>VWZO01020930.1:289516-490454 GCA_013396975.1 Bucco capensis
TGTGTTCAGTTCTGGGCCCCTCACTATAGGAAGGACATTGAGATACTGGAGAGTGTCCAGAGGAGAGCTACCAAGCTTGTGAGGGGTTTAGAGAACAAGCCATATGAGGAGAGGCTGAGGGAGTTGGCCATGTTTAGTTTGGAGAAGAGGAGGCTGAGGGGGAACCTCATTGCCCTCTACAACTACCTGAAAGGAGGTTGTAGAGAGGTTCGTGTTGGCCTCTTCTCCTAGTAACTAATGACAGAACCAGAGGGAATGGTCTGAAGTTGAGTCAGGGTGGGGTTAGATTGGATGTTAGGAAGAAATTCTTTACAGAAAGAGTGGTGAGGCACCAAAACAGCCTTCCCAGGGAGGTGGTTGAGTCTCCATCCCTGGAGGTGTTTAAGAAACATGTAGATGTGGTGCTCCAGGACATGCTCGAGTGAGGTTAGGTGTTGGTTTCATTTGGTTGGTTGCTTGGTTGTTTTTTTTTTCAGTTGGACTCAGTGATCTGAGAGGTCATTTCCAGCCATGAATATTCTGTGATTCTGATTCTCAACGTCCTCATAAACTTCTCAGTAATCTGTATGGGGAACAAGTCTCAAGGCAATATATCTGTGGGATAGCTGGGATGTTGTTCTACTTCTTTGAATCTGTAAGTTTGAAACTTGAACACAAAAGTGAATGTTAGCTTGATGCTAACAAAGTAAAAAGTTCATCAGAAATGGTTTTTCTAGAGGGAACATTACAAGATAACAAAGACGCTGTTTGTCTGTGGATGATAAGGAAGACAGACAGAATGATCCAGTGGATTCAGCAACTGCATAAAGCAGGACTGCAGAGAGTATCTTGCCAGTAGGAGGACAGATGGAGCTGGTGTGTGCTGCAATCTTGACCTTCTCTGAGCTTGTTGAGGGGTCCATAGTCATCCTTGCTCTGAGCAGTGTGGACTGGCAAATTCTGCTGTTGGAAACAGTTCCCTAATAAAACAGTCCCAAGGGTTGGTTTTCTTGCTTGCTGCCGAATGCCAGTGGCTCTTACAGTCCTGTTACAGACTGTGTACAGTGCAAACACAGCCATTTCTTGATAACAGGGAGAAATACCCCTGAGAGAGGCATTTTCCTTTACAGCCTCTAAATGAGACTTATTTTCTGTGTGTCCTGCACACACAAAGGGAGACTGTTTCAATCTCTGTAGCAGATTTGTCTTTAATTTCTGGAACTGGTGGAAGTTTGTGATACTGTTGTTTTTTTTCAGAAGGTTAGTTAGAACACAGGGAGGATTAGACTGATTCTGTATTTCACATTAACTGCCTTTTAAAAATTTCTCTAGTGAAGGGCTACCAGCCTGCTGCTCAATGACTAATAAATTTGATTCATCCTCACTCCCCACAGGGTTATCCTCCTTCTTACTAATGTTTGACATTTTACATTTTAATTAAAATCACCCTCCAAGCAGCAAACCACTAAGAGAATCACAGAAATTCTCACAAGATATAAGCAAAAGGACAATTCCCTAACTCTATCTTCAGCAGTGCCTCTCAGCTGACCACCTAATGCCTACATAGATGTGTGTGTGACAGACAAGGCAACATCTTTCTTAACAACCAGGGTATTTCTAGGGTCCCAAGATGCTATCATTTAACATCTGCATTTTGGTAGAAGCAACTGACACTTGGGTGTAGTGGTGCTTGGTTGGTGCTATACAAACATATACATGAAGTGTGTAGCCTAGGAGAATCACAGAATGCCAGGGGTTGGAGGGGACCTCTGAAGATCATCTAGTCCAATCCCCCTGCAAGAACAGGATAACCTAGAGCAGGGAAGGACCTAGAGAAGTGAAGGGGATTAAGAGGAGCAAAGTAGTACAAAGCTGTGAAAGCAATTGCAATGAAAACACTGTAAATCATGTGGCTGCTGGCCACCCCAGTCATTGCTAAGGGGCTGGCTGTATGGGACCTTCCTGAGGAAATGAGCAGAATGAGAAGGATAAACCTGGTGGACAGGCACAGAAACTATATTTGTGTAAGGGCCTGTACTAAGGAGCATGTTAAAATGCCATCACAAGAAGCTGTGATGTCATCCTTGTGACAACAGCTTCTTGACAACAGCGGCAGATGAAGAAAGAGGCTAAAGTGTGAAGGTGTGAGGCATGTGAAGATGGAGATCAGCATTACAATGTGCTTGCAAGGAAGGGGAGGTGATGCTGCCAAAAAGGATGGATACCCTTTGGGAGGAGGTGAGTCTGAAAGCCTTGAATGGGAGTAGCAAAGAGCTGGAAGATTGTTCTGATTGTCTGAACAGCAAGAAGGAAACCCTGCAAATAGAGTGATGAAAGTTTTTTTTTAACTGGTCTGTACATAAGGCAGAGAAAAGATAATCCATGAAACATAGGATCATAGAATGGTTTGGGTTGGAAGGGACCTCCATGCTCTCTGGGGTGCAGAACTTGATGATGGCAATAAGGTGAAGACAAAGGGACAAGGATGGGAAGCAGACAGAGGAACAGAGCAGTGAAATCAATACATTGGGGAACTGATGCTTGACTGTATAGAGAGACAGAGGAGGGAAAGGCATCCATCTCGTGGCTTCAGAATGGCATCAAACCCAGAACAAGCTCTGCTGCTTATGAATCTTGTTTACTTCTGACAGAAATCTCTGGTGACTCTTGTCCAGGTCCTCATGATAAGCCATTTTTTTCCAGCTGACAGTGACCAGACACATGATGTAAAAGATACTCTCTTTTCTCTCCTCATGCAGTCTAAAAGCACGTGCCTTTGTTGTGAGAAAGCAGTGACCCAGCCTAAACCTCACTTGTGACTGCCCTTAGGAGATGAACAGTGAAATATGTCACTTCTGAAGAGAACCATACCTAATAGAGAGGCAGAAGGCTTAAATATATCAGTATGAATATATGGGGAAAGAGAGAAATCTGAAGACAAACAGTAAGATTTTGTATTCACAGCTCAGTTCTCCTCCTTTCTAAGACAGAAAAGTCAGAGAAACGTGGTAGATCTCCTTAAATGATCCACCAAAACTAAGCAATCAAGTGGGACTAACTAGTCTCCTGTAAATCCAGGGGCAGAACTGTTTTGGGTTTACTGGAGTAGCTGGTAGATAGCAATAGCCCTGTGGAATGTCTTTTTGGTAATGACAACTCAGTGAAGAGAAGGTGTAATAAGAAATAGTGTTTGTGTCTCCTCATGGATTTGTTTCCTAGGAGGGAATGAAAAAACCCAAACAATAGAGCTGCCTCCTTCCACTGGGACATCTGAATTTTGTGTGGAGGAGGCACTTGTGTTAGTCCTGGTAGAACCACATGCATCTCCTAAGGGCTCATTGCTGGGTATCTTTGTGCAGTTATGATGGAAAGGACCCTGGCTGTTTTCAGAAGCAAGTTTCTTTTAATGGGATTTCTGTGTCAAATTTGTAAAGGAGTGTGGATGCTTTGGAGGCTGTCTGAGTGCATATAGGTACATGAAAATGGGAAGCAGACTCCCATTGTTCCCTTAAAGGGCTTTCCCAGAGTGGAACACTGAGTGCAGTTAATCTGAAGTAACTGTTAAAATTGATCAGTTAAAAAAGTATTAAATCTCAGGAAAACAGGTGCCATGCTGTGCAGATTCCTACTCTCTGCTGGCCATCACTCAGCCATGTTGAGTCATGTTGAGTCTACACAGGTGTATGTGGAAGAAAAAGAAATCTTAAGCTGCTATACAATCTGAACTTAAAGTGGATTGATTAAACTGCATTGAATCCCTGTACAGATGTTCTTGTTCAGAATTAAAGCCTCCTAAAGGCTAAGTTAATTCTGAGTAAGATAAGTCTTAGAAAGGCCAAGTTAATTCTGAGGGAGAATACGCATGTAAGGATTTAATACTTTTTTAACTGATCAATTTTAACAGTTACTTCAGATGAACTGCACTCAGTGTTCCTCTCTGGGAAAGCCCTTTAAGGGAACAAGACATGGAAAAAATACCAGGCTCAGAAGTGCAATGTTTTTCAACATCCAGCACTGTTGATTACAAAGCAGATAATTCCTACCACAATGCTCTGAACTGAATAGCTGCACCCAGACCTACATGTGGTGGTGCTATCAGAGGGGGCAGAGGTCCTTGGAAGGACTTGCCAAGAACAGCCTTGCTTCCAGAAAGGTGCTTTGGGATATAGTGCAACATACTGTTAATGATCTGGATGAGGGGGTAGAGTACTCCCTCAGCAAGTTTGCAGATGATCCCAAGCTTGGAGGAGTGGCTAGCACACCAGGAGCTGTGCTGCCATCCAGAGTGACCTGGACAGGCTAGAGAGATGGGCAGGGAGAGACTTGATGAAATTTAACAAGGGTAAATGTCAAGTACTGCATCTGGGAAATAACAACCTCATGTATCAGTACAGACTGGGAACTGATCTGTTGGAAAACAGCCCTGGGGAATAAAGATCTGGGGGTCCTGGTGGATAGGAAGATGCCCATGAGTCAGCAATGTGCCCTTGTGGCCAAGAGGGCCAATGGCATCCTAGGATGCATTAAGAGGAGCATGGCCAGCAGATTCAGAGAGGTTATTCTCCCCCTCTCCTCTGCCCTGGTGAGGCCCCACCTGGAATACTGTGTCNCAGGGGGGTTGGACTAGATGATCTTTCTAGGTCCCTTCCAACCCCTGACATACTGTGATACTGTTAAGGTCTTGGCTAAGCTACCACTACCAGGAGTTTTGATCCTTAATGAGATATCTGTGCTAGCAAAGTGCCTCCTCCTCACAACAAGCTTGGAGTCAGCTGATACCTGAGCCTGCTCCTTGTTGGGATGTGAGAAATAGGATGCAGTCTGAATCTTAATGGTTTCCTTCCTACCTGGGTTAATATAGTCTTGGGCCAAATCCTGTCTTCATTCCTATGTATAAACCAAACACTGCTTAGCCCCATGCAGTTTCTTCTTTAGTTTAAAAAGGTCAAAATGTGGAGTTTAAGCTTTATTATTGGTTTTAAAAATATACTATGAACAGTAACTTAAAGGAAAATGGGAGATGATGAATAAATAATAAGGTGCATAGGTGTACAGGGAAAATACAGTAGTCCATAAATACAGTTAAGAACTCAGTTGTACAGTAAAAAAAGGGTATAAAAATGGAGATGACATGAAAGCAATATGTGTGCAGAGGAATAACAATCTACCATGATTTAAAATACTCAAGTATTGGGGACTAAATTACTTTTACTACTCTATATGTTTTTTAAAAATACCTAGAGGCCTTCAGGTATGAGTGCTAAAATAAAAACATTATTATTATGGATTTTGGGGGGCAGATGAGTTGGAACTCAGGAGTGTCCCCTGTGCCTTAGCTCTGTTTCTTGTGGTTAAATGCATTGGGCCAAATTTATCCCTGGCCTGCTATATTTACTGTTGAAAGCACTTTAGAATAGTGCATATTGAAGCTGTATCTAAAGAAGCATTGAATTCTGAGCAGACATTCAAAGCAAGGCAATAAAATCAAAGATGTTCTCTCAGGTCAGTTTAGTTTTGGGTGAGGGAAGCAATTGCTCTGTCACATCGGTCCAGTGAATCTGAAACAACAGCACATGAAAAAGAGAGTGGCAAAATAATGTCTCCATGTGGGAAAAATGCTAATGCTAATCACTGGCTAGGCTGCCTCTTGGCTTTTACTCCTGAATTTTAGCCTAATTTTTTCACTGATTACTATTGTCCCCCAGTGACTACCAAGGTTACTTTTCTCCCTGTTTTGCAGGGAAATTTGTGGCCAACATTTTTGCTGCATGATGAAGTTCAAATAAGAAAACTCTTCATAGTGCCTATGTGCAGCAGCCTGTGAAGCAGTTGTGATGAGGCCACATCTGGAGTATTGTGTTCAGTTCTGGTCTCCCCTGGTTAAGAGAGACAGGGAACTTCTGGAGAGGGCACAGAGAAGGGCCACTAAAAGATTAGGNTGCTGGCTCTGAAGGAGATGGGACTGAGCCTCAGAAGACAACCCCAGGCCAATGTACCTTGAATGGGTTTGGAGTTCAAGATGCACTGTAAGCACGTGAAGGCAGCGAGTATGTTCCCAACACTGTCACTGGCACTGCTGGCTTGGGCAGTACTTTGGTAATGTGGACAGTGATGCTGCTAGCAGTGACAAGTGCCAAACAAGCCAGGTCTGGGATTTCTTACTCTATTTTAGATTCATCTCCCACTTACCTCAGAAGATTGGGCCCCTCAGGAAGAAAGAACCTGCAGGACTTTAAAGAGGTGCAACGAATATTCAGGAAAGGGAAAGGAAAGAAAGGGGAGAATTCAGTTTTCTATCATTGATTTTATCCATATTCAAGCTATTTTTACAGGGTTTGGTAACGCCTGTGTCCAAAACTGCTAATTAAAGCTTGTGTAGAGGAGCTGACATTCCCCATAGCCTTACTTCTTGAACAGCCATTTGCCTGCAACCTCCTTGACCAGCTGTGTTGTCCTTCTTCTTTAGGTCATACACAGAGTCTCTCAGGGTAGAGCTGCAGCCACAAGAAAGTGGTGGCTGCTATACAGGGTCATATTTGGAAGAAGAAAAAGAGTCATCTGGGAAGGGTGCTGGAATGCCTCTCCAAAGAAGGGAAAAACTACAGGCAATGGGATGTGGAGAACGTTTACTCACTCACACCCATGCTTGTCATTACTCCACAATAAGGGGTTACAGGAGAGCAGCTGAGTGAGGCTTCATAATATCTAGATGCATCTTGTGTATTTTTGGAACCACGTTTTCAGCTTGTCATTGCAGAAGCAGGCATGGCCACATGTGCAAAGTCCCAGTTTATGAGAGGAGGAGGACAGGACTTGCACCAGTAGGCTACCAAGCTCAGGGCACTGTTTGCAGTGATTTGGCCTGTGTGTGCTAAGTAGAATTGCACCTGGATCGGTTCATTTTCAGTGCTGCAGCTGCAATTCAGAGGTTTAATCCTGCAGACTGCTCCCTTTGGCTGATAGAAAGTAGCTGGCATGCTGGGGCCCAGTGTGACATTTGCTCAGCCCATGTTCAACAACTTCTTTAGTGTGCGTAGGCTGCACAGGGCAGATTAAACCTTCGTATCTGAGGGGAAGAGGATGAGTTGCAGAGGTGAGTCCATGGCACTGAAATCATCGCTGCTGAGTACCCAGAGAAAGAAATGCTGAGAGACAGAGCTGAAAACAGGGTCACCATAATGAAGTTATAGCACAAAAACTCTGGTAAGAGACTGAACTAGTTCATGCCAGAGAGCAGAGTTGGAAGAGTTGTGATCCTAGCCTTTTTGCTCCCTGGAGGAGCACAGTCACTTTGATGCTTCTTCCTATTTTTGTCCCCTTTATTTAAGTAAAGCACTGCAAAGAAAAAAGGAGGCAGGGTTCAATCTTGGCTGACCCCAGCTTACATCTGTGCTGTAGGTAGCAAGGTCAGTGTGTGTGAGAGTTAAAAAGCTGTGGAGGTAGTTAACAGGGGTGCATATATGAAAAGGTACCTATCTTTCCTGGGTGCTCTTGGGTGCTTTGGCATCTAGTACTTGTCTTTTGACTTTTATTTCTAGTTCTGTGAGTTTAAAAAATCCCTACTAGTTGCTGTGTACCTCACGTACCTTGGACTTGGTATCCTGCACCTTTCTGTGGAGAGAGGCTCTTGACCTCAGCACAGAGACTCCATTTTTATCAGAAAAACCACTTCAATGTCCAAAGGGCACGAGGGAAAGCTCCATTTTCTGTTTCCTTTAAAGTACAGGGATCCCCCAGGTTAAAAGGACTGAGGTGTTTTCAGAAGCACACAGGCATTTTCAGGATGGCTGCTTTGCCTTCTGAGGGCTCTGAGTGCTGTGGATGATGGCCTGCTGCACTGCTTCAACACAACATACTTGCCAGTAGTCAGCTCACTCCTAGTGAGATCAAGGCAGAGCTGCCACTGATTTTTAAGACTGCATGGCTGCAGACTAGAGCAGATGTGCAAAACACTCTTAGGGATGGATCATGCTTTTTTTTTTGGCTACAAGTGTGAAAACAAGGCTATCCTCTCAGAAAGCTAGTTTAAGCTTCCCTCATTCTTCAAGCCAAGAGAAGTCCTCTGTTCTCATATCCTTTTATTAATCACAGAAGCATGCTGTTTCCTGAACAGTGGTAGCTGGGAGCAGGGCTGTCTGTATTTTGCCTGTGTAGCAATGCAATTTTGTTAAAACTGTGAATCAATCAGTTGGAGAGCAACCCTCCTTCAGCTCAGGGCCTGAGCATGTTCTGTCTCCAGTGATGTGAAAAATATCATGACTTTATCCCTTGGTGAAAGTGCTCCTAAAAGCAGGGAAAGGCAGACTGAGAGCAGACTGTCCTATTTGATCCAGTTTGAGACCTGGCCTCATCTGCACAGCTGTGCCACACTGACTGCTACAAGGGAGGAGCAGGTCAAAATGGGTCCTTTTTTCTCCAGAGGTCCCTTCCAACCATTACTGTTCTAGTAAAGATTGCCACCTGTGCTGAAGGTTCTTGGATACCTCTGCTCTGCCAGAGCCAGGACTGATCCCCTTCAACATGTAAGGGCAAAGGTAGCTCAGGCTGGAAAGGCTCAGACACACTGTGCTGGGAGAGGGCTTGAGAGAGGATTCTCAAAATATAACCTGCAAATGGGCATCAGGTGCTCACAACTGGGCTCTTCTCTTTGGTTATTCCTGGAATTAAAGCCTACCTTTTTGCTCCACAAGTGATATTTTGCCCATTGCACAGGTAGGTTGTGAAGATGGGTAGGTAAAGCACTTTGGAGGAGATAAATCCTTGTGGGCATCTTGTTTTGCAGAGCCTTGTGCCTCAAACTGGATTTGAAGTACAGAGAGCTGCCAGCCACTTCCCAAGACATCCCACAGGGAAAACTACAGTAGCAGGACTGACACAGCTCAGGCACAGTTCTAGGAGATCAAGGAGCGAAGAAAAAGCAATTCCATTTTATTTTTGCCCATCCTCTTTGTTTCAGGTGGTAAGTTTTGCTACCTTCCCTTTTGCAGAGCTAAGGGAGGGCATCAGTGGTGTGCCCAGACTGCTCTCCTGGATCACTGCAGCTGCTGTGGGCTGAGGGGGAGCATGGTGGGCTGGATGGATCTGGGAGCATGCTTGCAGGAGAGCCCAAAAGTTTTCATTTGTCAGAGCAAAGTGAAGAAGCACAGGATCAGGGAACACTGGGTGCTGCCATATAAGCACCATAGCCCCAAGTCTAATGGGTAATAGAGTCATTAATTCTGCTGATTAACTTGGCCTTGGGGTTCATGGAAATGACATCCACTTCCTTTCTTTTTTTCTTTCTTATTTTTTTTTTTAAGCTCAAACTGTGGAACGAGGGAGCATAAAAAAAACCCCAAGCTAATTAGAGAGAAATCAGGAGAAAAGAAGCAGGGAGAAAAGAGAGACAGTCTGAGCATTAATGAGACTGATTTGGGAAGAGGATGTGACAAGCTCTTCAAAAGCATTATTGTCAAATGTGTCACTGTTTCATAGATGGCTAGCGCTACCTTTGAGCTTCACGCTGATAGTTAATGATTTGAAACTATAAAAAGATTGAAAAGGTAAAAGGGAAAATGGCAGACTCGACTGGATTTTAATGAGAGCACTCCCTCTCCACACTCGTCTTTTTTCCCGTGTGAAGCAGCCTTGGAAAGTATATAAAAAAAGTTCACTTTCCCCTTGCCCGCTTGCTCTCTCAAGGCAAAAATTGTTTACAAAGGAGAAGTGAGCCCACAGAAGTCCATCCATCTCCCTTTGACCACCATCCATCTCCTCTTCCATCGGCTCCCTCATCCACTGTCCAACAGTCAGCGATGGGGTTGTGGCTGTACAGACAGAGGACTGACAAAAATAAGCTGAGATTGATGGAAGAGACAGCTATAGCTCTTGTTTGTTTTTTTGTGACGTGCTGAGCAGCAGCAGTCTTCACACTGTGAAATGTAACAAAGAAATCTAAAGTGATTACGCAGGTTCATTTGTCAGTATCACTGCTCCAGCTATTGCTGTGTGCCACAATGAGATGACAAGGCATTTATTGCTGATGGTTGGTTATTAGCTGCATTATAGGAAACATTAGCACAGTCTAGGATACATAGACCAGGGAGACAATAGCTTTCTGGGCTCCAAACTCAGCAGGGTAGCCTTGTCATTAGATTTGGTTGTACCAATTTCATTTTTTTTTTTTCAAATAAATTGAAAGGAAACTTTGAAAACTCAATCTGTAACCCTGCATTTACCTTAAGACTGATCAATGTGTTTTCTTTGGATGCTACATTTTGTACCAGAAAGGCTGTGCAGCCCAGCAGGCCACCAAATCTATAAAGGAAGATGCATCAGAAAAGCCTAATGATACATTGGGTACAGCAATCCCTTCTAGCCCTGACCTCCACAGTGCCCCAGCTGCTGCTGGGATGGACCAGGTTCTTCTCAACCAACTCACCTGCAAATATACAAGGAGAAAAGGCAAGAGGCATCTGTAATCTTTTGTTATGATCTTGGTCCTGCTTTTCTTATCTTTCTCAGATCCACTCATTTTTCCTTGTCTTGCCTGAGTCCTTTAGAGTCAGATCTTGGTAGCTCTCTCTTGCAAATGGCCTTGTAGAAGTCACTGGAAGTCTTTGGCAGCGAGGGCTAAGAGGGGAAAGTAAAGGTTTGGCATCCCTGGGACGTGACTGGATGACTGCCATATTTATTAAGCTGTAAAAGAACATGCCTGTCCTATGGCAAAAGCTGTGTTTGCACAGCAGTGCAAAGCCAGCCCCCGGTTTTGGGGTGAAGTGCTTGCTTTTTGCAGCCTTTCAGTTCTGAGTTTTGCAGTAAAAACAGAAATTCTAGTGGCAGCTCCTTCTTTTTCAAAGAAGGTTTTTATTATCTAATTCATTCTCGTGTTAAGTCAGTGAGCAAAATATTCCCTATTTCATTTTTTTTCCTGACACTCAGCTTCAGTTTATTTTGTGCTACCCTCAGATTTCCAGAATGCCCCAGATTTTGGCACTGACAGGACTTAAATAAACTGTAACAGTTGTCCTGGGAAAGTTGGAGGTTTTGACAGCTGCATGTGAGGGATCATGGGACTTCAGCCCATAAAATACCAGTGCAAGGGGAACTGCAATATTTTAAAACCCACTATCACTTGCTAGTATTGTAAATAGCAACAGGAGCTTGGTTTGAACACATTCAGACCAAAACTGTGTATCTTTGAATATAAAAGTGAAATTTTGCTGGAACCTCTTCCATTACTAGATTTGGACGAATCAGACAGGGGGAAAAAGTATTTTTTAATATATTTAATATAATAAAGTATTTATTATGAAATTTGTTAGATGCTTTGCCCTATATGCTGTCTGCTTAGTGGTGAGTTTAATTTAAAGTGTTTATCCTGGATTCTTTGACAATAGTGGTAACCCCAAAAGATTCAAGCAGACTTGAATCTTTAAGATTTTTAAGTCATGTTGTACATTTTTGAGGTTGCATTGTTGAAGTTAAAACCAAGTAATAGTCATTTTCTTTTTAAACTACAGTTACCAAATGTGTATGAGAAAATTAGTACTGTCAGCTCATTTATTGAGCAAGGTGATTTTGCCCTCCACTAGACACACTCTAGGTCACATCATCTGCCTCTGCCCAGGAATTAATTTTGCTCTGAACTACCAAACCAACACTGTTTTTCCCAGTTTCTACAGCACAATATCCTTCTTTCATTGTTTCTGCTCTTGTGTTAATTTTGTCTTCTTTTAACTTCCAACTTCTTGATGAAATTCTGTGATTTCAGTGAAATCTGAGAATCAAAGGAGCTGACAGCACTGTGGATCACTTCAGTTTCAATTAAATAGCATGTGCCTGCTCAGCTGAGGTCCCTTG
The DNA here is from genome assembly GCA_013396975.1 of Bucco capensis. Lineage (NCBI taxonomy): Eukaryota > Metazoa > Chordata > Aves > Piciformes > Bucconidae > Bucco > Bucco capensis. Next base: position 301,337 of record VWZO01020930.1, read on the forward strand.
AGAACAAATATCCCCCATGGACAGATAGCAACACCTGTCATCCAGCTTCCAAATGAGGATCTTCTGTAAAAAAAACCCCAAACCACCAACAAACCCAGAGCAAAGGATTTAATTCAATAATAAAAATATTAATAATACACAAAAAATCTTGTTTCTCCACCTAAGAGAGGTTTTAAAATGGTAGCTGGTAAGTCTAAATCTATGGTGGCAATCCAGAACCAAATAAGGGTGAGGTATCTCTTGAGGCCATAAAGTTTGAAACTTGTCACAGAAGAGGCATCTAAACTCTCAGAAAAGAAAAGCAATCTCTGTTTGAGAGCACACAGGCATTTCTGATGAGTAGGGTCTGATGAATCAGCATTTCAGCTAGTGAGTTAATGCAGCTTTTGGCAGCTAAGCTCCAAAAAAAAAAAGAAAAGAAAGAAAAAAAGCCCTTTGGCATGAACTTTGCTTCTGAGATATGTGCAGTGTATCTTTGAGAAGTGGGAAGGTTTTTGAAGTTAGAGCAGAGGCTGTTTTAATTTGAGGCAGGCTCATTAAGGAGCATGGTTTAAAAACATAGATTTTGTTGCCTCTGGCTGTATGCTGTGCTTCACACTAAACTTGGCAAAGCCCAAATACAATCCAAGAGAAGTAGTTATCTGTATTGTGAGATAAAATATGACAAAGACTGCCTGCTCTGTGGCTGGCTCAGATCAGATAAAGGCTGTGTCTAGCATACCCACCCCACAGTGTGAACTAGAGCTGAAGGTATTAAGGGGTGTGCTAAAATAGTGTGTCAAAATTTAATTTAAATCTTCCTGCAACCAAAAAGACCAAACCTTTCAAATCATTAGTTGTTAAATATCAATTAGTGTCAATGGAGTTTTGCTGTCTAAAATGGAAATAGAGGAAAATGACATAAAGAAGCAGTTAGCAACCCTGTGGGTTGGTGCCACCTTTCATCAACAGCTGTTTCACTCAGCCAGAGGCATATCTTGGTCTTTGTAAAGACTGAGCCCTGCTTCTGCTCTCCCTTCTCATGCTTTTTCACAAGGTATATTAAGTCTGGCTTCAATATATAACTTATTCAGGAAGGGCAATACCTGCGTTTCAACCGAGACTAAAATGTGGGATTAAAACTTAAGACTTGAGATCTACCAGAATCTGTACACAAGAAAGCAGCAAGAAACTGGTGACAGACTCATAGAAGATAGATTTAAAAAAAACCCCTACTTTTCTTTCCCCTGTATGATAGAATCATAGAATCATTATGGTTGGAGAAGACCTCTGAGATATTTGCAAAGAGAAAAGTATTGAACACCTACCCTTTATAAACAAGACACCAGGGAGGTGGTTGAGTTCCCATCCCTGGAGGCATTCAAGGTGAGGCTTGACAAGGCTCTGAGCAACCTGATCTAGTTGGGGATATCCCTGTCCACTGCAGGGGGGTTGGACTAGATGACCTCCAGAGGTCCCTTCCAACCCAAACCATTCTATGATTTCAAACAAAAGTTTTTATTGTTATTATTAATCATTACTTTTGTTGTGATGAAGCTTCTGAAGGCCTAGTTAAAACCAGGTTACTGATGAACCAGGCACAACAAATATGAAGAACTGGTAGTTTAGATGCATGAAAGACCCATGAGATCTGTCTCACAAAAGCAACACAGTGAGTTGCTTCCAAGACCATCCAACATGAGAATTGCAGCAGGGTCCCCGTGGCAACTATTGCCCAAGCAGTGTAGGTGCTCCCTGAGCTAAGCCATGGTGAGGCTGGAGGACCCATCTCCTGGAAAACATGGATGGGTGGCTTGGAGGTGGCACAGCATCCTTTAGCATGGTGCTGTGTATTTATGCACCCATGGCAGGCTGTTAAACACCTGCAGCCAACTGTCCACACAAAGTCTGCTTCCTTCCCCTGGCTGTGTTCACTTTCATCTATGCTTGTGCAAAAAACACATCAAAGAGGAAAATCAGAGTAACAAACAAACATTCAAAGCTGACCCTGAATGTTTGTGGCTAGTAGATGAGAACAAAACTCATTGCAGCAGTGTTGCTCAGAACGACCCATGGAATTTTGCTTTTAGAGGTTAGATGGTAAAAACCACTTTGCAGAAAAGAGAGTTTAGCTGTAAGGTCACTTTGTTGTCACACTCTTGGAAATGTTACCTCCACCCTTTGCAGGGAATGTAAATCAAGTAAAAAACCACCCAGCAAGGTTATCAGGGTAACACTAAATCAACACCAGCTGCAGCTGCTAGGGGTGAATGTAAAAAGTACAGTGAGGCTACTGAGCCATTAACAGTCCTTTCAATTAAAACATGCAAACCCAAGGTGGTGACTTTTGTTTTTTTTAGTGGTCTAAAGAAAAGCAAACTTGGAGGCCAAACTCAGCCAGGTTTTCCATTCTGTGTTCATGGTGTCCCTAAATGAAGACTACACTGCAAGCTGGAGGAGGATAGGCAGGAGGGGGAAACTTTCCTTTCAGCAGTTTTAAAAAACTGCTGACTAAAATATGCATCTATCATCTTGTTATTGAAAAGTATAAGTAAAAGGTGAGAGAAAATTGTGTCTGATATGGGATGTTTAGTTGACAGACAGCTCATTGTAACAGATGTGGCTCCTTTTAAATAGCACGGTAAATGAGATCCCAGAAAGACAAGGACAAAGGCTAGGAGAGAGCACTTAGACTAATTAGACACAGAAATCCATTTCCTTTTTAACTGAATGCTCCTCTAAATGTGCAGAGATTTCCAAGTTAGGAAGCTGCAAGCAAAGGATGGAGACTACAGCTATCAGTGCAAAATCTGCAAGGCATGGAATAACAATGGTCCTCATTTTTCAAGCACTGATCTTCAGTAGTTTGTTAAACCTGCACATCACCTCCTCACTGAAGTACCTGCAGATTAATGACATGGCTAGAAACCTTTTCAGCTGCGATGGGGGTGGGGGACAAAATTGTAAAGAAAGGCAAAGAATGGCTTAAAAATATCTCCTATTTTAAAAAGTCACTAACTAAAGGGCTGGTGGCCCAGATTTTTACTTATCCCAAACTTAGAGGGGAAATAAGAATCGAGGTAAAAGGCACAGAAATGGTACTATGGTTTCTACAGCAATCAGCACTCCAGGCTCAATGTGCCTTTTGGTGTGTGTTTTATGTTGGTGCTGAGATGTTAAATGCAGGATCCCTCTTGTTTAGCTTCAGCTCTTTCACTGCCAGACATTCATACATTCTTTTCTTTATAAATGCACATTAACTGAAGTTTTCCAGGATCTCTCTACAGTTAACTTTGAGAGAGAGAGGCATGTCCAAAGTTATTTTTATCTCATCCAAGGTGTGTGTCTGAGACTGGCATCTCTAGAGGGTGTATCTGTCACCTATTGCCTCCCACTGACTACAGAGGACAACTGATTTGGGTTGGCAGATGTGCTTCTAGACAGATAAGAGTCAGGTAGCTATTTTATGAGAGGATATTCTGCACTTATCACCAGAAATCTCGGGAAATTTTTCATCAGAGATCTGTGCACTTGCTTACTTTTGATTTCATTCTCTGTTCTAGTCAAGACCAAAGAAGAGGAATTGAGAAAGGGAAATGCCAAGAAATGGAGAATATTTGTTGCTCCTTTTTGAGCTGAGCTGGCAGCCAAAAATTACTGTCTCGGACATTTTATGTGGAGTAACCAGTGATCAAGTTGGGCATCTTTGGTGCAACTGCTGTGTATGTTTTTGTAAGTAAGTAGTTCTGCTTTCTTGGAAGCTGGGGGAGTCAAATGAATGGAAAATGTTTCTATACCTCTTCTGACAGCATTTCCCTGACCTCCTTGAGAGCCCTTACTTGCAGCCATTTTGCAGTGTTTATGTCTTTGCCAGTGGATTCTGGTATGCTTTTCTGCACCCTAGCAAGAAGTACTTCGTCTTCCCAGGGCAGTGGCAGTGAAGGCAGGGCAATGTGATTTTCAGAAAGCCAGAGGAACCACTGCATGGATCCACAGTCTGTAGGTCATCTTTAGTGTGGTTGCTGTCACATTTTATAGCCTGGGCTGCAGTTCATTTTCATTGCTATTGCCTATGCCAACTACATTGCCCAAGATGGATATAATAATGTTAGTGAAAGACTGACTAAAAGTATGGCAAGAGAGTGAAGTGAGGAGAAATAGAAAGTAATTACTCTCTCTCTAAGGGAAAAAGCCTGAACTGTTCCTCATCTCCCTTTTCAGAGCCAGCTCCTCTGTAGAAGAGTAGGAGTGGGAGCAGGGAACGATAAGCCCTGCTCCTTCCTACGTCTCCAAATATAGGAAGAATGTGTAGGATCGGAACATCGTTTTAGGAAGGATTTGGTACTTCTGGGCTGTGCAACTTGGAAGTAAAGGAGCATTTAATCCATTTGAGGGGTAAGAGAAAACCTTTTGCCAGTATGGCAACAGGCAGCTTTCGAGATAATCTTGAAGAATAATGCAGTGTCTTAGTAACGTATGAGCCAAACAAATGTGTTTTGTTGAGTGTCAGATATGCCAGACTCTTGCCAGTGGTGCTTAACAGGCAAATTGCTTAACAATTACAGGAGGGGTTCTGCAACTGGGATCTGTGCAGGTGCAGGCTCCTGGTTACAGGCCAGGCTGATTTTGCAATGCCACTGGCTAAAATTATTTTTCAAGGAAAACATGATGGAACTGTATTTGAGTTGTTTCTCTGTGCGTGTGCACATGCCTATAAGTTTCTATAAGCATGTGTGAACATAGATAGAAGAATATTTGAACTGTACATTGGCAGTATTTGGAGCAGCATAAAAGCATTGCCGGGGTTGCTGGTGATGAATTAATCACAATGGACTGAGCTTAGTTTGATGACTCTGAAACAAAACAAAGCCACCCTCAGCACTGAAGATTAACAGCACATGGCATGGCGAAATAATGGGTGTTAGAAACTCAGCACAGTTGTTTTGTGTTTTCAAATAGCATGGGATAAAGTGAGCACAAAAGTGTATTGCAAGCATAAGCTGGGCATGGGTCAAGATAACAACAATCTCAGCTGGATTTCTCCCTGCATCTGGACAGCCCATCGAGCACACAGGGCAGTATTTTTTGGGCTTAGCAGCTTGTGGACTGCATTTACTTACACAGCCACAGAATAGGAAAAGTACAGAGTTATTTATCTCTGATTTGTATCAGAGCCTGTGTTAATTGAGATGCTAAGAGAACGAGCTGCAGAATAGATTTTGGTAGCAGATGTCCTGTGCTTTGCTGTTATGTAAAGAAGCTACCTTACCTTCTCTGTCAGCTGTAGTATCTGGCTACAATTAGAAGAAATCATATCTGTCCAATAATTGGTTATGCATATTTTGATTAATTTCCTGAGACAATTCCCCTCTCATGCCACTTCTCAATCTCCCTGTGATTTCTTAATTTTCTCATTTGAGGAGAATTTCTGATTAATTAGACTCCAAAATCTTGCAAACACCTTTGTAAATATATGTGGTGAGTTTTATTTCTTTACACTTGTGAGGTACCTGTATAAGCAGCACATGGTATTCTCAGAGTGTGTCCTATAAGTTATATAGCACCATTGTCACTGAAAGATGAAAGAAATATGGTAAGAGCATCTTTCTTGAAAATTTAGCTTGCTATGAAGAAGAAACTGTACTAATTTGAGTGCTGTAAACCTGCTTTGCTGCTTGGTCATGCTTCAAGCAGGTTAAAGTTCTGAAGGATTTTTTTGGTGAGATGAAATGTTTTGAAGCATGAGGCTTGTTCATCTCATTGTGAATTTGTCAGAAGCATTTAATTTTCTTCTTTTATAATTTAACCTGAAGAATTGTCAGAATTGTGAATGTGGTATTTCTGTCAGACAGTGATGGCTATCCTCTCCAAAATGTAAAATCAAACCAAGCAAAAATAGAACCCACACTTTAAGAAAGGTTTTGTTGGTTGTTTTTTTTTTTTTCCCCAGGCATGGGACCAACAGAAAGCTAGGAAAAAGGTGTGGAGAAAACCAAGGAAATCAGTTCCTAGTCTTTCCTAGGGCTACTGCCTTGATAACATCTGTGTGCGCTGTGTTGGCAGGCATGGTGCCCAGGGGGCTGCAGCCTTCTCCAGCACATCCACAGGTGTGTGAGTGTGAGACTGGCTCCAGATCCAGGCCAGGCACCCCTGTGCCCTGTCTGGCTGTGCCGCAGGCGCTGCTCAGGCAGGGGGGCTGGCAGTGCCAGCTCTGTTGATTCTGTGCCTGCTGCTAGCAACAGGCAAGGGCACGCTGTGACAGCGGTCGCCTCCAAAGCCTCTAGGCTCAGGGCAGGGTTTAGGGTGAAGAGGTGATTTTTCTGGGGCTCTGTATAGATAAGGAAATATTAAAAATCCAGTACTTCTCTGGAATAAAGATAACTGGGGAAAGAGCAGATTTTTTTTTCCTCTTTCAACAGTCCCTTTTGGGCACACAGCAGTGACTGCAGCCAATATTAAATGTGCTGTCGTATTTCAGCACTAATGTAGTCTTCTCCTGGAGTATGTATATAGTGCTGATTATCTTGCCTCATAAAAATCTTGAATGAGATCCACTAGCACTTTGGGAAAGAGACAGTAGACTATGATGCAGGTCAAACATCATAAACATTAGATCAAAACTGAAGATGAAGTCTCAGGCCTTTGGAAACTCTTTAGAGATAACTTACTGATTTGAAAGGAGAAAGACTTTCCCATAATGTGTTATGAAAATGAGCCAGACTTGACTTTGATCTCACTATCTGATACTCTTCTCAGTCCAAGCTCCACTTGTCTTTTATGAGAGTTCACCATCCTCTATGGTGAGAGTTTTTAATCCAGAACTGACATGGGAATGCACTGTGACCAAACTCTGCAGGGATTTCCCTGCCCACCTGCATATCAGTCAGGAGATGGAGGCCTGCAGAGCAATCCTGGGATCTATCCAGAGGGCTGTAAAATGTAATGCTAAGTCTTCTTTGCTGTTCCTGGTGTCACCACGAGCCAGCAATGTGCCCTTATGGCCAAGAAGGCCAGTGGTATCTTGGGATTCATGAAGGAATGTGACCAGAAAGTTGAGGGAGGTTCTCCTCCCTGTCTGCTAGCACTGGTGAGGCCACAGCTTGAGTGTTGTGTCTAGTTCTGGGCTCCCCATTTCAAGGCAGAAAAGGAACTACTGGAGAGATGCCAGCAGAGGCTACAAAGGTGACTAGGGGACTGGAGCATCTCTCTTATGAGGAAAGGCTGAGAGACCTGGGGCTGTTTATCCCTTGGAAGGGAAAAACTGAGAGGGGGATCTTCTCCATGCTTATCAATATCTAAAGGCTGGATGTCAGGAGGATGAGTCCAGACTCTTTTTAGTCATGGTCAGTGACAGCACAAGGGACAATGGGCACAAACTGAAACACAAGAAGTTCCCTCTGAAAATGAGGAAAATCTTCTTTACTTTGAGGAACAGGCTGCCCAGAGAGGTTGTGGAGTTTCCTTCTCTGGAGAGATTCTAAACCCACTTGGATGTGATTCTATGCAATCTGGTGTAGGTGACCCTGCTTTAGCTGGGGAGTTGGACTAGATGATCTCCAGAGATCCTTTCCAAGCCCTTCATTTCTCTGATTCTGTGGTTAACAGGGTGCACACTCATGCACAGGAGAAAACCTCATACAGAGAACTCTCTTTCATGCAGGCTCCTATGCTGGAAGAAGCTTGCTCCCCTCTGGGAGATCTGGTAGGCATCATGCTCAGCAGCTCTATGCTATCCCAGTCTTGCTCTGGGGGAGTGTAGATCTGTGGTGTCACATATCTTAGTCACTTTTCAGTTGCTGGAGACAGGGTGCCAAGTGCAAAATACATCCTGCTTTGCTCCTCCAGACCATTTTCCACTCCTCGTTAACACATTTGGAGCCATTTAGTAGTGTATGTTCTTCCACACTTCATATACCTTTCAACCCTCTTCTTTTTCTCCATGCCCCTGCACATTGGTCTGAGTGTTACATTCCATGCAATATGTGCAGAACCATTTCTTGTTTGGCCCAAGATCCCACTGGCTGCATATTCAGCTTCTACCCTATCTCCCACCTCCGATATGCTGTGCCATCCATTTGGCAGGCTCAACTGAGGGATGATGTTCTCCACTGTGAAGAGGTCTTGCTGCTTTAACAGCAGCACCTAATAGCACCAGGAGCCCTGAACGAGGCTAGGCCATCTGAGTGTGCAGAAAGTTCAATTGCCACTGCCTCCTGCTCTTGCCATGACAGATAGTACCACCAAGGGGATGTGATGTGGTTATTAGGCAGTGATTCGGTTCATAGTGAGCAGTATTGATTAGTGTTGGCTCAGAGCTTCCTACATATTTTATCAATTGATCTTCTAGATTACACTCCTGCTCTACTTCTAATTCTGCTTTATCTCCAGTTTTGGTAGCTGCTGATCTTCCTGTGTTTGATTTCTCAGAGTATTTCTTTAGTATTCTGTTACAGAAAGGCTCTTCTAATGAAACTCTGCTTTTCTTCCTTCCCTTTGTTTGCCTTTTAAAACCCTTTTTAAAGAAACCCACCTGCTTTTCCTTGATGCATCAATTCCATTAAGAGATTCAGCCTTGAAAATAATTTTTGCTCTCAGCAGAAGGAAGAAATCTTAAATGCAGGTGTTTTGCAGTAAAGCTCAGGGGTGCAGAAACTGGTTTTATAGCAGATCTTGTCAAATAGGATTTACAGAACCTGATAACATAATACAATTCAATAACATAATACCTTCATGAGCTCTTTTCCTGACTGTCTGTGGAGCCTCATGGTTGCACCAGCTGAAGATCTGGTAGCCTATTTCCAAGATGTTGTTTGTAAACATGCACTGAAAACCTGAAAGAATAATTGTAGTTAAGTGCATTTAGCTAGGTGCAATTCACTGCAGGTATTAATTTTGGACTTTTAGTGAAAACAAGGGAGACAGCCTTGTCTGCTGTGTTATTTTAATACTAGCTGGTAGTAAAACAAGGTAGGGAGCTAAAAAATATCACCCTAGATCTATGCAGCTGCCTATATGGCAAAATTAGGGTTGAAACTAAAGAGTTTCTGACTCTCAGCTTTCTGTTCAGCCCCAGGAGCATGCTGTCTGTGTGTTGCAGATCCCTAATATTTGGTCTGCTGCATCAAATAAAGTTTCTCAGATTGCAAGAAATTCAGCATGGGAAAAAAAGTTTGTGTCAGTCAAAAAAAAAGGTGAAAGATAAATAATACATTGTTAATTTGCAATGTGTGGAAAACTTACTTTCAGCAAGGAGATGCAGAGCATCAGAAAGAAGACCACTGGATTTTCACACCTTTTTGTTAGTTGGAAGGGATATAAAATATCTACTAATAAACATGAATCCTCACAGATATGTATTAGAATAATATAAACCCCTCAAATTCACATATGTCTGGCTGAAGTTCAGAGTTATCAATTAGAAAATGCTTTCTAGGATCTCATTACAGTCTTTGTGTAGGAGTGATTTGAAACTTACAGCCCAGAAGAGTGGTGGTTGATATCAAAAGGGGGAGAGGAATTTCAAAATATATATTATGTAATTGTGGTAAAATGCCAGCTCTTTAGAAATCTTCCCTTGTGAATAGTGCACAAGTGCCTGTTTTCTGTGCTGTTTCATCCAATGCTCTTTTTAATAACCTGGATCATGGGAGGCTTGGTAAGCCTGAAGATGAAACAAGTCTGAGAAAGACCACAAGCACAATGAGGGAAAGAGTTAGAATTAAAAGTGGTTGTGACAAATTGAAGACTTCTCTAAAAACAGGGCGAAGATCCACAGTGCCTCATGCAAAGTAGTGGGAAAAAATATATTATTCATTAAATATAGGATGAGAAAGTCTTGATTTCTTCCAGAAAGGGTGTTGGAACTATCTTGACTCACAAGCTGAGTAGCTGTGAAAAATGTCAGCCTGTTGTGAAAAGGAGAAAGTCCATCCTAAGATGTGTAAACAGCAAAGACATGAAATAATCCTTCTGCTGGTAAAGCTATTTCATGTTCAGTATCAGGCACTGTGCTTCAAGAAAGACGTTGATCACTTGGAGAGGATGGAGTAAAGCAAGATTAAGATATCTAGAAAATGTGACCTAAGCATATAGTCTGAGAAGAAAAAAAAAAAAGCAAAGATTTGGATTATTTGTTCTGAGGGAATGTAGGCTGCTGGAGGCCTTTGTCCTAGGGCTGCTTTTCCACTGGCCTTTTCTGAGCAGCTAAAATGTAAGAATCTTTAGAGCTAGCTATGCTACAGTCATATGTTTGTCCTGCCTCTTTCCTGCCTGCAACCCCATTAGGTAGCCTCAGGAGAGCCAACGTGAGGGTCCTGTCTGACAGCACCAGGGTGTACAGCAGTGATGCTACCTGTCAGCAGCCCATCCCTGTCCTTTAGTAGGTGTTGTGGTGCCAACAGGAACAAGTGCTTTAAATAATGGGATATGTACTGGGAAATGAATTATTGCTAATGAATCATAGAATGGTTTGGGTTGGAAGGGACCTCTGGAGGTCATCTAGTCCAACCCCCCCACAGTGGGCAGGGACATCCCCAACTAGATCAGCTTGCCCAGAGCCCTGGCAAGCCTCACCTTGAATGCCTCCAGGGATGGGGCCTCAACCACCTCCCTGGGCAACCTGTTCCAGTGTTCCATCACCCTCGTGGTGAGGAACTTCTTCCTAATGTCCAGTTTAAATCTACTCTTGTCCAATTTAAAACCATTGCCCCTTGTCCTTTCACTGAAGATCCTGTGGAAGCAAGCAGCTTGGATGCATTTTGTAAAGGTAGGAGAATTCAGTTGCATAGACACAGGTTGCTCTCTGCCAGCTGGCCCCACAGCCCTAGAGTGATCGTGGTTGTCCTTATTTTACTAGTATAGATCTAACCTCTTGCCAGCAAATTTCCCTAAAGCAATAGGTTCTATTGTGGGGAAATTTGCCAAGAGGGCAGTGACTTTCAAAGATCAAGCTAACAATCAGCATGTCTTCAGCTAAAAAATGGCAGCCCTGAAAAGATTCCCTCTGGCTCCCAGTAGCTGAACAATACATGATGATACAAGTGCGTGACACAAGCTCCATCAGTTTCAACAGATTCTCAGCAAATTTCTAACTTGTATGGCCATTTCCAGACTGTCTGACCCAGATAAGCCAAAAGCTAACAGACAAAAGAAGATAAAGCCCCTTTGGTCTAAGCTCTGAATGCAGCGTGGTAGTGTGAGGTCAGATCTTCATCTGAGCGTGGCACAGAGGGGATGCCAAGTGCCTTTTCAAACACATCTCTGCCTCTTATACCAACACTGGAAGGAAATAACACATGCATTTTAGAAATTGCCTCCTTCAGTATAGTAATATATGAGTGTGTTTGTGAAACCACTTCAGAATTTCATTTGAACAAAAGGGGAAAAAAATGCTACTTCAATTATCCCTGAACAAACCAACCTGCCTGATAATGTTATGGCATGAGGGCAGCAAGAGAAGTATTTTCACAGCCAAATCACTTGCCAGCAAAGTGTTATGGTCCATTTTCTTAGAACTACCCTAATGCATTAAGTCTTATATGTATTTTATTTTATTTCCTAATACATTAGAAACAAGCTAGCCATTGCCATTAACATCTTTGGGATTTTAAAGGCAATCATAATGGTCACCCCAGGGGTTTGTTCTAAGCTTTTTAGGTTTTTTATTTTGTTAAATCTACTTCATTCATAGAAACAATTTTCACACTTGGCTTATTTCACAGTGCCATACCACTGCAAGTATTTGACCAATTTTAGAGTCAAACCTGAATACTTTCTCAGTTTATGTGTGTGTCTCAATTATATAAAAATTGAAGTCAGAAAGATGGTGAAGACTTAGTGAGATTTCTAGCAAAGCCAGCTTTGTTACATATGAAGGAGGATGTTGAATATATCCACCTTGGTGTTCCTCTAGGATGCTCTACCTCTTAGGTAGAAGGTCAGGGGCTGCAAGGCTTCCCTGGGTTTCAGAAAGATGCAATTCATTTCAATGCATCCCATAAGCTCCACAAAATCCAGTGTGGAGGGACAGGATAGCTGAAGAGGATCCAGCCAGGAAGACTGTGAAAGACTGTTGTGAGGCAAACAGGAGAAAATGTCTAAGATGATATTGAGAAGGAGTTTTTGTGCACCAGGGTGATAAAACAGCTGGTGAGAAGGAGGGAAGAACGAAAGATGCAGGAAAAGCATCTTCCAGATCAGGAGGAAAAAAAGAATATTGGGGTAAGAAGATGTTGGGTTTATTTTGGGGACAGTAGTTTTGGGGCTGGAGTCTCAGAATATTTTTAAGTTGCTTTGAAATTATTTATCATTACAACATTGCTTCCTCAGAGCAAGTTGCCATCCAGCCTGAAAATGCTAGATGGTAGATAGCCAAAGACTGTTTCCATCAACTGCCTTGTTTGATCATCAGCCACCAGTGTAGGTGAAGGGTAAATGAGAGAAATTCTACTTTTGGTTGGTTGTTTTTTTTTTTTGAAGGAGCCACAGATAGCAGATTACCATCTGTCTTCAGTCTTAAAAATTGAGGGAAAGTTTCCAAGGGCAAGCTGGGGAGTGACTCCAGGACTGACCACACCACTGACAAGCAAGAGCCAAACCAGCCTGTAAAGCTACAGCCCCAAAAGACATTGAGTTTTGCTTTTTTCCCCCTAATGATCCTTTTGAGCACTGATACATTTCATTCAATCTTCTGCAATGTGAACAGAGTGTGGAACCCTACATTGCTGCAGTGGAAAGGGAACAGCACTATCTTGTAATGTACTTATTTGTCTCCATGAGGGATTGCTGCCAAGCTTCTGTGAATAGACTTTTTTTTTTTTTTTTGCCACCCTCCCTTAAATGAGCAAAAATGCTGAAAATTTATTCCCACAAACCCCACAATTTCTTTCTGGTATTTCATGACATTAAAACACATACACAAACATGTATACACACATGTGCAAAACTTTGCCAGCATTAAAACTGCTTTTTTGCAACCACAGCATCTTCTTTCCCAAAGCCTCAGAAAATGCTTGAAGGTATCTAAGTTATCAGTTTACTCAATCCTTTGGGATTTTTTTATATCTCCATAATTCTAAAATCATTGCCATTCTGACAGACAAAATCAAAGCTGAAAAACATGATGCATCTCCTGTGCATCTATATTAAGACTATTACTGAGATGGAGGAAGAAGAAGAAGAGGGGAGAATAGTTAACTCCAACATTTAACAAGTAGGTAATAGTTCACATTCCAGAGCTGGAGTAGTTGTTTGGGTTTTTTTTTTTATGGAAAAGCAGATAAAAATGACTGATTAAATGTTTCTTGCATCTTTCTAAATCTGCAGTTCTCCAAAGAAGGCCAAGCACTTGCTTGGAGTGTGTGCACATGAGTAAGTGTGTGTGTGCATATTATATCTATTTCAATGTACAGGACATATTTCCAGTAGCAGTAGGTAGTAGGACTTATGAGTACAAGATGGGCAAAGGCTTTGGTGATGAATGATCAAATTTTCAGAAACATCTCACCTCATTTGATTTGTTCATAAAATCCATTACCAGAATAAAGAGTATTTTCCTACCTCAGGCATTCTGCGGTTCTTGGTTACAGGATGATCATTTTCTGCAGTATCTGGAGTTGGAGGTTTGTTGTTTGTTGTCTTTTGTTAAATAGTATGTCATCTGAAAAGATACCTGCATTTTTTCCTGGGGAAAAAAAAAATTGTGGCACTGGGAAGTTGACAGCATAATCAAACAGTTAGCAGTAGTGTGTAGGTAAGGAATTTATATGAGGAACTTTCTAGCTAGAGTGATCTATTTAACAGCCAGGGTTGGGAGAAGAAGAGCAAAAAAGCCAAAGAAATGATTGTGCTGATATAAATGTTGCTGCTATCATTTTTCTTTCTCTGAAAACAAGAGCTTCTTGAATAGCCTGTGCTGTCCATTTCAATCAGCTTTGGTGGGGGGAGGTGGGAGCTTGGCCTCACACCAAGGAAAAGTCTCTGTGGCTTGTAGAGTCAGAACCAACATGTGGTTTTCTGCAAATACTGCTTTGTGGTTTAATCCCAGAAAGTTCTGTCTATTGCTGCTGCTGCTAATGGCTACTCCTTTTTAAATAGTCTTCATCCCTTGTGGAGTAATAAAGAGAATATAGTTTTATTCTCTTAGCTGGCTTTCAATGGAAGGTGCTTTTGAGAGTCTACCTTTCTGCATGAGCTTGTAAGGCACTTGCTGAAGTTTTCTGTCCTTACATACAGCAGATTACTGAACACTGCAACACTTCTTGGTTCCTGAGCTTATTTAGGATGAAACTCAAGTGCACACTAACCTCTGCAGGGGAAACCAGGCTCAGTAAGCGTGGTGTACACCATGATCTCCCAGGTCCCTCAGACTCTGTCATACATATCTCAGCATGTAATGGAGCTGCAGCCATAGTGACTGGCATTTGCATTAATTATGGTGCATTAATGATTAGGCTCCAGAGACTCACAAATAATGAAGCTTATTAATATACAGAAGGCTTGAAAATGTTGGGAGCCTTTATCAAAGGCTCAAATACAGTTTTTATGGCATTCTAGTGAAGAAGTTTGTGTTGCTCTTAGTTCACTCAGGTGTTGAGGCTTTTCCTTCTCAGACTTTCCCCCTATACTCTGCACTGGTGAGGCCTCACCTTGAGTACTGTGTCCAGTTCTGGGCCCCTCACTTCAAGAAGGATGTTNAGCTCTGAGACATGAATTTCTGTGCAACACAACAACTGGTGCAGTTTCCTACCAAATCTCCAGGAAGATGTGCTGTGTGCAATTCTCTCCCCATGGCCAACAGAACAAGGGTAATTCACAGCCACATGTCATCCCAGAAGACTCTGAGATGCCCTCTGCCATGCTGAGGTTCAGAGGGTGTCCCCACAGATAAAACATCATCCTGGCTGACAGCATGACACTTTGTATTGGATTTCAGACTGCTGTCTCCCAGCTGAGATTGTGGCAGGGATGGTGGGCAGAAGTTAGACTACCCATGAGAATTTAGGGCAAACATGGCCCTTATGGAGATACCATGTCCTGTGGCTTGTGCCTACCTCTGGAAACAATGCTGTGGATTTCAACCTTTCTCCTCATCTGGCTGCTGTCTGTTGTGTTTGCGAAATAGTGATTGCTGCCAGGCCTTTTGCATTCACTGTCTTGATCCTGAGCTATGTATTTCTGCCCCAAGTGCTTCCTCTTAAGTGCATTGGACTTTTTATGGTGCCTATGTTGTTGGAGGAGTGCAAGTGTGAGTCCAGAGCAGGCAACTCCTTTTGCTTGGCAAACTCTCATCATGGCCCTAAGAGTGTGTTCCCCCAGCAGGCTCTGACTGGGAGCTTTGCTACTGGTACTGATCACCCTCTGCTCCCTTGACAAAGGATAGGTTAGCCCTCCCAAAATTTGATCATAAACTCTGCTTTAGGTAAATAAAAAAATATTCTACAATTTCACCATCTTTTCATGGTTTCAACTCCTTTAAAGCAAAATAGTCTTCTGTTTGTTTTCCAGTTTGCAACAAAGCATCATTCTAAACCTTTCCCAGTTCCTCACAGGTTTCCAGAGAGTTTAATCTCTGTTGTGGGTTTTACTGCTTCATTATCTTCTTTGATACTTGCTCAGTTCTTCTGATAGCTTTCCATATGCTGTGTGGTAGTCACTGAGACAGGGAGGCTGAGGGAGGTTGAAAGTGCACAGTAAAAACCAGTTTTTCACAGGTTTCACTGGGAAAAATGCTATGGATCTTTTCTTGTCCATTTGGGCTTTTTCTGTGTAGTTCTGCATAAAACTTCTTCAAGGATGAAACTTTAGGTCGTGAAAGATGGAAATGCTGAGAACTCTGAAAAATAAATCCCTTTGTTTTTAAGAGAACAACATGGCTCTTGCATGGGACTGGTGGCCATACAGATTTCCTTTGAGGTGCTGAGTTTGAGAAAGCTGTGCACTGCTCGGAGCGCGTTGTGCCACAGGTTGGTCAAGCCTTTCCTTCAGAGGAAGCATACAAGAAAGGGCATTGAGGAGGACTGGTTAGGCCAGGACTAAGCTGTGGGATCAAGTTGTTCAGCAGCCTGAACCATCCAGTTTATAAGGAGGATGTAATTGCAAAGTCCTCAAATGAATCCTGCTCCGGCAGTTTCTCAGGCTTGACCCAGGTTAGGTCTTCTGGCTGTTCTCATTTATTGCTTGCAGGTGATGGGTAAAGGTACATGCCAGGAAGGCTGAACTCTGCTGCAAATGTTTGATTGTTGTGCTGTTGGTGGGGTTAAAAATAATCAGCCACACTCTTAGCTCTTTGGGTTAAATATTTTAAATCTTACTGTGAGTAGGTCGACTTGGAGTATTTGGACATCAGGCTCTCCATGCTGAAGGAGCTGAACTTCCCTCTCCACTTCTCCTCCTTTCTTAACTTGCTTCTTGGCAGAAGTTTGCAGAAAACACATCTGCTACCCCTGGCAACTAAAGACACCTTCATTTTCCGATAGATTCTGTGTAAATACCAAATAAAACATGTATTATAGGCACTTGGCTTGGAGCTAGTGTAAAATTCACTTCCTAATCTACCTTCTTCTCCTCTGGTTTATGCTGACTTAAGGGTGGTTCTGCAGTTCTGTATGAATTTCCATCTACATGATATTTTCATAGCTAATTGAGGTGTGGTGACCACCATCCTGCAGCCTCTGCTTCCAAGGGTATAGCCTGCAAAATGCAATCTGGAATGAGCAAAGCTGCTGTTCATTTGCTGAAGAAACAGAAGGGACTAGACCCCATTTTGTCTGAACCTTGGTGGAGCTGTGTCAGGCCCTGAGTGTGCTTCCTCCTCTTAGTAAATGCAATGGGCACACTGAGTAATTGATTGCCATGAGTCTCTTGCTTCACAATTTTTTGTCCTTCCTCTCCCTTCAGGTTTTGGTCTGTCCATAAGAAAGTCAGGATTCTATCAGGTACCCCAAGCATTCCTCTGAAGGATCCTTTGTCTTCAGAGCTGCTGGGGCGCCCGTCTGGCTGGCTGGAGACAGAGTTTACCTGGTATGTTTCTGTCCTTTGTGTGGACTTCTAGAATCCTTTCTCTGGGATAAATATTTGGGTTTGCAGTTTTGAAAATTGCTTACCACAAATATTTGCCTAAAATTTGCTGGTGCAGGGAATGTTTCTTCAGTAAACACATTTACCAGCATGTTTTCAGTCAGTAAACACCGCAGAGGTGTGAACACAGTTGAAGGGAATTAATTTTTAATGAAAAATAATTTGGAGAAGGCTGGAATCTGTTTTTTGGCTTGTATTTTTGGGAAGGCTCTTCAGTCCAAACCTGGATACGCTCAGTGCAAGCCTGTACCTTTTTTGAGGGACAGGTCGAGAAGAGGAACATGCTTTTAGGGTGCAAAATGCAGCAACATGTGCCCCAGTTTGGAGAGAGCTGGTGGCACATCTGTGCATGGTATGAACCAGCCCATTTAATTTGGCTGGGCATGAATGGTGAATCATCACACTGTGAGGGTCCTCAGACCCTCAGACTGGTTTTTTTGGGGGGGGTGTGAGGAGGAGGTAGCAAATGGGAGCTTTAGCTGCACTGAGCCCCAGTGGAGACGGTAGTCAATGAGATGGGGAACCAAAGAGCTGGTGGAACTTGACCTTTTATTGCAGTGACATGGCGCAGGAAAGATGGGCAGGCTGAGAAAAAGGGAGGCTTCCTCTCCTTCCTGATGAAGTGGTAGCCACTGGCCAGGCTAGCAAAAGCAACCACTTGTGCTTTGAGCTACTACCTCCTTGGTGTTCTTCCACCCTACCTTGAAGTCCTCTCCCATTTGGTGGTGAGATGCCTTACCCTGTAAATGGTTTTTCATTGCAGGTTCTCCTGCCCAGCTTGGTGGGTGGAGAAATATTACACTGCTGTTGGTTCTCCACAGTGGTGAAACTCTGGGAGGAGATGACAGGCTGTGGTGCTGTCTGCTCCTTGACTGCATCTCTTGGGTTGGGTCAGCCCATGGTGGGCAGTCTGTGCTCTTGGATGGGGGCTTTGCCTGGCCTGGGAGTGCTGGGAGGACAGTTTGTGCAGTGTCAGCCAGCTACATGTACCAAGGACACTGATTATTATGGGTTCCCTCTCCAGTTTTGAAGTGAATTTGCAAGCTCTAGAGAAGTGATGGCTTGGCAGAGGGGACATGTCATTATTCTTACTAGTGCCAGTAGTTTTAGGCCAAATCCTTTGTCCTGAGGCCCTTTGAGAGTTTCCTGATTTTCAATCCAGAATTCTTGTAACCCAAGTTGGGTAAAATGTTTTGGGTTTGGTTATTTTTTTATTAGTTATTTTTTTTATTAGGGAATATCCTCTCTGAATGACATGGCCAGGAACATGAGCAAGAAATCTTATTTTCATTCCAGGGCTCTCTCAAGCTTGTCAGGACTGCTGAAGATAATCAAACCCTGTCTTATTAAAGATCCTTTTCTTCATCAATATGTTGTCCACTGGCAAAGTGGGAGGCTCAGCCACTGATGCCAGAGCAGACTGAGGGCTCATAGAGGAGCTAATTATGTTTTGCCTTTTTTTCTTTCTTTCATTGCAGGAAGACAGAATAGTTGTGAATAAATTGGGAAAGGGGAGGGTGAGGAGAACTGAGAGTTCATTAATATTCATATTTAGCCACAAGTACACAGAAAAGGTGACAAGGAGCTGGCTCCCTGGAAACCTATGCACCTTGGCAGTAGATGGAAAATTGCATTTAATTATAGCTACCTTTTAGCTCAGCACCTAATGAGCATGTTTGAAACCATGCAGGGTTTTCATATACTAGAGGAAGATCCAAGACTCAAATAGAAAATGAAAACCTTCCCTCCTTTTTCCCTGCTCTGCTGAATTTAAAATAAATCTGCCAAGGCCCAGGAGACCAAGTGGACTTTTTTTCTTGATTTCCCACTGATTATCACAGAAATGCATCCAGGAAAAGAAAAAAAAAAAAGAAATCAAATAAGTAGGGGGAACAAGCACATTTTAATGGGGAGTAGAAGAATGGAGACTTACTCCATTCTTACTTTGCCTAGTAAGCACTGCTAGGGTCTTGAAGTTTTTTGGTCTTTTTACTTTTTTTTTCTTTTATTTTTCCCTTCTCATTTCTTGCTGTTTTATCTATTCTTTAATAGCTTTTAATATTTTTTTCTTCTTTATCTTATTTTTAGGGACACTGCTATCTGTGGATTTCACTACCTTGTAGCTAGGAAAGAGAGAAGCTAAGGAGATTTCTTCCACACACATTTCTTAGGGTTGCTTTAGCATGTTGGTTCCCACAGCAACTTTTAAACCATAGAGCCAAGTCCTTCTCTGTAGCACACAAGCACAGGCAGATGGAAGCTAGTAGAGTTGCTCCATATTCATTTAAATGAATTTATGGCAAAGTAGAAGGTGGTCTATACTTGGCCTTTCATCTAATGAACTTCACCATGCTGAACAAAACATTTGAAGCAGCTTTTAACCTTAGAGCTACAGCAAGGAACTGATATTTGCAGCACAAGCCCTGAGGAAATTACTTTCATCTTGGTGGCTAAGGTGGGAAAGTGATTATGCTAAATTATCCCTTAAATTTTTAACAAGTGCTGAAATTTGGATTTTCTCACACAGTCCAGCCACGAGTTGTAGATAATAACCTAACAGAAGATTGCATTTATCTTTAAGGGATAGCTTTTTCCAACGTGACCAAACCTTAAAAGATGTGACAAGTGATATTCCATGTTGACCCAGAGGCAGTTTCAGCTCTGTGGTTACTGGGCTATTCCTCAGCCTCATAGCTGCTGAGGACAGAGGGACAGTCAGTGATGCTGCCAGTCCATTTACTCTCCAACCTGCAAAAGCCTGGTCAGTTGGGACTTGTTCTGAGAGGTGTGTGTGTGTTTCCATTTGGTCTCTCTCCAGTTTGGGTCTTTGTCTGGAGAGACCTTGCTAATGGTTCATGTTGTTTAAATATCCCTGTTCTCCTAGCAAACAGATAACACTAGTGCTTCAGAGATTCTTCAGATAAATCTTCTGTGGGGACACAACAGCTACTACACTGTGTTTTCTCCCTCCTGCTTCTTTGGCATGCCTTTAGTGATTTGTTGCTTTGCAGGAACTACTCTCAGCTTCAGAACCCATCCGTGTCTTTTATTTGTTATTTCCTTACCCGGGGATGTTTTCATCTGCTCCTGCTCTTTTTGGATTCATATTGCTTTACTAGCAACATTCCAGTCTATTTTGGATGATTTAGAACAGGACAGATAGAAAGGCACAAATATTATTCATATAAGCAAGCCTAGCTCTGCCTCAAACATTTTAAAACATTTAAAACCCTTATTCAGAGGCAATTTATGTAGCTGACTACTGGGCAAACATAAATCCCTAAATCCTTCTTTTCCTTTATTTTGATCAGCATTGCTTTGTCTTTCTTGTCAGCTTATTTCTAAAGGGCAGCAGGGGCAAACATGCTTTCAAAAATCCTGTTATTTTGCTTTTTTAGATACCTGCATACCACAGGAAAATTTTACCTCAGTTGTCAGTTTTTGAATGAAAATAGTCCTTAATTACAATCAAGAAGAAAAGCTTCTATGTGTGTCTGTCTTTACAGGTATGATATATACCTCTGGTTGGATGCTGCTGTGCTGTCTTCTGTTAAAGTCCAGCCCCTTGCTAAGCTGTCAGCTGAGCAGAAGACATGAAGAGTGACAGGCACTTCTGAGTAGAATTTGGGATGTGCCAGAGGCCCAAGGTGAGTCATGAGGTGTGACAGACATCCACAATTTTTTACCTGTATGTGGAGCTTGAAAAGCTGCAAGATACCTTTCTTTGGGAAAAACATCTGCCACCTGGAGAGCTGTGGTTCAGGGGCTGTGGGTCCTGCCTCTCAGCACTGCAGGGAAGGAGATAAGTGTGGAAAGAATACAGCCCAGTTAGGAGAGAGTTACAGGAAAATTTCCTTTGACTTCTTGGTCTTTCTTGTGTAATTGTCACAGTCACTGTAATGCCTTGTGGGGCATAAGTGTACCTCACTTCATTTTGCTTGGAGAATGAGAAGGGATGTCCTTGGCTTGCCAGTAAATATGGTCTGAGGAAGTGTGGGGACAGGCAAAAATACAGTCTGCTCAAATGGGAGTGGTTTTGCTGTGCTTTTTATTTAAAACTGTAGGAAAATTTAATATTTTCCATAATGCCCAGGATCAGATGAAGCAATTGAGCCAGAAGAGCAATTTCAACTCTGAAAGGCTGCCTTTGTCCTTCAGTGCAGGCACCTGAGGAACCTGTATGCTTTCTATAGCCAGCATTGTCTCATCCTGCCTTCCCTCAGGAAATGTTCTCCTTCAAAGAGCTGAGGTGCTGCAAGATGAGAGTCCTTTGCCTTGCTATGCCATGGCAAAGCTTTCTTACCCCTTGGGGAAAATGGAGTCAATGAATTAACACTATCTCTCGAGGCACTTCAGCAATATTTTCAGTGAAAATGTTTTGCTTTTCAATGAAATATATGTCAGAAATCACAGAATGGTAGGGGTTGGAAGGGGCCTCTGGAGATTATCTAGCCCAACTCCCCTTCTAAAGCAGGGTCACCTAGAGCATGTTGCACAGGATTATGTTATCCAGGTGAGTTTTGGAAGTCTCCAGAGAAGGAAACTCCACAACCTCTCTGGGGAGCCTGTTGTTTGTGTTTTTGGCTTTCAGTGAAGTATGTGGTAAAGATAGTTTTGATTTTGAATTTATTTTTTCCCCTTGAAGATACACCAATTCTGTGGGAGAAGAAATGGCTTAGCTCTATTGTTGATATGATTTTCTCTTAAGAAACCAGTCCACCTTAATGGAAAAAATTTAATCAAGCATGGAAAAGGAGCACTTTTCTAGGCAGCCATCCTATCACTTGTAGGGAAGAGATTTGGGATCTGGGGTGCTTTCCTTCTGGTTTTTAGCCTTAAAGCTTATGTTTTCAGGCTCCATTAGGAAGCACTTCCTCATGCAGAGGGTGATTGGGCTCTGGAACAGGCTGCCCAGGGAGGTGGTGAAGTCACCGTCCCTGGAGGTGTTTAAAAAGAGATTGGATGTGGCACTGAGTGGCATGGTTTAGATGTTGGGTGTATAGGATCACAGGCTGGACTTGATGATCCTGGGGGTCTTTTCCAGTCTTCGTGATTCTGTGATTCCTTGTGTCAGCCTCATGGTGTGCAGGCATGCACAGTTGGAGCATTATGAAAAAGAAATAAAAAGAGATTTCTACTAGAATAGCCAGAGTTGGTAGAAGAGGCTTCAGCTGCTCTGCTGAGACTTTGGTGAAGTGATGCTCCCCTGGAGCAACTGGCACACACCCATTCTTGCCATCACCCCTATGACTTCCACATATCTCCCTTGAAATATAGTTCCTTTGTGTAAGCTATGTATTTATCAATGAGGGCTGCCTAAAGCCCTGACACTGAGAAAATCAAGTGAATTTGGATTGTGGCTACCACTGCCACCCCCTGACTGATCCCCAACCATTGTGTAAGAGCTTGTAGGAGGATGCAGGGAGGTGTCCCTGCAACAGCACAGAGTATCAGATTGCATCAGGCATGAGAATAACTGTATGTACAGAATGTATTCAGCCCTCAGGCATATATCCATATGTTTGGATGCTGGTGGGTGTTTTTTAAAGTTACTGTTTTAAAGATATCCACACAGGTGGCTAGCAAGCATTTGTTAGATGGCACAGCATGAATGTTGAAGCAATCTGACCACTCGTGGGTGAGGAATAGAAAGAAGTAGTGCTGGGTGCCCAAGGTTTCCTGGAGAGTGGCTATTTGCCTTAGGAAAGAAAGGGCTCTTTTTTTTGTTGTTTTTTTTTTTTTTGTTCCAGTTAGCTCTGGGGAAGTGCACAGGGCTTTGTGGAGGCTGACAGCAAGCTCTTGTTTCAGAAAAAACCAGAAACCCCATTGGGTAGAGGTACTTTAGAAAAATAAACCCAGTTTTGATGATAATTTTTTATTTTAACCAAATTTCCTGCCTGGGTGCAAAATGTTGTTTTCTTAGTCATTGAAAGGAAATAAAAGAAAAGGTTATAAGACATGGAGTGAAGGTAGTGTTTTGGTTTTGGCTTGTTTTTTTTTTTATAGTGGAAATATATTTTGAGGCCAGAGTGTGCCATTGTAGATCAACTCTGCAATGAGCAGCAGGATGAAATTGTGCAGCCTCAGAGGTTGGGCAGCTGGCTTGCAAAGGCTCACCAGAGAGGCACAGTTCTATATTGCTTCCTTAAAGAATGATGAGAACCTTCCCAGGCAGCAAGTCAGCTACTCTTGGTTTTGTTTCCTCCTTCCACTTCACAGTCACAGGAGCATCCCCTCCAGGAGGACTGGGTCATTGCACATGCAATGTACATAGAGGACATCAGATGTTGCTGGTGCATGTTCAGAAGCAGCTTTTCTGATGAAAGAATTTTGAGGCCATTTTCAATCCACAGGTTTCTCTAGGTCTCTGTTTCCTCAATACAGAGAAAGAGATAAATGCCAAAGGAGCTTTCCCAGGGACAAATCTTTCTGAGGAACCTTTCCTTTTAAAGCAGTAAAGGCAGGCACTGAGCTGAAGAAGAGTCATCCTTTATTTCTGGACAGTTGCTGAGAATAAAAGGATTGTCAGCAAAAAACACCCTAATTCCTTTCCCACCAGGCCTCTGGTCCAAACATGCAGAAACCAGAATTTCTTCAGACCATCCCCATGAGTTTTCCATCATGTCTACAACAAGTATGGAGACACAAATCTACAAGATTTGTGCCAGTGTTCACTGAGGAAAACAATCCTAACGTAGGTTTGCTGGCTCATTAGCTGTGAGTCTGTAAGGGCATGAGTGACACAAGAGAGAAGTTAATTAAAAGAGTTGTTGCTGTGAGGAGGGAATGAATACCAGTGGTCATATAGGGTGGGAGTGGGACTTGGGTAATACTCATATTAAGCTGTAACTGGGATATATAGATGTCTGAGCCAAGTATTAGCAGCAGAACCACCCATATGCTGAGGGAGTTGTCAGCTGGTGAAGCTGGGAAAACAGAATGGGACTGAGACTTTGACTCAAAACGTCAACACGAATCCCTCACCGAGCTGACCTGCACCAAGCACATCTGTGCATTGTGAAGGGAGAGCTGTACAGACCATAATATTTTAACCTGAAGCTATTTGGAAGCAGCTCTGGCCAGCGCTCAGCTGTAAAGACAGCAATTGTCTATCACAATTTGCTTCAAATATAATTGAAACTCAAAGAAAATTAGTACAGCTAGGCTGATAATATCAAAATGACTGCAAAAAGGTTAAAATACAGTGGAAAAAAAAAACCCCAAACCCCACCCAAACCACCTGGCTTTCTGCTCCAAAGCTGTGGTGGTCCATGTGAAATCTTGCAAATGACTGCCCTGCATCGTTTGTCCACCAGCTCTCTTGGCTGCCATATGGATGTCTTCTGCGTGGACTCTGAGAGGCAGAGCTGGTGCCCATTAGGAAAACTTGCTCTTCCGAAGTTGATGACCTCCTGCTATCTAGCTGCAGTGTATGTGGGTGTTCTTTAATAATCATTACTGAAATGACCCCTTATGGGCCACGCACACTTTCATCTGTGTACATCATGCACTGTGCATCCTTTTTCCCTCCTACGTTTTTGGCCATTTTGGGAATACTTTCCCTTGTAGACTCTGGCTCATTCTATTCTTTTGTCATCTCTGGGTGATGTTTATGCTGTGTTACACTGAGAAGACCCTTAAATCTCCACCTGCACCCTCACAATGCACATGCAGACAGTCTGGCATTATCCAGCTCCGTGGTGAGGATGTTCACATTTCTTCTCATTAGCGATGTGCAATGTAAAAGGCTTGCCTCGAGTTTCTTGAAGACGGCAGTAATGAAGCTCTGAAGAAATAGTCAGGGGACTGGAGCTAATTAAAATGCAGCAGGGTGTAGAAGTAAAGGTAGCAGCAGCTCGCTATGCCATGTCTCTGGCAATCAGCAGTCCCTAGTTTACCCACACTAATTGACAGGAGATGCAGTGCTACTGAGTGTGCACACAGCCAGCGTTAATGGAGTCAGCACACGCTGCTCTTCCTGCCTGACTTGTCTCATTATCGACCTTGAACTGGCAAAGGTCAGTGGATGGTGCTGCTTTCATCAAGATGACAGGTGTCTGAAGATCTTCTCTTTGTAGTATAATAATTTGGCAGTTGTCTTATCCTGTACGTGAATTAGTGATGTGATCCTGAAGAGATGATGGATAAAAAAGACTGGCTTACTGTGGTGAGGAGCTGGGCTGTGGTGCTTTTAAAAAAATACCAGAAGTCCTGGAGGAAGGAAACAGAAGTCTATTGCCTATTTCCCCTTGGAGAAGATAGTGCCTGAAGAAGCAAATAGGCAAGTTTTCACAAGTGGAAATGCAGTCAGCCCACTGTTAAAAATCGGCACTTTGTTTGAGTTGATTATGAGCAGCAGGTGCATCGCTGGCACTCGGCAAATATCTAATAATAATAATAACAATAGTCAGGGCACCTGACACCTGCAGCAAGCCTTGAGTGACAGTGTTCTTGGGGACATGTCTCATCCAAAGACAAGGCTGTCTCCAGGAGCTGCATCATTATAACATGCTGCAACAGGGCTGCTTCTCATATGCCCTCCTTTTTTTCACTCCTCTCTTACAGATGGTCTCAGCAAAGACAGTGGGGAATGACAGAAATACTTCTGCTTCTGCCATCCTCCCCTTCAAATCTGCAAAACTGGCATTTTTGAGCAATTTTAACAAATGCTTTGGCTTAGTCAAGAGATGACCAGCAGCCTCCAGTGTCTTGTGGCCCCTCTGGTTGGAAGAGGAGCTTGCTGGAGCCTGGGCTTACATCTCCTTTCCTCTCCCACCTTCACTCATTCAGGGTATATGTAAAGATGCTGCGTGCTGCCATAGTGGCATCTGGCTCATTGCTTGTGGGTACAAAGTGGGATAACTCAGGACCTAGAACTGAGAGGGAACCACATTCCTCAGTACTGAAGAGAGAAAAATGTTCATTGCTGAAGAACTGAGGGGAAGTCTTGGTGGTGATTCAGTTGGTGACAGTAATAGATGATATTTTTTTGGCTAAAACAGAGGGAGAAAGTCAGTGGGAGCCCAGATAGGCAAAGCAGAACCTGCAAAAGGACTCCTTCAAAGAGGCTTCTTATCTCTGGTGGGGGGGGGCTTCAGCCCCACTGGCTGGCTCCTGGGCAGCACTTGTGTCCAGCCTTGCCCTAGCTCCACTGCAGGCAATGGGAGATTCTGGTCCCCAGCCTGGGGTTGCAACCTTCAGCAGAACTTAGGAGGGGAGAGCAAACTGAGCAGAGCTTCCTTTTGCTTCACCTGCAATTTCCCAGGATCTTTTTATAATATCCATCTCTGAAAGCAACTGCTCTTTGCTAGCATAATTACCAGAATATTTCTTCATTTGTCCATGATTATAGGAAACTGAAGTATTGTCTGGGGAACAAAATACTCTGTAACTTGAAAACGATTTATAGTAGCTCTCTTTTTAAAGATGTGTGAAAAAACAATGCTGGGGTAAAACAGATGTGTGATGTCTGTATGGCTTCAGCCCAGCTGTAAAGGGAGAAGGCCAGGAGATTTCTACCAGGGCAAGCCTGAGGTGAATAACAGGACCATTTTTAAATGGAAAAATGTTTTTTTTAATGGAGCCTTCCCAATCTGACAAGTTTTCTCAGCTCCCTCTGAGGTAGCTGCCAAGTGTATAGGATGCTGCTTGTCTCTATCCTCCCAATCCCTGTACTGGTGCTGCAAACCCCCTAGGCCTTCCCCTACCCCCAGGATGTGCAGGGGCTGTTTGCCCTCTGCCCTCAGTGCTGTATCCACTTTATTGTGTCAAGGATGCAGTCACCTTCGGGGACACAAGAGCAAGCCTCCTCCTTTGTGCTGGGCTCTGAAACCAATTGTAAAGTAAATGTTAAAAGAAAAAAAAAATGTGTTGCCTGAGTGCATCCTGAGATCAATAAAATATGCAAGCATGAGCTCCTGCTGTTCAGGGCTGCAACAGTCTCTAAACCTAGAGCTGAGGGGGCTGGAGGGGCACGTTGGGGCTACTCTAAGTGACAGCTGATAGGAATCCTACATTAATGTAACAAGTTGGGCTCATATGTTTGTACCCAGAGGTCTCAGGTTCAGGTGCCAGCTATGAGGGGACTCTCAAGAGATTCCTGTCTGAAGAAGCAGTGATAAAGGAAAGAAGTAGTGATAAAGGAAACTCTAGCAATTAAGGTTTTGTGCCTGGGTTAACTCCTTTCAACACTGGGTCGTTTCTTCTTTTGCAGAAGGGAATCTACCCCTTTCTTCTAGGGACACAATAATAGAAGTGGGGTGAAAAATGAGGATAGTGACCATTTTTCTTTTTCTGGAGAAAGAAAGATGCTCCCATCCAATCCAAAGATAAATGAGGTGGTTTCATGGATCATTTCTTCTTGAAATCAAAAGCTCAGCTTATGCTGCTGAAAATAGCAACAACATGGTGGGGCAATAGTTTCTCCCTCCTACCAATGGAAAGGGTGGTGAGTGGAGCAATAATATGCACGTGGGAACTATAACATGACAACAATGACAAATACATGTGTTTGCTTGTTGAATCAACCTCAGTTCCTGTTAACTCTCAGGTTATCTCTTTTCTTACAGAAAAAAGAAATAGCAAGGGAAAAAAGCATCACACAAGTATTCTGGCTACTTCCTTCTTGTCTTTGTTGGGAAGGGTCAGCTAGGTCCCAAACCCTCAATACTCTGGGTATGGTGCTTTGCATTATTCAATAAGCAAGGCACCACTAGAAGTTTGTAAGGATGAAAGTATTTTATTTAAAGCAAAGACAACTGGGAACATTTGTGGCTCACAGGAGTGTTTATGTTCAGAACATTTGTTAGTGATTTGAAATCTTAAGTGTTTTGTCCCTGTCCTTTCTCTCTGTGTGTGTATGTGCAGGAAGGGAAGTCAGGACTGAAAAGCAAAGTGGCTTCTGATGCAACAGCTTTCCTAAAAGGTGTTGGGTGAAGTGTCCTCAGAGATCTGGTGCCAGTGTTTGTCTTCTCTAAGGAGGAGGGAACAAGACCCATGAACATGAAAGCAACTTGTGCAAAAGGAACTGGAACTTTTGAGAACCACAAATGCAGCATCTCTCCTACTGAATCAGGTATACAGTTCAAGCACAACCCCTTTATAAGGCTTAGATTAATCTGAATTCAAAGCTGACTTCAGCTGCTCTGAAAAGGGACCAGTGGGTGGATGTGGAGCAGGATGGAAATGATCAGATGGGAGCAGTGGTGTTGCCTGCATAGCCCTGGATGTTCCTTTATGTGACTCTGAGGTGGGCTGAGAGACTGGAAGCAATCTGGACTTGATTGACAAGGAGTTTTCTGGTGAGAGAAACTAATAGTTGCTTCAGGGCTTGGGATGTGGTGAGTGGGAGAGGGTAGCAGGAGGTGGCAGAGGAAAGGATGTCTTGCTAAGAACACAAACCTCAGAATCTGGAAAGGGATATTTTCTTTCCCTCTCATCTAACTAGTGTGTGGCATTAATGCCATAGACACCTGAGCTGGGAGAAACCTTTAGACTCCTACATAAGCTCCTGAGGACCCTGAGAAAGCAAAGGAGAAGCCTGAAGAAGGGGAAAACACCTTTTCTTTCTGGCTTGCAGCTTTCAGGGAAAATGACTTCTCTGTTATTTTGGATAGGGGTTTGGCCACTCTGGCAAGAAGCTTCTCTTGCCAAAGAAGAGAAGGGTACATGTAGGAAGTGGCAGATGGCTCTCTTTAGCCTGTTACATGGGCAGTCAGCCCACATGAGCTTTCAGGTCCCTTCTGACTTAACGTTTAGGCATTGACCCTTCAGTTGTTTAAACGGGGAAAAAGGTTAAAGGAAACTTTATCCCCATGTCCTTGTCTCCCTTAGTGATCCTGAGATTTTTCCCTCTTGTCACTACTCCTGTGGGTGTTGCCTTTGGCTGAGAGCTTGGCATCACACATCCATCTCCCACCAGAGGCTAGAAATTAGTTTCCCTGTTTCTTGAGTGCAAATTAGAGAGAATTATTCCAGACACAGGCTAAGACAGGAAAAGTGTCTCAAAACTGGGTTCTGTGCAAAAATCAGGAGAGATCCAAACTATAAGAAAGGAAATAAATGGACATCAAACTTCTTTGTAGCTCTAAGGTTTGCTGGAGGAGGCTAGGTGTCCTGAGGGTGCTGTTCAAATGTTGCTCCCACTTTCATTAGCTTTGTCTCTTTTGTGTTATAGCATCTCTTAGCTCCAGTTTATACAATACCAATGAAATGTTTTGCTCTGAAAGCTTATCACTTCTATCTCACAGCTACTCCAGGATGGCCAGATGTGATCTGCTCTTACTGCATTATTAACTGTTTATGTCCAGGAAGTTATGTTTGACTTGGGATGTGAATCAATCTCTCTCTTTAGACCTCTTCAGAAAGCCAACTATCCCTACTCCAGAAAAGATGATTTTTTTCTGATACCCTTCCCTAGAAAATCTTGAGTATGTGCTGCTTTTTTGTTTTGATTTGGAGCAGCATGGAGGCTTCTCTGAGTTTTCATACTGTCCTTCAAAAGAAGTGGCTGTGTCTTCACAGTGTCTTGTTAGGGAAGAAACTCTCTCTTGCCTTTTAGCCATAGCTCAAAAATTTCTGTAGCTTCAGAGATTATTGTCAGTTATTTCTCAATAATTTGATTTATATCATATTTTATTCCACAACTGAAAATACCTAAGTCCTGCAAAAACAATTTATCTTCTAATCTGGAAAGAGCCTAGAGAAAAATCTGCTGAGAGAAGGACAAGAAGTACCATTCTTATATCTTGTTTGTTTTGGTGTTGAGTCCTCTATTAATCATCATCAACACACCATAGCAGAGAAGTTTACCATAGCAGAAGACTATGAATTTAGTGGAAAACTTCTTTCTAAAACTTTATGCCTCACTTTACTCTGAGATTTTTATGTGATACACACCTTTTGTATCACATTGCTATGTCAAAGAATTTAGGCACTTTTCATCTTCAGATAAGAATTAGAATAAGATTTGTTTTCTGATTGCCCACTGTTGCCTAAAAGCTAATACCAAGAAAGTAATTTTAGCAATTGATTTTTTTTTTTTTATCATTCCTGCACATATGCTTTTCTGTGGTCTGGATTTTCTTCTGCATTTCCCATTTTCCTGAGTTCTTGTCTGTTATATAACGGCATAATCAAGCCAAGGAAAAAAAGTAATGTTTCTTTTCTGTGTGCTGCTTTTGAATAAAATGAAGCCCATGACCAAAAAAGCAGATGAGAGCTAGGGAATCATATATCACCCCAAAAACTTCAGAAAAGTCATCACTGTAAATATTTGTAGCATGAAAATTCATTGAGTATTTTTCTTTGGGTGGCTTATTTGTTTTCCAGATTTCAAGCTTCTGGGTCTTTGTGCTTATGTCAAAATCTTTGCTTTGGATATATATGGATAGTGAGCTATTTAGGTGTTCAAATGAACTCAACAGTGGTGCCTTCATTAATTTTAACCTGTTAAAGGCTGTGTTTATATCCTATTCAGTGGTTTGGAATCTAATCTACTGTATTAGCAATGCAAAGAAAAAAGTGCTTCTCTGCCTATATCCCATTTACTCTTCATGAATCTATTTTAGTTGTATTAATCTCTGGAAAAAAATAACCTATCTGTCTTTTGGTGTAATATTTCTTTTATGAGGAAATCAGTGTTATACCTGGAAGCTGAGAAAAGTGAGCATATTTTCTGTGATATGGCTAAAAAGAAATACAAATAAGCATTAATAGTGAACTGACTGGACTAGATAATTCCAAAGAGTGTCAGGAATTTTGCCCAGTATGCAGCTAGATCATTGAGATCCAAAGAGGATCACTCAGTTTCAAAATATGCTGGTTTCTTATTTGCCCAGTTCTTCCCATGCTCTATGCTTGCTGCTGGAACTAGTTGCAGAAGGATGGAGATACTGGGAAGGGAAAGACACCTCTGGGAAGCACTTCTTGGCTAAGTATGAAATGCCAGGAAAATAAACTTGTGAGATTATATCCTGGGGGTTTTGCACCCTTAATCTATTTAAATTACAGAAGGCTGAGACTTTAAGGGAGCTTGTTGTGTCTCAGCCTATGAATTTCTCATATTCCCACTGCTACCAATAATCAAGTATGCAGGGAGTACTTTTATTATGACTACAGTCTGATCCTAAGTTCATATCTAGGCTTTGTCATTCATTTGCAAAACAGCAGCCTGAGGTATCCTCCCTGCTTTCCTGTAAGATGCCTGAAATTACTCCCCTTTTCCCATTCAAGAGGGAAAACAGGCAGAGAGGACAAAAGGGTGCAGAGGATTCAGTATGGGAGGAGATGTTCAGTTTCTCTTACCCTATAGAAAACATCTGTGGTTAGAAGTTGGTCCCCTTCCCCTTTTTCTGGGGAGAGGAGCTACCAGGAAGGGAAAGGAGAACTGTTCAGTCTGCTCTATGTCCTGTGAAAATATGTGACTGGATTAACTCTTCCCAACTATAAGTATAGCAGAAAGCCAGGTGCTTTCATTTCTAACCACAGTTCATCTCCAACACAACTGAATCTTCTGCTTTCTTACTAGGGAAATTAATTGCAAAACACTGTCTGTGTTTAAAAATATTACAGAGCTAGCTCAAAACAGCCTCTATTAAAAAGGGCTATTTTAAAGAGCTATTCCAAAATGGCATTTTCTTTGTGGCAGACACCAAATGGTCACTTCCTTTAACTAAACCAACAGCAGAGAGACCATCACTTCACCTTTTGGACCATGCTGGCCTTGCAAAGCTGGGTATGACCTAGCTAGCTTTAGTGTGACCCTATCTCTGTGGGTTTTGACAAGCATCTGGTTAAACTTCAGTTTATTTATTATTATTTATTTCAATTTACTATGTCCACCAGGCATTCTTTTATTTCAATCTGGAGGAAAAAAAGCCATGTCACAGGAGTTTGTTTCTGGAAGTCAGTGAGAACTGAAGTCAGATTGGTGTCTCCAAGATCCAGTCATAAAGAATCTGCTATTCAGTATCCTGTTCTGCCATCCTAACCCCTATGTTATCTTCCTCTGCCTTTACTAAGCCCTCTCATCAATTAGTGCCTAATATAATCTCAAAGTAAGAATAGCAGAACTAACTTTGAAGAGGAGGATTGCAAGTGAAGGAGTGAGAGAGAGAAAAGTAGAGAAGAAATACAGTTATGCTGTGGGCATGATGTATGTGTGGTTCAGTCTTTCTTTTGTGGTAATCAAAACTCAGGGGTCTCACCACTATGTTTAGACAAGACTGTAGAGACCAGCACTACCTCTTTAGTGGGGGCAAACTGTGAGCAGAGCACCCCTTTCCATTTAGTCTTTATTCTCTATGTGGGATTGTTTAGGCAGAGAAGCCAAAGTATAACTTGGTATAATTTGCTCTAGATGGGGGTAACCCAGACACTTGAGGTAGGTTGGACCTGCCTGGGGCTGAATGTTGAGCTGTTTGTCTCCTGCTTGCCCAACCTCCCTGGGCTGCTGAAGATTTCTTGTCTCTGATCTGTCAGGATCTTTGCTGAAAGCTGTTCCTCCTTCTGCTGCTGAAGCATTGTCACACAGAGGAATCATCAGAAGGAGTGAGGCGAGCGAGACATTGCTGGGGAGAGCCTTGGATTTCAACTTCATTCCTGTGTTATGAATGCAACTTTTTTGCTGCAGAAGATTTTGGAAAGCAGATCAGACTCTTTTAAAAGGCCTATTACAAGGCTAAAAGAGTTCCAGCAAGGAAGACAGTAACATCACTCAGCGAAAAGGGATCCTTACTAGGCTCTCAATTACAACCTACAAGTTCACCACAAGCAACAGAGTAGTATAGGCATAAGAAATGAACAGTGCTGTCCATTAAACTTCTGGGGCTGGCAGGAGCTGAAGCAAAGATTTACAGTTGATGCTACAAAGTGTCAAGGGTTTGAATTAGACTCCTTGTTTTTTTTCCATTGGGATGCTCAGGGAGCTGATCATGACTTTCCTATGCTCAGTGATACTTCACCCAGAAAAGACTGAAAATCCAGCCAATGTCAGAGCAACCATGAGCTGCATGGAGTCAGACAGAAATTCTGCCCCTTTATCTTAACCTTTATCCATTTGGAGACTTTCCTCTTTGAAAAGGAATATCTTGCTTTTCCACTTGCTATATGCTGATAAAGCTACGAATTGTCTGCTTTGCTCTGAATTTGCAACAGTTCTGTTCTCTTAAAGATCATCTTTCTTCTTTCCCTTCTGCTCCCACTTCTCCCAAAGTCCCCTGGCCATGATGAAATAGCACTGGGCATGACCCAGGAAGAAAGGAGCAGCGTTGAAGTGGATGTGTGCTTTGTGGCTTTCCTGTGCTTTCATTTGGCATTGAACTATCCATGCAAAAAGAGACTGAAAATGATATGAACATTTTTCTTTTTATTTCTCCCCTCAAAGTTTCCCTTGCTGAACTCCACATAACAACTTTAGTTTTTTTGCTGGAATTATCTCCCTCTGGACAAAGCCTATGGGCCATATAGGAGTGAGTGCTGCAGAACAGCAGTGTGTGTTGAAAATCATCCTAGCACACACTTGGGGGCAGTTGTGTTTTTCTGTGATTCAGTCAAGCAGCTCCCTAAACTAGGAATCATTAGCTTGGATTCTAATGGCTAACATGATGGCTAACGTGGCAATTTGGGTGATAGTTACTTCTTGCATCCTTGTGTGAATGCTAGATAGTTACCATACATGTGTGCCTGCAAGAGCAGTTGCCTATGGCTTTTTTCCCTGTCTCATGTTTGCATCCAGCTGTCAGAGAGAGAGAGAAACAAGTTCAGTGTAAAAAAATATGTAAAGGCTTTGAATGTGGTGAAAGTGCTTATGGTTTTGTATAAGCTGAAAATAATATCAGCCCACGACTCAGGAAAAAAAAGACCAAACTCTCATTCAAAGTGTGTATGTTTACTAATAGCAAAACCCGAGAGCCATCTAAAAAAAAAGGAACAGAGGACCAAAAGAAACTCAGAAGAGGCAAAGCGAGCAAAACATTGGCCAAAGATTGCTTGCCTGCCTATGTCTTGCTGTACTACACAAACCCCACTCCTGCTGTAGCTGACCCTGCTAGCTTGGCACAGTCAATGCTGGCAGCTTGTGCCTGACAGGACACCCCTGTCTGCCCGCTCTTCCTAGGCATGGCAGTGAACTGCTGGGTGCTGGTTATCTCAGTGCTCTACCCTCAGCAGCAGTAGTGGTCATGGCAGGAAACTTGATGGGTAGAGGCTCGCTTTAGGCAAGAGCCAGGCTGGAGCTGCATCAGGCAGGGTTTTGTGTGGCAAAGAGCTACCCTGGCTGTGGTAGGAAACATCCTATGGGCTGTTTTCATGTTAAATCACACCTCCTCCTACTTTCCTGAATCCAGTGGAGGGCCAGCAGTAATAAACTAGCAAAAAGCATTAGCCCCTTGTGTCTGTGCCTAGTCTGCTCAAGTTAATTCATTTTTTGGCTCATTACATTTTCTGCCCCATTACTAATTGCCTCTTGGGCTCTACTCATTGCCAGGGTTTTCTGACCATCAAAACATTACTAAACAAATGAACTAAATAAAATCAGCCTTCTTCAAGAGCCTTCCCCCAGCCCTCCCCTTGTGTTAGTATTCCAACTGCGCCCAACAGGTAGGAGTCTGCACTCATGTTATCTGTATTAATTAGACTCTAATACCCTTGGCACAAGACAAGGACAGGGATGCAAGAGAGTCTCTCCTGCAGCTCTCTGATAATTTATACCAAGCAAAAGCCTGCTGCAATGTCTTTCTCTAGTGCCACATGTACCAATAGTGATGCATAAATAAGATTAATTTTTATTAGGCGTTTGCCATTCCTTCCAACTAATTAGCCCCTTCTCCACAATATCTGAGCCCCACACAGTATTTAATGAGCATTTTGCAGCAGACTCCTGAGGCAGAAGCACTATTATCACCAGACAGACTGGCTGTGTCACCCATAGTCTTGGGAGAAGTCTCTGATAGAGAGTAACATGAACCCAGGGTTCCCAGGGTATAGATTAGTGCTCAAACCACCAAACCCTCCTGCCCAGCAACTTCTTTTTGTAGCGGTTTACTGCTTCCTAACTTTGCACACTTGGATCTTACACTGAACGCACCTAAATCTTTCAGGTATAAAACTGAATAGTGGAAGCAATCTGACTTCTGTGTGGGATTTCTTGTCTTTACAGTACCAGCATTTCTTAAAATCAGAGAGAACAGGAAGGTGATCATGACTGACTCAAAGGGATAATCTTGCCATGTTTTTCATTACAGCTGATTGTTATTATAACCAGTTTAAAGGCAAAGGTACTACAGCAAATCACTTAACCTTAGACCTTGCTTGGCCAGGCTCTGAAGGATCCTTATGCCATGTTTACTTTACTTTAACAGCAGTTAACTTTAACTTCACTTTAACAGCAAGGCAGTTGTCATTATGCAGTGAGTAGTACTATGGTCATAAAAGAAACACCAAAAGTGAGTTTATTCATTACTGCCTGAATCCATATCATCTGCCAAGGGCTGCATCCTACACAGATAAGTGTCTTCTCTTAGCAAGGTAGTTTAGCATCAGAGGTTGTCCTCTGCTGCTCACCACTCTCCCCTCCTCACACTCAACCCAGTACTTTTCTATCTCCTGCAGCCTTTGTAGAGCTGTAGCTCTCTTCCTCAGCAGCAAGAGTAGATGGTGGCCTCAGGTGCTGCTTTGGCCTCACACAGCCATAGCTTATCTCATGCCTGTTGTAGTGCAAAGAGGAAGGTGGCAAGCAGCATGACTACACCCTGCACTGCACTTTTTGAAGCACCTGCTGTCCTGCATTCAGAGTGGGAGGGAGGGAAGGTGCTGAGGCCCTGCAGTCCCACAAGCAGAGGACAGGTAGACAGCCTTCAGCAGAAGGGCAGCAGTCACCAGAACTGGGTGCTCTGGAGCCCTGAGGCTCTGCACAGGAGGCCCAAGGTTTAGCTCTCAACGCAGAGTGTAGGTTTGTTCAGAGCAGGGCTTTTTGTCTTTGCTCTACTGTTAACATCGTGGTTTGAGCCACTTCGGGAACTCGCATTGTTGCCAAGGTCTTCACTTTGCCACATTCTTTCGGTTAATAGAAATATTTAGCTGAAGCATGAAGGCATTGTATTTGCAAAAGGAAAACACACAGAAAAAGGTCCGATCATTTTTTTTTCTTTGGGCCTGATTGTCTCTGCTTGTTTATGGCTGCCACTAATTTGCTCGTTTGCTTGCTGGAAAATAGCTAATTAAAACCCACTTCAGCTAACAAGCTGACTGGGACCATGCAAATGTCACTCTCTGCTGTCTGCTATTTTCGTTTATACTTTACATTATTAGTGTTGTTTTTCCTCCCTCCATAGTAATAAAGGCAAGGATAGATTTAGTACTCTCTTCACAGGTGTGTGCTTGTACACCAGCACATCATCCCGAGAAAAGTGCTGCTGTTTTACTGCACTTCAGTACTTTGAGTGTTATTACCCCTGACAGTTAATGGTTTCAGACTACACTGCTTGTTAGCACTAGATTCTGAACAGCTTCATCTATCTTTTTGTTTTTACACTGACTGGTCACATTAAGTATATGTGTCTGAGCTATTAGCCCCGTCTGTTCATTGCATGCATTTCATTTGGTGCGTTTTCTAGCTAAAATTAGTATGTATTGTCATCTATATACTTCAACACATCGACTTTTGTTATAATTATGCTGTCATCATTTTGCTTCCACACACTTGCTAATTTATTGTAGCTAAATTAGACCTAATATTAGCAATTTTGCAGCTGTTCCCATAGACCACGCTCTGCCATATATTTGTACATTGTTTGGTAATTGGATTTGAGGGCTCAGGAATGGACGATGGCACTCTTCAGAAACAAGGGAAAGATTTAAGGAAATGGGAGAAAAATAAAAAATACAAGCCCCAGAAGAGGCTTCAGGGGTGAATTTCCAGAGCCAGATTAAAAGGTTTTCACATGGCCAAACAAATCAAAGAGTTAGTGTACCAGATCACCAACTTTCCAGCAGGCATGTCGCATTCAGGCAGGGGATTAGTCATTCCTCTCTGAATATGCTTTTTTATTTTAACCAAGATGACCATGAAAAATTCCTGGGGACTTATGGAGGGTCTTGGGAAACAGTTCTTGCTGCAGCATATTAAAAATCTCTAGGAATGGATCTTGGCATCAGGGGAGGATGCTCTGAGATGATTTTTTGTGGTTGAACTACAGGGAGAGGAAGGCATATATGCTCTCCATCCCTGCATATTGACACCCACCTCACATTGCTTCTCCAGCCCTGCTTCAGCTGGTGTCAGTAAAAGCAGAAAATGAAAGGGATGATT
This sequence comes from Bucco capensis, assembly GCA_013396975.1. Taxonomy (NCBI): domain Eukaryota; kingdom Metazoa; phylum Chordata; class Aves; order Piciformes; family Bucconidae; genus Bucco; species Bucco capensis. Next base: position 338,700 of record VWZO01020930.1, read on the forward strand.
TTTTTGAAAAGAAGAGAGCAAATGAGAAAGGCAGAATGGAGCTGCACAGCTCTTACCTATCCTTTCTGGACAAAAGTAATTTTGTTGTCAAGGGGGTTACAACTGTGGCAAAAGAAATTATGAGAGGTCACCACTGACTCTTATACAGCTTGTTCACAAATAATTTTCTGACAGGATAGAAGACAAAATTATGAGGGAGACTGTTCAGTCTGATGTTACAGAATCAGTTTAATTCCCTATCCAACAGAAGAAATTGAAGAAACATAATCACTAAATAGCATATCCTTAACCAAAATGAAACTAAATTCTCTCTACTCACAATGCATCCACCTGCTTAATAGGAATATTCTAACAAGATGCAGTGCTGCTGGCAGATGCACGTGCAAGTTTAAAAATAAGACAGTGAAATTAACTATAAAAAAAAAAAAAAGAAAGAGTATTTGCTCAGCTCTCATCTATAACACAGAGTTCTTTCCAACTCACTACAAGCTGTTGCAGCAGGCTGCATTCTGCTCTGCTTCTCCCTTGGCCAAAGCTTAATTTCTCTTTGGAAAAGAATAGAGCAAAGTGACCTGCCAAAAAGTATGACAGCATAGGCCAAGTCATGTAAGAATTCAGGCCCTACAAATGTCTTGTGCAGGAAAGGAAAGAGAAGGCTAAAAGCCAAGCTAGCTAACACATTTTAAAATGATTGCAACTGGTGCAAAATATTTAAAATAACAAGTCCAATTTAAAACAACTCACCCCCCCCTCACACAATAATCATTAATAACTAAAAATTGCCAGATGCTATTCTCTTGTCCTGACAAAGCCTTCATTATCCTTCCTCTTTCCCCAATGATGAGGAAAATAGATGGATAGGTCTTGCAGTAGCCTGAACAGTTACTGGATGCAGCAATGGAGAAGTTGGTCCTTTGGTAGTTGGTTCCAGTAGATGCTGTGACCATGATCAGCATATACTGAGGAGAACAGGAAAGCACATGCTTTGCTCATTTACTGTGGTTTGGGGTTTTTTGGGTTCATTTGATTTCATTTTGTGGCAAACTTTCCTCTGGCCAGTCTTCTCTTGGACTCATTGATGTGGAGACCCAACAAGGTCAACCTCTTCTTTGTGGCTGTCATCAGCACACCATGTCCTGTTGCAAGTCCCTGGTTTTGGTGTCATTTCTCATCCTCTTGTTTTTTCACCCTGAGTGAAATTGTCTCTCAAGCAGAGGGAGTCAATAACTTTTTTAGATCCTTTCCCCCCAGATAATTCCCAATTATGATTAACATTGCTGAGCAGTGCAGAAATATGCATGCAAAGAATACTCATGGCAGAGAATGGATATAATATATATTTCAAAGTGAGCATAAAAAGAGGAACTTTGGTAACATTAGATCTTAGCTTCCGTTTACTCCTGGAGTTCTTATTTTCACTACTTTACTGTAACATCTTTTCCATCGAGCTGCTAAAGACCTTCTAAAAGGGTACAAAATGAAGTCATTAGCTGAAACTTGTTTAAGGTCTCCACACACATATGTGCTCTTCAGGTATCTGGCTGGGCAGTGCTGTGAGGCTCTTACTTGGAAGCTGGAGCAATAAACGTCATGTCAGGGGCCAACTGTCTGTAATCACAGTTAGCAGGTTGAACAGACTTGTGAAAATATTTTCTTTATGTGAAGGGAGACGCTGCACACTTTGCCACAGCAGAAGTTGCTAAACCTAATGCAATATGACAAGTCCTTTGGCAGCAAAAGCCACATTTAGTAGACACACTGCCTGTGAAATGGGAAAGAAACAAAAGCAGTTTTTCTGCACAAATGTCATCTCCTCTCTTTCACAGTCACTCTCGCCTCGTCCTGTTCCCACACCCGTTGTTCTCCAGGAGACTTTGACTATGTGGTGCAGTCTCCTTCCACATCACTCCCAGCCAACTTCTCCAGGTGCTCTGGGACATGGCCTTGCTAGTGATGTGCACCTTATTATGGCATCCTTGTGCCTAGAAATCCAGCTTGTGGAGGGTGCCTTGCTCTGCTAGGAGGAAACCTGGATGTGAAGGGGAACCTGGCACACTCCAGCAACTTCCCAGGGCTGCAGCAGCAAAGACCCACAAAAGGTCACGGGCAGGGTCCATCTCCCACCTGCTATTGTCTGTGGTGGCCTCATGTTGCAAAGTGTCTGTAGTACTTTGTGCAGCTGGTGGGGATAGTAAGGAAACTTCACCTGTGCTCTTGCTTTTCCAGTGGCAGCAGTTCTTTGTCCCACCACCTTCTCAGCGTGTATGTAACAACTCAGGGTCTGCTGCTTCAATTGTGGCTTTGGCTTGTCATCATCATTAACCCAAATACAAAAGGAGCCACACTTCGGTCTCCTCCAGCTAGTGTTCAACTACAGCAGTGCCTTCTCTGGCCTTGCACAGCACCAAATACTTTGTTACTTCTTTGCAGGCAAAATGAGATTTCCATACCAACTGGCCTGCAAAGGCAAAAATGTGAACCAATGCTGTTAGTCTTGTGCCAACAAGAGTGATGAGTGTATGTAGCTTCAGACCCTCTCTGAAGCTTTTCACTCTCATCCTCTGCTGCACTGTCTGGTGGATGAGGGTGGTGGATCACAGCCTGGATCAGACCTCTCTGCTCTTAGCCATGTGATAGTGTTTTGCACTCAATTTACACTAATACAAATGATTACATGAGGTGTGAGGCAGTGAAGAATCAGGCTCCCAAGGGCTTCTTAGAACATGGCAAATAATTAATGATGGTGTGCACTGCAAGTGTAATAGCAATAACAGTGAAATCAAGACTTTCACTTGCAAAACACTTGTTCTGTCACTGAACTAACAAAGCACCAGTTTAAAAAGGAGATTCCCACAGACAAGTTTCCAGCAGCACCCAGGGTAATTTTCTGCAGTACCATTGGATGGAATCCAAAGGCATGTTTGAGCTAGAATACCTTCAGTCCTTTCAGGCACAGTCTGAAAATCACTTGGGGTCTCCTGTGGCCCCTGGTGCCATAACTGTGCCGACAGCAGAGGGAGCATTAAACNCAGGGAAGAAATAAAAGGATCCCATCAAGAAATGGAGTTCTGAGATTTCCACTTCCTATGAATTGTTGTTGAGCTTCATAATGAATAAAGCAGCATTGCTTGCAGGCTTACAGAGAAGTACAATTCTGGTCCACTTGCAATCTAGCTTTCCTTCTCCTACCCCTTGGCAAGATGCTTTTTCAGCTCAAAGGGGACAGACATGAGGGCTCACAGTAATTTTCTGACATTTTTCCATTGAATGCCCAAGGACAAGATCTTAAACAAAAGCAACACAAGCAAGAAGAAGAAGTGAAGCATTTTAAATCTACTATTCCTTTTCACAGTTCTTTTTGTCAATTTGGCTTCTTAGTAAGACGATGCCATTAGGAGGATAGGAAAAAGCATGTGTGAGGGTGTATGAAGGGAGGGAGGTCAAGAAATATGCTGCAGCAGGATGCCAGGCTCACATTTCTTATTCTTGACTCATCCCCCAACATGTTGCTCCACACGGAAGTATGCAGTGGCAGTGATTGGAAAAGCAAGTGTAGCATCCCTTGAATTGCAGATCGTTTCTAGGTTGCACCGAGTGTGACAGATAGATGAGCTGATTTAGTAGTGAGAATGTACATGCTCCATTTCTTTAAAGCTGCAGCAGGGAGAAGCAAGGAGTAAGTTAGGAAAGACTCCAGGCATAAGCATTATAGATAGGAAAAGTAACAAACTGGTACTTGAGGTAATAATGTTTGACTTAAGTATACTAAAGAACAAAATTGCAAGCAATGCACATTTTCCCCTCAAGTTTTATCTGAGGCCAGCCTTTGCTGTCTTTGGTTTAAAATCAGGGTGCAGACCTTTCTGGCTTCCACATTTCTCTCCAAGATGGTTGTCAGACTTCCAAGTTCATTTTGGGTAGGATCACAATATATTGGTTCACCACTGCCTTGCACATATGCCATGATGGGTAGGTCAGTTGAAGGCCAGTGGTCCCCAGATTTTGACACAGGGCAAGGTGGATATCAAGGTCTCTGCTAGCAGCCCCCCTGGAATCTCAGTACATTAGTGCAAGATGAAGCTAGGAAGTACAGAAAGAAAGAAAGAAGTTTGAGCTGATTCATATTTAAAACACTTCAGCTTGCTTCATAGCATTATTTTCACCATCATGGCTTCTTCAGCAGCACTGAAGCCTGTTTTCTTAGCCCACAGCTGCATGTCAGAAATGCCATTTTCCAAGTTGCTTTCAATGAACGTAGAGATTTATAGCCTCTGCTGCAGAGGAAGTATTTTTTGCTTTGCTTCTTAAACCTCAAGTGGACCCTGAAACTATTTCATGTGCTGCACTGAAATAATATTGCTGAAGCAATAGCATTAATGTAACCATCCGAACATATTAGAGAGGTGCAACTGTATTGGTTTTACCATAGCAGTGATATTCATTTTGGATATAAATTCAGTACATACATGTATAATAAATTGTTTAGTGATATTAGAACAGTGATTTTATTTTTTTTCTGAACAAACCACCCAAATGACTGAACCAGTGTAGTTAATTAGAATCGATCTCACTTTTTAGCACCAGGAAGTGCATAATGGAAGATAAGATTGATTGTAACATTGGATCACTTCATTTAAAGGCTGCTAATAGGCTAAAATGACAGAACCAATCTAAAATTATAATTTCAGAATCAATATAATTTTTATAACCTTGTCAAATCTAAAAAATTAATCTAAATTTATGCTGTGAAACTAGCAAATCCTTCCTAGCTATAATAATGAAATGAACCAACATTTTATTATATTACTTCTTTAAATAGAAAAAAAGGCTTCTTTATTGGCATGGCACTGCAGCAGGCTAGATAACCAGGCTTTCAGCTTGGGAGGTATCTGCTCATGTCCTGCTTAGGGCAGAGTTAGAAATGGATTTTAACCTTCCCTCTTTCCATCATACACCTGGTTCTCTACATCATTAAAACACCAGGAAAATGTGAGAGCAGGCTTCATTTCAGAAGAAGAGATGGGAACTGGGAAAAGAGGAGTAGCACTTCAGGAGGGAATTCAGGTTTGTTAACAAAATTGTAGAAGAAGAATGTTCTTCTTAGTTCACCATTGCTATTGTTACACTCTCAGAAGAAATATAGACTCACATTCTACAGAAGAAAGAAAGGGACAGTGGTGGTAGCTTAAAGACAAGTATTTTCCTTTCCTTATAGATTTATTCTGGAAGTAGAGCCTGACCAAAACCCACATTGCCAATTTTGATAATACCAAAGATTTTGGTGCAGTCTGTCCCTGCAGAAACAAAAATAAAATAAGGCTGCTAGCATGATTTCAGTGCACACTGATGTTTCTTTGGAGGTCAAGTATTCAGGTTATTTTCTTTCTCTCTCTTTTTTTTACAACAGTAAATTTTCTGCATAACTATAAGTTCATGACCACTCTTGTATACTGAGCCTTATGGCATTGAGTGGGCAGAAGTGTTTCCCAGGTGCTTCCCACTGCAGAGCTCACCCAGGACTCTGAATCCATGCCTCTTTCACTTGACCTCCTTGGCAGAAGCAGATCTCTCAGGAGCTTTAGCAGCCACATCATAAATCAGCCCATCATAATCTACAGATCAGGGTTGTTGACACCCTTGAGTCCTTCCTGGAGCTCCTCATGTTCCTCCTATGGAAAGCTGGAAGTATTACTTGGGAAGACCAGGGCAATTGCTCTTCAATAACTTGTGAATAATGAGTCAAACCACACCTAGGTGTGCTTTCTGACTGATGTTGATATGCTTGGCAACAGCCCTATCCTCAACTATTTGTACAGTGTTGCCTTAGGAGGCTGTTCTTTCCAGCAGTGATAGCCCTGAACAGACTGCTTCCTGCTGAGGGTAAAGACCCTTAGCTTAAAGGCAGCGTTTCCTTCTGAAAGCACACTGCTCCCAGCACTGCCTGTTGCGACTCAAGGCTACACAGGCGTGAGGGCCCCAGTTTTGCTGAAGTCAAGGGAGCCTTGACATATACATCATTCAGGCCAGGACTGTGATTTGACAGCCCTGCTTTTATTAGATGGAATTAAGATGTATCCAGAGAAGCTGCTTCCAACCCTACTTCTCCAAAGAAGCTGCAGAAATGCCTTTCTGCAAAAGGAGATTGAGCCTGGAAAAGTAGGGCAGGACATCCTTGCAGACAAATTCCCTTGCTTCTGCATGCAAAAGCAGAGGCAGCATGCAGGCAAACCCCATCCTGAATTCATTTTGCAGCAATGGGATGTGAGGCTGAGCGTGTGTGAGTGGCACCTGCATGCAGGAGCTGACCCTGAGATGGCAGTAATTATTGCAGGAAAAAGCCAGAGAACACATGTATGGAGACCCCAAAGAGCACTTTGGAGAGCTTTGTGTTTCTTGGAGGTTTAATGTATTATAATCTGATTCGGCACAAGCCAGTCTGGGAATAAAAGAGAAATGCAGAAAGACTAATGATTTGAAGCACAAGGGGAAGTGGAAAGAAAACAGCACTTTTAAGTGCATTTTTTCCCTTTTATGCAAGATCTGACTGGGGCCAGGCAAAGAGAGCAAAAAGCTTCTGTGAGTTAACACAAAAGTGAAACAGTACTTTGAAGAGGCTTTATTTGCTCCTTAGAGTCTTCTTTTGATTTTTAATATCTCTGAGACTTGTCAGGGAGAAAACAGACAAAGACATTAGATTCCAGGTCTTGAGCAAAGCTCAGGGACTTGAGACTTCCACAAAATGATAGAAATTACAGCCTGAAAAAGTTATCAGCCTTACCCCGGGCGCAGTGCAATGTCAAACAGAAGCAAGTTGGACTATCTGCTGTGGAAATCTCTTGTGTTGGCTGGAGGAGTGCTTTAGGCTGATCTCAGCATACCCCCAAATTTCCAGTTGAACTGTTTCAGCTGGATTGAGAAGGAAAGCAAGTTGGGGAGAAGCCCAGCACCAGACCAGAGCTGCCACGTCCATTAACTCCAGCAGGCAGGAGCAGTCCCAGTGGTAAGCACACACAAATTGCATTGGCTTTTCCACAACCCACTTTCTTACTGCCTGCCTGGGTCCATGGCCTGTGTCCAGGTCTCCTTGTCCAAATGCTGTTAGGGAAAGAGGATATCGAGGGATATCCTGGCTCCACTGGGTGTTGCAATGGATGTGCTTTTGGTTCAGTAAGCTCTTAGCTGAAAGTCCTGAAGCCGCTTCAGCTCTCGAGCCAAGAAACCAAGCTTGGTTTTCACTCAGAGTCAACCTGATTTGAGTATTTGAGTCTGTTTTAACTACACAAAAGAAATAATTTGAGCTTCACTGTGTATCTGTCTGCTTTCTGACAGTTTCATGCATTTGTGACACTTGCCCACCTTCAGCTGGTTACAACCAAAAGAAAATAATGTTAACAGTGAAGATGCTATAAAAAAATAGAGCCTGAGGTAAATTTTGCCAAAATCCAATTAGAGATTTGAAAAACAGATAGATGTTTCAGGCCAGCTTGAAGCTTATCAAATTAAGCTTCTAGTGGTTCCAAAGAAGTGTAGAGAGTGAACTGACTCAGAAACGTCCAGCAGATGCAGCCAGAGAGATGTACAATTAGCTGAGAGCCTCTGCTGAAAAGAGTATCAAGGTCTGCAAGAAGCCCACAGAGGATGGTGGCTGCAATGGGACACCAAGAAAATAGCCATCTCTTTGTGAAGTGAATTTCCAGCTAGGGAGAAAGCTGGCACCACAAGCTTTGTTTGAAAGCAGCCAGAGATCATTGCAGAGTGTTTAGAAGATAGACATCTGTTTTCTGCACCATGTGGAGTTTTCCATTGATAGCTTCATGAAAAATAAGAACGCTCCTCCAGCCTAGGGATCGAAAAACTGTTGGCATAGGCCTTGATTTGAGTCAAGCATGGGAAAACTTGTGTTTTCATAATCATACATGGAATTCATTGTGATAAAACATAAAAGGAGTTTGTATTTCTAGGTTAAAAGTTACCAGAGCAAGTTGTGAATTTGTCCATATTTATTGCCCTATTTAGAATAAGGAAGTGACTGCCTTGAAAAGAATGTGCAGGGCATATATTGGGAGGGTTAGCTATTTGTAAGTCATTGATATCTGCTGAGTGTGAGTCCTATGGCCATTACTTAATCTGTAGAACTGCCACCATTCTTCCCAGTGAGGACTCCCACACATATCCTGTTTTTCACATTTCCTCTAGAACATATGTTTGCGGTTCCTTCAGTGGATTTTGAAAATATGAAAGTCACTTCTGGTGGGACTTTCCACCATGACCTAAAACCTAGAATTGCTTATTCCAACAAAAGGTAGAGTGGTTCTGACTGTCCAGAGAACTTAGATGTACCTACTAGAATTTACCTCCACGGTAAATTCAGGCACACCAACAATTCATGGTTGTCCATGGTTTGTGCTGCACAGGTTAATGTTGAGCTAACTTTTTCTTCTCCATACCTTCTCCTCTCTATGCTCCCACAGAGCTTCTTATCTGTGTAATAAGGAAATGCAAGTGGGATGTAAAACCAGAAGGGAATTCCTGGGTGAGTAAGATGATAGCTTTGTCCTCTCACCCCATTCATAAATGTGACAAGGAAAGAGTTAAGCTATCTTGAAAATACTGCCAGAGTTTGGTACTTGTGGAACCTAAACCATGTTTAAGAAGGCAGGGGGTAATTAGGGCAGTTGGTTTTTAATTATCACTGAAGTCAGTCCTTGCAAGGCCCCCCCAGCCATATCCAGGTTAATGGTCATCAGTGTGTGCTGAGTCAGCAAAACGCTTGCGCTCGCCTTCACCAGGGGCTTCCGATCGGCTGAGGCTAGCTCTTTTTTGCTGCATGTGCTGAACTTTTCTCTGAAGCCAGGATGATTAAAAGAGAAAAGCAATCTGCAGCTTTAATCAGGCTTGCAGGAACACACCTTCCAGATTTTGTGAGACGAGGTATTTGTTACCTCCTGTCCTCTGGCATGGTAGCAGTTTAATGAAAGGCTGCATATTTTTCTGTTAGCAGCTCAACCACTTAAGAATTAAGTTCCTTCAGAGCTCTCAGATGTATGCCATCTGGTCATGGTGACTTGTTGCTCTTTAATTTGTGAATTTGTTCCAGCACTTCCAGTTTTGACACCTCAATCTCTGACAGTCTCATCTTCATTACTTGAAAAGAGTAGCTCAGAGGGCTGTCTCTCTCTCTCTTGCATGCATCTTCTTGTAGCTTCAATTTCATTAATACAATTTTAACTTAAAGCAGAAATTATAGCTTTTCCCAGATATGCCATCTCTCCACCTCTTACCTGTCCTGCAATATTTTGTTATGCTCTATTTTTTATTGACTGTAAGCACATCTGAAAACTACATGGAACCTGTGCAGACAGGTAACCAGCACCTTTTCTATCTGAGAAAAAGGCCTGGAAGTGAGTTCAAAGAAACATCTACCACCTCCACCAAAGTGATATTATTAGTTCTCAGAAAACAGGGAATTGGACAGCCTGTTTAAACACATCTAGAATGCCTTTTCATGGCCCAAATGTTATTTATTTATGTATCATAAACAATATCTATTATTTACGCTCTATTTGCATTTCAGGTTTTCAGGGAAGTTGGCTCCCCATTGTAATATGCACTCTGCAAGCATGTAGTTAGAGGCAATTCCTCTTCTTTGGAATTTACAAATAGAGAAGACAAATGGCTAAGAACAGACAACATGTAAAGAAGCTGTCAAAGACAAATGTCTTTGCAGTTACATTTTTAATGAAGTTTCCTTTTACGCCTGATGTCCTTCATCCCCCCCTCCCCAGTGTTTCTCCAGACATTATCCCCACCTAGCTTCACCAGGATTTCCTCATTTCTTTTATTTCCATCCTTTCCCCACTGTGGGAAGATGTGACAGCAAAAACCTCGGCAATGCAGCACACCAGCCCATGACAGCCTTTTTTTTCCTCTTCCTGGGAGACTGAAACAGTTTTCCAGAGTTATCATGGCTGGTGGAGTTTGGGGTAGGAGGGTAACCTGGTTTGCTATCTTCTTTTTTTGACCAGAGGGCTGGAGCACCTCTCCTATGAGGACAGGCTGAGAGAGTTGGGATTATTTAGTCTGGAGAAGAGAAGGCTCCAAGAAGACCTTATTGTGGCCTTCCAGTATCTGCAGGGAGCCTGCAAGAGGGCTGGGGAAGGACTTTTTAGGATGTGAGGTAGTGATAGGACTAGGGGGAATGGATCCAAGCTTGAGGAGGGGAGATGTAGGTTGGACATTAGGAAGAAGTTCTTCTCCATGAGGGTGGTGAGACACTGGAACAGGTTGCCCAGAGAGGTGGTGGAAGCCCCATCCCTGGAAGTTTCTAAGGCCAGGCTAGATGGAGCTCTGAGCAACCTGATCTAGTGGGAGGTGTCCCTGCCCATTGCAGGGGCGTTGGAACCAGATGACCTTTAAGGTCCCTTCCAACCCTGACATTTCTATGATTCTCATCCACAAGTCACAGGTGGCACACAACTGCATTGCCCTAGCAGCAGAAGCCACTGCTGAAAAACCTCCTTTGCCTTCAAACCATGGAGATGGAGAAGGGAGGGCCACTCCATCACCTCTCTCTGTACTTTCAAATGGCAGGAAACTTTTCTGCAGTGCCCTTTGCAAACCTTAGAAATGGGCAGGTTGGAAGAAACAATTATGGGTGGGCATGGAAAGGGCAGAAACTCGAACTTGCTCTTCACTTCTTCACTAAATCTAGGAGGTGACAGAAGCATGCTCCCCTCCTGACAAAATCTGAGGGTCTCTAGTGACATTTCTGTCACTGGAAAGGCATATAATGTGTACACTGTGGTTTAATTTTATCTTAATGAAACAATATACATATAAAACTATCCATTAAATATAAAACAGTGAAGTAATTTGCAAATTTTCCTACGGCATAATAAATTAAGCATGGAGAGCACTAAGGAATGCAATTTGCCATCATTTATAATGCAGTGTTTTATGTTAATAATTCAAAATCACATGCTATTTGGAGACACTTCTAATTAATGTATTTATGAAATTGTGAACTGTGACTGTTTTGGTTCCATTTAGCTAAACATTTCAACAGAATGCACTTGCTGTTGTTTTGTGTTTGCCTAATGGCAGCAGCAAGCATCAAATGTACAACTGAGGGAAAGTTGGGGGTGGTATCTGTTGTGGCTTGCCTTTTTTTATGGGTATGTGGTTTTGTCTGTGTACTGTATACTTGCATGTGATTCCACTCCTGATTCCACTGAGGAGGAGAAAGTTCTGCTAGGAGGAAATAAGGAAAGGAAAGTTTAATGGATGAATAATTAATTGCAAGAAAAGTTCAGTACCTTCCTGAAGAATTGCTAAAATATTCAGTACTTATCACAAAGCAGTTCTGTATACACTGACATTTCTCCTGACTGGTTAATTATGGCTGATACAGCTTGTAAATGTGTATCCATATTTTTATTTTGATATTATTCAGATTGTTTGTCACGTTGCTCTTTATCAGAACATGATGAAGACTGTCACTGTTCCCAAGAAAGTTATTCTCAAAACAAAAAAAAATCCATACATATCAGAATTTATAGTGAATTATTACATGTCAAGGCCCTGATTCTGGAAGTAGCTTGAAGTGAGTGGGCATATGCAGACCCAGATGTTAATAGTGCTCTATTACAGCTCTGCACAGCAAAGTGAAGGGAAAGCTCTTGAAATAATTTTCAATGAACAATCTGTTTCACACATAAAAGCATGAAAAGGAAAAGAAAAGAAAAGAAAGAAACCTGAAACTCCTCAAACCCACAGTAAAGAGGTCCAAGGCACTATATGTGGCCCCTTCCACCTTCCAAAACAGTTCTGAGAATTCAGCAGGATGCTTAATCAAAACCCTCGTGTCTCTTGGTAATTTCAAAGCTCACTTGCAGATCAGTAACTCCATGTGGAATGTTTTATTTCACTACTGTGCTTTCTGTAGGGTTGTTCTTTTCTTTTTCTTGGTTGATTGCCTTTTATTTTCCTTTTTTTTTCTTTTTAAATGCTTTGGACAATATGTATATGGGTGGGAAAATACTTTAAAAGTTCTCATGGCCTTTAGCTGTGGTTTTGGAAATTGACCAATGTAATCATTAGACTGAGAATTAAAGCTAGATTTTGACCACTTTGGGTGAGTTATATTTTAAGCAGTGTAGGAACTGTTATGATTTAGGAGGCAATATGGATGTTTGGGATCTAGCTCCCTGTTACTTGCCATCATCTGAATTGCTTTACTGAGCCTTTTTATTTCCTTGCTATCAAATAACAAGTATTAGCAGCACATTAGATTAGCTGAATCATTACCTTTAGTAAAATACTTCTTCCTAAAATGAAAAACATGTCCATATCTTCTGTATTTCTTCAGCTTGGTCCAGTATGAATGTATTCAGAATAAGTTCCATGATTTTATATATTTGTCTACTTCTGTTTCTAGTCCAAGTCTAAACTGGAATTACCAGGGATTGGTGAATATAAAGATTCATATTTGGGTCATATTTTAGGTAAGTTGCTCTATTTGAATGTCCTTTCTTGTTGGATTTTTAACAAGAACTTATCTTTCACTAGATGAGATGGATTTGTGGCAGATTCCATAAACTAGGCTCAAATTTTAAGGTGCAAATTTTACACAAGCTGTTCTTGAAGAAAACGTCTTGTTTAAAAAAATAAAAATATACCTGTCACAGGGGCCTGAGGTGACAGAAATGTCTGTGGTGCATCAGTAGAGGACATAACATGATGCAATGTGCTTGGAAATACACTGTGAGACAGGGGGAATTTGGAGTTGATGTGCTGAGAGCTTTCCTAACTCATCAGTTACAATGATCCAGCTTCATTGTGAGTGTGTATGCTCCCAGGTTTATGTCTGGATCTGAGTTTTATGGTTTGTGCCCATCTCTAAAATTAATTCAGAGTAAAACAGAAGGAAGTACCTTTGCTATTTCATTTTCCTTTATTTATTTCTTTATTTTCACTTTATTGTGAGACATGGTAGCTGCTTACACCTTCTGTTCCAGCCCTGTGGTATTCCAGCAGGCAAAAGATCATGGAAGGCTTGTTTTAAAAATCCTTTCTCTACTAGTGAGGAAATGGCAAAACTTAGGAACAGGAACATTCTTCTTTTTTCTTTAAATCATTTTGGCAGGATTTATAGGGCTAGACCTACAGCTGCCTGTGGTTAAATGTTCATTAAAGGTACTGTAAAAAAAAAAAAGAAAGTCCAAAACACAGATTGTATCTGCCCTGCTCAAAGTGATATTGCCATTTTTGATGGTAAGTTTGTCTGAAAATTGTATTATATATTAATACTTTACCATATACAGGCATAAATCAAGAGCAACTATATCAAAGTCCATTTGGTAAGAACTGCTGGGTGTCATTAGCCATCTATACCTTCTATCATTTGTAAATAATCCTATGATGCTTTGGCTCACATCTTATCATCAGAGAGTAGGATTTGTTGGTGTGCCTGAATGGAGGTTCCTCAGGACATATCATAGGAGTTAAAATTAACCACCAAATTCTAAAAAGGAATAGCAAACCCGTGCACATTTAAGGATGTCTCATGGATCTCCACCATGTGGCATGTGAAAATTATCTTTCAAATGGATGTTAGGGACCTCCAGTCTCCATGCAATTATTAAATTGCATTGGTTGAGCTGAAAATTCATTGGAGGAGCTGCCATTCCTTGGCATTCTGATTACCTGACAGGATTTTTTTTATTTGGTGGTTTATGTAAAATGCACCAGTGTTATTTCTGTAGCAACAGTGTTCTCTCTCTGGGGAGCCTTGTTGCTTTACCTCTTCCTCAATTTGGCATGTTTTTTTCAAAATGGAAGGCTGTTTTTAAAAAAAAAGAATCCTCAAAGATACCAAACTGATGGGTTTGAAGGACCCCAAAGAAAGACAGATAAAAACAAAGACAGTCAGGGCTCCTTATGAGGGAAGAAATGCTCTATGTCTATTTCTTTTTAATCGGTACCTACTAAGCTATGCCCTGGGACTAACTACCTGGGTATCAAACTGTGAATGGATATTACTTAAAGTAAATACAACATTTCTTTTTTAAATTTCAAACAAAAACTTTACTTGTAAAGTCCTTATACCCCTTCCTCCCACCCTGGGCTGTAAGAGAACATCTCTGTTCTTGTTTCTGGTCCTACCCAGAACTGTGATTTGGATAGGCAAGATACTCTGGAGGAAATAAGCACACAGGCATGCTCCAAAGATGGAGTGTGTCAAAAAAAAGAGTAAGAAATATTGCAAACTGCCCTGACTGGTGCAGGACAAATCCCTGGAAAGTTAAAGCTTTGAGCCTCTGAGCTGTCTGGAAACTGGAGAAGGAACAGAGAGTTTGGGTCCTTCTGTGGCAGGAGAAAACCCCTACATAATGGAAAAAAATTAGGGGATTTTGGTACATAGCTACCACAAAAGGATAAATTAACCAATCTGTAAAAGGAAATTCAGCACCTGCCACAGAAGCAGCAGGATAAGAGGTAAGGATTTTGCCACAGAGCTCAATCCAGCTCCCCCTGAGTTCCCTGGGAACTGAATGCAGCCTTTTCAAGTCAGAGTAAAGGAAGTTCTCCAAGCTGTTCGGAATATTTTTATTGCCATGAACAAAGCCACTGGGTAAGGCATAAGCACACAAACCAAAAAAACCCTCCAGATAACAGCAATTACCAGCAGTGTGCAGAGCTGTCTAGCAGCAGGCAACAACAAAAAATCCACACGTTCTCTGCCGAATCGTGAAGGGTTCGTCTCAGCAGTGTTGGTGACCCTGCTGCATCTGCTTGTGTGAAGGCACTTGGCTAGACCAAATGTTTTGGGAAAAATCGATTTCAAATGCCATGTTTCTAATATTCTTGCACAGAGAAGTCAGGAAATCTGAGAAGGAGTTTAGAGGGCCAAATTTTGTGAGATGAATCCCCACGGGCCACACTAAAAATGCTGGGACCTGGCCTAAAGTTACTCCTGCCAAGGAGCATAGGGAGAACTTAGCAAGACCCACTTTATGGAGGCCACACCATTTGAAGAGAAAATCTCAAGGTAAAAAAAATATTTTCCATGTACCATTTAGCCACTAGTGCACTTGAGAAAATAATATCTTTTGGACCATTAAGGAAACTGAAAAACTGGGGGAAATTGCTGAATTGATGACCCACTCTGGATGATGTCACCAGCAATTTTCCCTCTTGTTTGGTTAAACAGAACATAGAGTACCTGTTTGTTTTTTTAAAGTACATCTCTCCTTCCTGTAATTTCACAGTGTTTGAGTCTAACCTAGGTGAGCTATGGTGGGAATTAGCAGCAGGGCTGCCCAACACTTAAGCAACCTGAATTCAAGCGGCAAGGAAAAAGGCTTCTGGTGGTGGCACTTCTCAGGCAGTGCATAGGGTTAACAACCTCCAGAGACACAAATGAGGTAATGGAATAATCTTGGGCAATCCTAAACTACTGGGAGAAACCAAACTGGACTGAAAACAAAACAAAACAAAAACCCTAAACAACCAACTTTCCTCTCTCCAGGGCATCTACACTGCCAAGCAACTTATTTTATGTCCATCTATGATGCGAGTGTGTTGTGAAATGTAGCTCACTTGCTAAACGTTGTTTTGATGTGTTGTTTGGCACATGGGGAAGGAGAAATGGACTGCATTCAATCTCTATTAAAGCAGAGAGACATCTTCCACAGAATTTATTTTCAGAAGCTTTGCACTAACTTCATTTTCTTATTAGCTGAAATTGCCAGTGAGACAGTTTTAGCATTGCTGCTAAATGCATTCATGGAAAAGATGTGTCTGTCTGTGCTCAATGAATTGCCTACTGTTGTGTCAGCTTGGAGAGAACAGATCTTTACTATGGGATTTGGGGATCTGGGATTAGGTCCTAGTGATAATTCATGTGGGAAAAATGTTGTATCATACGTAACTACAGGAAGGGAAATATATGGGCAGATAGCAAGGAAATGTTACGGGTAGTTAGAGCTGAGGGAAAAAAGGAATTGATAACCTCCAAAACCCCCCTGCTATTAATATTTGTGATTGTTAAAAATGAATAACAAAAAACCTGAGAAATTGAGTATTTTGAGAATCAAAAGTCCAGAAGAATTATCTTGGAAATGTGCTTTAGGAGTACTTTTTATATTATCATGAAACAAGCTGAGAGATAAATTAAATTGAATGGATCCAAACCACTCTGGGTCACCAGAAAAGCATGTTTTCTGATCATGGTACAGTGAAGTTGAAGATGGGGGGCTTTATGTTCCCACTTTTCCCACAAGGGCTTAATTCCCTCTGTGGGCTACAACTCTCATAACGCAGCTGTAGGGACACAGTGCCTATGGCAAATCTTCTCGCTGAAGGAGGAGACTGTGGAACATCATAGGATACATGGGATACTGGGAGGCAATATGCCACTAAAAGGCCATTGGGTGTAAGCTGGAACTGCTCCAGGATGAATGGTTTAGGTCAGTCCAGCAATATGAGGAATTTTGATCTGAAACAAGTCCAAGCAACAGAAAATCTTTAATGATGATATCTGTGACAGGGGAAAAAAAAAGAAAAGGAGAAAATTTTGTCAAAAATAAGAACAAAATAATCCAGAAAATAGTCAGCCTTGTGGAAACTGCATTTTTCACATGAAAGTCACCCTGAGGAAGTAGGCCTCTTCCAACTGAAATATTCTATTTTACCATGGTACCAAGCCACCGTGTTGATAGTCTTCAGGATGTTAAGCCATAACTTCCAGGACCTTGGCAGTACAACATTGTCTCATGGTGTTAGGCTTTTCCCCCCACTCTCTCTCCAGTGTGTAATATATATTGGTTATATATAAGCTGTATCTTTAGAGGAGCACTTGTTTGAAAGACTTGAGGAGTATGTGTATAGACTATGCTATTTATGGTGAAAAAAGGCTCAAAGTTAGATCCTGTCTTATCCTGCAGCCTTATCTTTAACACCTCCTCCTCAGAGGAGAAGCGTGAGCTGTAACTAGCTGTGTGGGGTGAGTCATTACTGATGGGTCATACAGGAGCACACAGAGGATTTCAGGTCAGCCTAGCCCTCTAGAAAGTACTGCTCCAGATTGCCCTCAAATCACTTGAAGAGTCTAGGATGAGGTTTATTTGAAGGATGTCTCAGATGTAACCTGCTGGAGAAAGATCCACCATGCTTTGTTTCAGGGTGAGCTAGAAAGACAAGAACTTCACAGGATGCTGAGCTGCCTCTAAAGAAAAATGTTGGCAGTGATCAAGCTGTTTTCACACTGAAAAGCTGGACTTGGGGCTGCCCAGCTGCATTTCTTTAACCAAGTCAGTGCTTCTCAACAGCTTTTCACTAGTACTGGTTTTATGCATGTTTCTGTACAAACAATGTATAGGGCCATGCTCCATAGAATCATAGAATCATAGAATGGTCAGGTTGGAAGGGACCCTAAAGATCATCTAGTTCCAACCTCCCCGCACTGAGCAGGGATGCCAATCACTAGACCAGGTCACCCAGGGCCACATCCAGCCTGGCCTTGAACACTGCCAGGGATGGAGCATCCACNCCCGTCTATGTAGCTGTCTGTGCATCCCTGTCTCCAATTTTGTTTTTTTGGCTCATTTCAAGCAAATTTGATGTAGTTCCTAGGTTTTTCTAGGTATTTACCAGTGGGTTTTTCAGATGTGACATATTGGACCTGGAACTGCACAGAACATGGTAGCTGAGTGTGTTGTGCTGGCTCATTTGCAAGATTACACTGTTGCTGTTCACTCAGTATTACCCTCACTTTCCCATTCCTTACTGCTTTTAAAAGTAGGATAAAGAGCAGGAGCAGCTGCTACCAGGAAAGGAAACTGCAGGAGCTGGAGGGACAAATATGAGGGAGAGCAAAGATGGAGACTTTCACTACTGATGACCTCATGATTAGAGCTGCTGGTAACTGCTTCTTGAGCTGGAAGGCATGGTGACTAAACTTGTTCATCACATTTAGGGCTTGGGAAAAGCAAAAATATATGCCCTGCTTAATAAACAGTGAAAAAATGGTGACTTTCTACTGATGGTTGTTTCAACCTTATATGGGAAAAAATACTTTTGGGAATTATTATATTCCTTAAAAAATGACCTACTGTTCCATAGCTATTAGAGGGACACAGGTCAGTACTTATTTTGTCGCCCCTTCTGCTCTGTGCTGTTTCACAGCCTCTTGAGAGCATTTCTCTTTGTGTCATTACTGATGGAATGTTGCTCTTCTTTTTACCACTGTAGGTGGAGCACTTTTTTTCAGGAGTGATATGACTGAAAGGTTTACCTTCATGTAATTTCCTCTCCAACCACCTCCTAGTGAAGAATGAGACCTATGTAGGTGACTGGTGCTGTTCCTGTTAGCTATGTAGGAGCATTAGGAGCTGTGTGTAAAACTTCCCATCTTCTTTGGAAACCTTACCCAACAGGTGGAAGGTACTGCCAAAAATGGAGAGTTAAAGTAAATAAAACTAATTAAGTCCCCAGAAAGTCCTGCCTTCCCCTTCTGCAGTGATAACCTTCACATAGACTCAGGAAAACTGTTCATAGACAGTTTGGTTCTTTGTTGCAGCTGTGTACAAACTGAGTTAGAAAACTACTAAATAAAGATGACAAGTATTGATGCTTCCACCAACCATGTTATCAGGTGACCATGATAGTGGGGGACTGGTGAAGAATTGCTCCCCAGGAACATCCTCAGGAGGTGATTGTGTCTGAGGCCAGTATGTAAAATTCCACCTATCATTTCACAGGATGCTCCCTTAGCATCACATTTTTTCCTTCTCTCCCTGTTTACTTTCTTTTATCTGCCCATGTTACCTTTCCATTTTTCATTATTTCCTCTTCTCTGTTTTTCTTCTGCCTGTTTTTTTTATCCTCCTTTCCATAGCTGAGATAAGAACCCAGTAAGTTCCCATTTGAACACTTGCTTTGTGATACTTATATTGGCTAGGAATTCCAAAAATTAAATGTGTCTATTTCTTGATGCTTTTAATTTGGGTTCTTTCTGCACATCTACAGGGACAGTGAATGCTAAATGCAGTATGGTCAAACTTAAATATTTAGGCTCATTAAGAGACAATGCCAATAAAGTTGTTTCCTAATGGAATTATCTCTGGGGAAAGGTTATGGGGGAATGGTGTTTCTTCAATGTGGGAGGCAAATAACATGTACAAAATAAAGTACTGAATATATTTGGCCAGTTGATTTCACTAAAGGACAATTCCTGCATGCTATTCTACTGTGTGAATTATCCATGAATATTAAACTAGTTTTATAGAGCAAATATGTAAAAGAATCAAAGTGCCCATCAACTGACTTCTGCTGAACTGTGCAGTTTAGGAAACAATGGGGAAAAAAAAGTTCTAGTCTAACTAGACTTTGATTGTGAAATAATTAAGAGGTATATTCCATGCAAGTTTGTGAGCTGAAAGGAAGAGGAAAAACTCTACATGAAGCATGAAGATGCTATTTTAAAAGCTTTTAATAACATTTTGGCCATGACAAAGACTGCTTCTATTTCCATAGTCTATATAGAACCACAGTGGTCACAATGGGTTAGACAGAATATTTCAGTTTCAATGAAAAAAAAATAAGGAAGATTTTATCTTTTTCCATTCTGGGTTTTTTTCCTAATCATTCCCAACTTAGAAGTTATAAACTCCTAAGTGCTCTGTTTTTAGGATTTAACCAGCTAGAAAACTTTAGATAGTAACTGTGGTAAAGAGCAACTGCATCTCTTCTGCAGGTGTGGGTGCTCTGCAGTGTTCACAGGTGTGCTCTGGGGCACTGCCCTGCTCAGCCTCCATTTCCACACCTCCCTTTCCTTTGGAAGGGAATCTGGGGTACAAGCAGGGAAAGAAACACAATACCCTTCAAGATGTCAGAGGCCAGGTCTGTAGAGAACCTCATGGGTCATACCTGTCCCACACTGCAGACACAGATCCTTAGGTAAAGTATCTTCAGAGCAAGTGTGTTGATGTCAGCTGATGCCAGTAAAGCATATTGAAATAACTATATCTTTTTGCCAGTTAAAGAGCTGAACCAGGAGGACCCAAGAACAAGGTCTTCTCCTAGATGGAGTTCCCTTCTTCTCATCCATAAGTCTCTCTAAGGGAAAAAGTGAAAGAAGAACTAAGCAAAACTAAAAGAAATCAGCCTTGGCACAGTGACACGTAGTCTGGACTGTGAGAAAGGTAAGTGAATGAGAGACTGAACTGTGTTCATTATCCATGGAGTGAAACAAGCCTGGTATCTTTTGGTACCTGTGTTAGTGAAGAAAAGGGAGAGCTCATTCACTCTATTCTGTTGCATGCTGTACTCATTTCAACTGTCTCCAGCTGAGGCAAGGCATTTCAGTAACATGAATAGAGGCTCTTATCCTGTGAGCAATTATATGTGAGTTTAAAGTAGCTGCAAGGCTCTAATGGCCTTACAAAAAATTTATGCTCAGTGTTCTATGTTATGTCAGCTATTTTATAAGAAGAACATTCTGTAAGTGTACAAGATGTAGCCCCTTTTTGATACACACACAACTGTTTTCAAGAATTCTCATTAAATATTATTACATAGGCTTGTTCCAGAATAAGATCTTTGGCTTCTATCTGACTGTACCTATTTTTGTAAGGGATAGGATTTTTTTCTTTTCCCCTACTGTTCTCTTCCTTTGGCTTCGATCTCGTTTGCTTTATTCAGACCTTAGGTCAAACAAGTCTTGCATTTAATATATGTATCCTAACAGGGGCTCTAAGCATATTTTTGAATCTGGGAATTTAGAAGGACACCTCTATTTGATGTGTGGAGATGTATGCTTGCAAAGTCTCAGCCTGAATCACTCAAACCTGCAGGCCCTATGCCTGTGATCACTCGCGTTTGCTAATTTGTGCATGTACCTATTGTTCCCTTTGATTTCAGAAGCTGAGGGAATTTAATGTCTGAATAGGCTGCTCAGGACCTAACTGGAGGAACTTAGGCTTTGCAGATGCTGCCCCTGGTTCACACAAAGTTATGAAATGGTGAAATGGAAGTGCCTCGTTCTTTTACTCTCTTTCGTGGGTGTCACCATAACATAGTGATATCCCTCCCTTTCCTTGTAAAAGCAGCCTACCCATTCCTCTGGAAGAGCTGAAGTCTTTTAGACCAGTGAGTTGTGTCTTTATAATGCCCAGGGAGCAATAACTTCTGTCCTTCAACCAAAAGCAAAACAAATTCCCCCTTGTAATTAAGGTTGAACACAGTCGTTCCTTCCACCCCTTCTGTGTTACAATATTGTAATGCAAGATGTCACTGAGTGCTTAGTAGTGTTTCCCAAACACAAATTTTGTAGGCACCCTTCCCTGGCTATAACTGTGTTATATCATGTGGTTCTAAATGGCTTCTGCCAGCAATGCTGCAAACCTGCTTTGTCTCATAGAGAAGCTCTTTCGTTGTTTTTTGTAAGAGGTTTGATAAATTGTCTTGTCACACTTGGATTAAACTATTGATTTACTAACACCCTTTGTATGTTGACCCAAGAAAACACAGTGGATGCTATTTAGAATACTACAAACCCTCTGCCATATGCATGTTGTCTAGCCTACACTTCAACCCTATCACCTTTCAGCAGATTGCTTTAGACAAGAGATCTCATGGGCAGGGAATCTGCAATGCATATAAGCTTACTTCCTCATTTAATACAAGAGAGTCCTAGACACTGACCTTGTCTATAGCTTCCAGCTTGGCAGGCCTGTAACACTGCAAAGACCTGCAAATCCCTTTTTAACAAGGCTACCTGAACCCAATGGCCCAGGTCCAAACAGATGAAAACTTGAAGATGTCCAACAGATCAGTTGCCTACACTGTTCAGTAGAAAATTGTCTGATGCTGCACATGCTGGTGTCTGCTTACATGGTTCAGTACCAACTCCCAGCATAATAGTATCTCTGTTGTCAGTTCCTAAAACACTATATATATTGTTATTTCATTAGTGAACTGTGAAGGGTATTTTACATGGTAGATATGGAAGTGCAACTGTTTGTCCAAGATGTCTCAGAATCTGAACCAAAAATCATACTCCATCGAAGTGAATTTTGCTTGTCATTGTTTGAAATAGAGAACAGTTTAGCTTTGGGCTGGAAAGCCTAGAAAGAGTCACCAGGCAAATAAGAATGAACTTCTGTGTCTGTGATTATACCATACATTAAAGAATGGAAAAGTGTGTGAGTTCAGAAGGTATTTGGGGAAAAGGAGATGTGGGGCTTGCCCAAGCTTATTTCTGCAGACCTTTCCATGAGACTAGCAAAGAACAGAGGGGACCTGGATCTGGAAGCACACATGGTGAGGATTGTGAGCACCTGGGCACGATGTGGCATGCTGACTTCCTGCAGGAATTTGCTGCTTCCCAATTGCAACTGTCTCGTAGTTGAGATCAACATTCCCAGTAGTTATGGTGTAAGCAGGACTTGTCCTATTGTAGGTGATATTTCTGGGCTTTTTAATGGTTTTCATAACTGTTGCACAAGCTGTTTCATGGAAGTGCTATTGTATGTGTAGAACCAGCAAGTGATATTAAGTTGGAAATAGTGTTGAAGACATGTTTGATTCCAGGGAAAAGATAGACAATGACTAAGCCTAAACTGCAGTTCAGCAAAACCATTTCAATCAGGAGTTATGGTTTGATGAAAACAAACCCAAAGACCATTCCCACTTCTGGCTTACCCAGGTCAGCAAAGTTCAAGATAGTGTTAGATATAAATGTATAAGCAAAGAGGTTTCATTTTTGTCCTGCCTAGGAACAGCTTGTGTGCTACAAACTATACCATCATTTCTTCCACCAGTGATAAAGGAGAAATGATATGGCAAATATAGTAGCTGTGTTTTAAGGAAATAATAGCTGAGTAATTTGGCAAAATTAGTGGTCTATTGCCTATCATGTACATATTTAAATACTTAAGAGGACCAGGGACCTCTGCATTGCTCAGAATTTCCTGTATAAATTTTTGTGCTGGCTTATGCATGATGCTACTCAGCTTCTATGGTGTTAGAGCAAATGGTATCATCTCGTAGGACCTGGTATTTCCTGGTACATTGTGCAAATATATCACAAACATAACAAAATCTCCAGCTTCTAAACAGAAAGAGACAAGTACTCTTGAAACCTGGATATTTTGCTGTGTTATTATGTAAAGATTTGGAGTGCCTGTTGACATAGCCAGTTAGTTGCATATTAGCACTTCACATAAAAATAACAAAGCAAAAAACCTCACCACCCACAATGGATACAGTTAGAATTGTCACCTTTTTATTAGCTTTACATTCAGAGAAACTAAAAACCTAACAACCAAAGTCCTTGCAGAATCACCAAAATCCTCCTCTTAGAAACTCCTCTTAGGTCACCCTCTGAAGCTCATGGAAGATGTGCATCAATAAGCATATCAGAGGTGGGGGGAAGGGGTTCCAGGCAAAAATCCTTGCCTAGGAAAGCACTGCCTCTGAGCCTGATATCTCTGGGGACTGACAGCAAGAGCTACTCCACTGCGCTTATCTGCGAAGGCTGAGGCAGGAAGGTAGCAGATGTATAGGCAAAGGTGATGTCCTTCTTACAGCATGCTCTGAAAAATTCAGGGTTATCACCAGCACCTTGAGCAGTGATCAGCAAAGGACAGAAAGTGAGTGTGAGGGTGGAAAATATGACACTTATGTTTGCAGGAAGCTCCCAGCAGGCAGGAATGATGCTGGTATGTGGTTGCCATATCACTATTGCTGATACAAAACTGTCTCCCAACCACATGTAACAAAAGCACCCAGATAAAAGGTGTAGCAGGTGAGGTTTAGTTGGGAATCCTCTTTCTCAGCTGTTTTGTAATAAAACACACACTCAGCATTGTGGTCCCTAGGCACACGAAATTAAAACCAAGAATGAAAGTCACCAACCTGTGACCGTGTAAGGTTAGAAACACTGCTCACAAATTACACCAAACATTACCAAAAAGAAAATAAGATCAGCCAAACTGTTGCTGAGTGACCACGGGATAATTCTTATCCTGTAGAAGGGAATTATACTACACTTTTGTCCACTATCACCAATACAATGATCTCCAAGTAGGCTCCACTCTGGCTTCAGCCTTGCAAATTCTTTTCCCCCCACAGACATCCTGCACATGAGGAGAGATGGGGAGAGTACCAGGAATGAAAAACACTGTCTGCTAAGTTTTCTGGAAATTAGGATGTTCAGAAGAGAGGTCTAATTAAAAGAACTGCTTGCTTGCATGTAGCTTTCTGGATCCTTGCTGTTCCCTATTTAGGCAGAAAATAAAATATTTCCCAGTGTAAGGAGGGAAACTTTCTCATGGAGACAACTGCTTTCTGTCTGGATTTCATTCTCTGCTTTTAAGAACAGGGTAGGATAAATTATTTGATCTTTGTAGGCTGACTGCCAAATAAGAAATCTCGACCAAATTCCCAATACCCATGCTATATTTCCTAGAATCACTTGTGAAGTTCTGGGTAGTGATAATCTCTGTCTCTGATTGAATAGATTACATAGATATCCTTTGCAATGGAGAACAGTATCAGGAGAAATAGCATTCCTTTTCTCAAAAATATTCTTTACTCAGATGTTGAAGAAATTTCCTGAAAAACCATAAACCTTTTCTTCAAGCATGCCCCAAGACTACCTTTCCACTAGCCCTTTTCTTTTCTGGTTGAAATGTTCTTATAGGTAATGTTGGATGTTTATCAACCTTTCTCTCCCTAAGGAATTTAAAGATCCTACTCAGTATAAGTTCTTTTTTCTAATTTCACTTCTATCCAATTTCTAGTGTTGTTCAAAATAATTGCTCCTTATCATTAATTTCACAGACTGTTCCTCTGTTTCCTCAATTTAACTTTTGGTTTGGTTAGATTTGTGTGCTGGTTAGGTTTATGAATCTTTTATATTACTGGGATTTTCAGTTTATGTACTTGTGGCACTGTTCTCTTTCATCTTCCTTTTAGAACTTGGTATGAGAATAAAGACATGATGGTTTTATTGCATTTTACTTCTTGTTCCTCTTGTATGAGTGATAGGAGCAACATCTACAGTACCAGCAGCATCAATGCTATTCTGAAAGCTATATGCCTACCACTGCTTGTTCAAGTAGGGCTAAAGTCAAGGTCTTTGTGATTGAAGGGAATAGGCTAGATACTTGTGTTGTTGCACAAGATCAGTTCACATTTCCCTTGTGTAAACACTGACAGATTTTATACAGTTCATGTATAAAACTCTAGGAGTTTTTCCAGTTGCATTGATAAGTCATGATTGCACACCAGTTGTGATCAGGTTTTTTGTATGGCTAGGCTTCGTGAACGAAGCTNGTTTTAAACTCAGGCCTTTGCTATTCAAATACTTCAACACTAAAAGAAAAAAAAAACACAAAAAAGAGAGAGAAAATGCTATTTGTTCATGAGCATTAAAACAAAAAAAAAATCCAAATCTTGTTGAGTCTTTAAAAAAAATGATCAAATTTTACTGTGTCTCTTAAGGGACGGTTTGTCTCAGGCAGATGCAAACACATCAGAGAAAGGTTAGCATAGATTCCCAGAGTCCAAGCGCACTGCTGGGGCCCTTTATTCAGTCACCTACAGCTGCAGTAATTGGATCTTTAGGTACAGGTTAATAGGATAATTAGCCAAAGGAGATCAAGCTCGTATGCTGTGTAGAAATGGATGGTTGCTGTCTCACAGCCGACTGGTGGATGCCATAGGGCAACCTGCATTTCTTTTCAATGGGCAATAAAGTAGAAGATGAATTAGATGTGGGTGATCCTGCCTGCTCGTGGTAGTGAGGACAGCTTCACTGGTGTTTCATTTTCAAGAGCAAATAATACAGTTAGGAATTGTGGCTGAAAGTGTATTGGCAGGGAGGCCTTCCGCTCATCGCTCTCCTGAGGCAGGCCAAGCACTCAAGTCTCAACAGCTTCCATTCAAGGATGTTCCTAGGGAGCAGTGCTGCCAAGAGAAGGGCTGTCAGCTATATTATCCTCTCACAGAGGACCCTTCATTTTTGGTAATTTTATAATATAACTGAAATAGACAGTTTTGATAGCCTGTGGAGCTTGCTTGTAGACCTGCATTTTTTCACAGGTCATGGTTGACATGGAGCTAATCCATGGCTTGTTTCACTAGATTAAGAGGGAACAGGCTTATGTTCAGACCTAAACAATTCCAGGAATCTTCTCAGAGGAAAATATTTTAGGTTTTAATTTGGGATTTTAGTCTATCATGAATGTTTCTCATTCAGAGATCACTTTTTAGATTGGGTCTTAGTGACATAAATGAACTAATATTCTTATAAAAGTGTTGGCAGAAACTATATTCACCCTACACTGATGGATGAGGAAGCCCACAGAGCAATTTCTAACTAATGCCAGAAACATATTTTGTGGTGGAGTTAGGAATGCCATCCCAGTCTTCAGACTTTTATTATTGACTCAAGAGGCCATCTTCTGCAAAGTCAGTGATTCATGCAGACTGATTGGAAAGGAATGTGTTTGGATGAGCTTCCTGTGTATTTGTCATAGTTTATGGCTTTTTAATAACAAATTGTTATTACTGTGAATTATTAAGTGCAAAATCCTCCATAAATCTTTCCAAACCAACCTCTATTTATAACCTGGGGAGGAACCTGTTCACTATTTTGGTGTATTCCACTGTTGTTAATTCATGGATTATTATTAGATAGGTTTAAAAACAATTAAAATGGTGTAGGAGAGAGGATTTTGTTCACAAAATTATGATTTTTTCCCCCTTTTTTGCCATAACACAGGGCCTGCTTGGTTTATAGACAGGCTTCACTGTGGAGCACAGAGACCCTACTATGGACAATGTAGACTTCCACTCAGGAGAACCAAGTCTTCCAGGCAGCAGACAGGACTCCAGCACAATCCATTCAACTGGCTGTAAACCAGGTGAGGAAGAAAGTAAGCTCACTGTCACCAAGTCCAGCACAGCTGCCTCCCAAACAAACCAGCTTAAAACTAGATCAAATTATCTCCTCTCTACACCACAGTCACATTTGAAATTACAGTGGAGACTCAGCCAAGGTCCATTTTTTCCCCCATTTGCTGCAATTAGAAGCAGTACTTGTCAAGGAGCTAGAAATAACTTGACATATATGCAGATAAATACTCTGAAGTTTAGCAAGTCCTTTTGAGCTCACAAATATACATTTGGACTTTTCTTCCTTGCAACTTTCCCAGAGTACTCTGTTGCAAGTTCAGAAATAACAGGTATATGTGAAGGTGTTTAGAAAGGGAGGATGCAGTGAACCCTTATTTTTCTATTATTATTTTTCTATTCTATTCTTATTTAAAGTCTTTGAAAAATTAAAAACCAAAAATAAATAAAAAAATTGGGGTTATACTCACTTTCAGTAATAGGCTGTTTTTTGTCATCAGTTGGGACACTGCAGAATTGGGGCTGAAATCCTGTGCAACCTCTGCTCTAGGTTAACCTGCAGTGGCAAGGGAGTTGGACTAGGTGATCTCCAGAGGTCCTTTCCAACCCCTAACATTCTGTGATTCTCCTTAACTGGTTCAGACTTTCCTATACGTGACCAGCATGGATCCTGAACCTGCAAGATGCTGATAAATCTATAGGAGGCAAAGGCATTTATCATCTCATAGAAAGCACTCATTGTCTAGTAGCATGAGGCCATGATGTTTGTACAGTCTTCTAAATTGGTGAAAGCATTCATTACCCTGAATAATGGTAACCTTGGTATCTTGGCAGACATCTGAAACTTTAGATAATTATAGCTTCTGCTAAACAAATTTTAGTTCTTCTCTGAATTTTGATTTTAGGGGATGGAAATAATTTTCAGGTAACCCAGTGCCTGAGAAATCAGGATGTGAAGAACTGGACTTTTACCTATATGAAAATGACTGGGAGTAAAAGACTTCTTTTAACCACTTCTGATGAGATTATGTCTGTCTTCTAACTCTGATGAGATGGAAAGCATTGAAAAATCAGTGCAAAAGCAAACCAAACTAGCTCACTAAACATACTTTCAGCAAAGGAACACAACATAATGGAACACGAAATTCGAAGAAAAAAAATGGAATCTGTCTTGATGAGGATGGGAAAATCTACAAGCCAGCAAAAATAAACTTGTTACTTAATAAAGTTAATAATAGATAAAGTCCCCTAAAGATAAATTGTTATCACAGTTGACGACCATTTTATTAAAATGTTAATAGCCTGAGGCAAAGGAAAACTCTTCCCTTAATCTGCCAGAAGAACTGCTTTCTCAGGCATTATATACACCAGAGCACTTGGGATCTGAGCTAACTGTAATAAGCATGTTTAAAAATTGGAGCATCCACAGTTTGTGAATTTTCTGACTAAAAGGGAATGGATCTTAAGTCTCAAAATGGCTCTGCCCTTTTCTGCCAAGCACAACTTTCAGTCACATTGTCGAGTCAAAAACCTGTTGGATCCTGTTGTTGCCATCAAAACAGCTGAGGTGTCAGTGACGGAAGGAAGGAGTTTTTTTACTTTGCCTTCTTCCTTTCTAACTGTGAAAAAGGTATAGCTGAATAAGGGCAATTATCCTAATAGGACACAGAATGAAAACATGTTTTCATCAGCACCTCTGAGGATGGCAAAATATGAGGCAACCTGGCAAGTGCCCTAAGCATTCAGTGAATTGTGATAGATGGCAGTCTGATTTGTCTGGGATGAGAATACCAACAAAAGAGCCTCCACAGGGTTGGATAAAAACTCATCCTGTACAGAAAGTCTTCTTTCTACAAGTATGGTATCAGCTCAAAACACAAAGAAGCTGATGAAGTCAAGTTCATGCCCTGTATTTCCTTGTGACATAGGAAATGTTGCAGATCTCTCAAAGCACTTGGACACCTGAGCAATGAAAAATAAAAGGTAAAGCAGAAAGGATTTGTGATGCTGAACGCTGCGTTTCTTCTCAATTTATCTCAGTGGCAAAGGTAAAAAGAAATACATAAAACCTATGCTATGAATATCTGTCTAACACCCAAATCTCTTCTGCCAAAGTTTGCATGAAATAAAAGGGAATGAGTAAGACTAAACCAGCTTAGCACAGCCAAGGCTGTTTCCACCTTGCAGGAGGGAGGTATATTCTGATTCCCAAGTGGTTTCAGTATGGGGGATCCAAGAATGAGAGACAGTTTGATGTAGCTGGCTTGTGTGCACAGCAGGCACTCAGACTCTGCTGGGACTCATTTGGGCAGGAATATTATCAAACCTTAATTCTTTCCTTCTTTTTTTACCCAAGGTCCACAGCAATGATAGCGTAAATTTTTACTGCAGGCTCTTGGGGCTGGCAGGCAAGTATGCCTAGAGCAGCCTTGTGTTGGGCCACAACCAAGAGGGACTCTTGAATGAGGCATAAAAGGCTTCAGCCTGACCCAAAAGACATTGCCTATGGGTGTAGTCTTTATATACACTCTAGGTCCCCTGGTAAGAAACCACAAGGGATTATACTATCTTCTTTTCAGTAGCATTTATTCTTATTGTATCCAGTCCTCATATGCATAACCTATATGCAGTTTCTAACATGGGTTCTCCACTTTCCCTCTAAGAGTTCAATTGCAAGGTGAAGCTCCCTCTTGTCCCTTGCCTTTATTAAACTAAAAGGAAAGGTGTAATGTCTATGTGATCATCAATCTTTTGAGGAGACACTCACTGTGCTTTTTGTGGAATTTTCTGTCCCAGTTGAATCAGAGAAGAGGCACAGATAGGTTATCCTGCTCTTGCAGTGGAGTTGGTTCTCCAGAGGTTGCTTCCAACCCCTAACATTCTGTGATTCTGTAAGATATTTTGGTGCAGAGATATAAAAGAAGGTTTGTAAGACAGTCTTTTATTCTCTTTGTCACATATGTGTACAAACTCCTTTAGTGCCTATTTTCCAGGCCAACTATTAACTTTCCTTTGGAGAGACCACAATTTTCTGGCTGCAGTTTATTTACCTACTTTGCTACACCTGCAGTTCATTTAGTCCTTTCCTTCCACAACAGATATCAGTCTTCCTCAAAAACTGAGAGCTGGTTGAGTATTAACCACTAGCACTGTAATGTTCTGCCATTCAGCTTTGGTATAATACAAATGTTAGTAACATTCTCACTTCTGAGATAATTTTTGTTGATGTAACAATTACAACCCAATAAGTGTAGCCAAGAAAACCAATGTGGCAAAAATGATGTCTTTAGGTATTTCTGCAGAGTGAAACAAGCAGTGTGCTCAAAACACACTTTCACCTTCAATGATGGCACTCTAACCCACCTGAGGTTTTTGTTGAGCTTGAGAGAGGTGAAGTTCAGGGTATCTACTCATAGACTAGCCCATGGTGTGTCTGGCATGTCTATGCATCAAGAAATTTGGTCTGTGTTAAAGCCCTACACATGCTCTCTTCCATCAGGAGAGCTGAGTCTATCTTTGTGCTTGAAAAAGCACCATGCTTTTGCAACAAGCCTGCTCTGTGCTGAGGTGATAGGATAAACATTTTCTGTGCATCTGCCTTGTTTCATCATTTATTCTGTTTTGCTTTTTTTCCCTCAGAGCAGCCCTGAATGTGTGTTTCCTGTTGAGCATGGCACCCTTGCAGCAATATGTACAAGGCTAGCCCATGCATGGGAGGTTGAAGGACAGTAGGTAAGTGGGACCATCCCCCTTGACAGAAACCATGTAAGATGCCACTTGTTCAGACCAATGTAGACAGAGCTACTGCTTTGAAGCAAGAAACAAAAGCCAGGGCACAGAAATAAGCAAGAACTGCACAGACTTTTAACAAATAATCTCACATCTTTTTGTGGGAGAAAAGCCTTTTACCACCCTTCCTTTATTCTAACCTGGTTGACTGATGTGTGATGTTGCAAGAAATTTGGATGTAGTGCTGTTTGGTGCTATGTGGAGATGAGTAGATAGCTAAACTACTATATTGTTTAATAGACAGGATCACTTCTGCATTGTAGTGTCAAGACAAATTAGAGCAACACATACCCCAGTTTGGTACTTTTTTTGTAGACAGCTGGGCAAGTGAAGCTGACACCATCCACATCAAATATGCACCCTGGACTGGGCCCTTTTGCTCTAGTGGTAATCATGCAAAAGCAACATCTGGAAAAATGTTGGATGACACACTTTTGGGAGCTTCCTCGGTGACCTCTGCAAGGAGGCTGATGTGTGGTGGGCTTCTCTGCCCAGGGAGCAGGGATGTAGTGAGGCAGGTGTGTTTTTCAGGCTGGCTCAGCAGCCCCAAGAGCTGTTGGAAGGGTGACAGGGACTGCCATCCACGTGCTGGGGCTGGCCCGCCAGCTCTCCTAGAAGATGACATTCTCTAGCCTGGGAGTGCCAAGTCAGGGATGACACAGCCAGATTTCTCACAGAGCTTGGGAGGAGTGCTGCTCTTGTGCAGCTAAATACAGCTGTCAAACCAGAGCTCTCTCAAGCTTGGCCAGCTCAAGCTTTAGTGAGTGAACATGTTCTGGTCTGTGCCTGGCCTAGACTGTCCAGAAAGGCTTAGTGATGGAAATTAACAGCTTCCATTATAGCATTCTCACTTTTCCGTGTAGTAAAGCCCTCAGAAGCCACATTAACCCGAGTTTAGACTGTAATCTGAACTCTCTGGCAAAGGTACTCCCTAACTAAATGCAAAAAATCTCTATGATGAGCAGTAACAGTGCATATAAAATAAAATAACAGCAGGACTGGGGAATAGCAATGACACATCTTCCCTTCCAAATTGAATTGTTCACTTCACTGTGCAAAGGAATAATTATCATGTTTATTGTGTTTGGCTCAATTAGGCTGGAATCTTAGGCCAGGAACCTTTCTTTTTACATTAATGTAAATGTTGTCCATGTATGGCTGTGTCAGCATTGATTTTGCTGTCATGATGGTACTACAGCTGTCTGCCTGAATCAGGACATATAAACCTGAAATAATTCTTAAAGTCTCTCTTCTAGTTTTAATGAGCTAAATTTTCCTGAAAGAAAAACAAGTAAACCTCTTGTATTTTTTTCTGTAGATTACTGCCCTTGAATGTAGAAGGGACAGAAATATGGGATGAAACTGGTTCCTTTTTGTACATGGTACACCTTGGAACCTATGAAATAATATGCATTAAGGCCACATACACAGGGAGGTTACAAAATGTACATGACTTTAATCAAATGACATACATTTCTATAAGACTAACATACAGCATAATGAGTCCAAAGTAGGAAATGGTGAAGCTTGTGGTAGACTCCAGCATGGTGAGCAGAAGATAAGTACCTGACATGGAAAGCACAGGTACATATGGTTTAGTTAGCACAGAATCTGCATAGGACTGTGTGGTAGTCTCCTACTGCTTTCCGTGGCAGCGGTGCATGTCAGAGCTATACATTGAAACACTGAAAGAGAGGACCCCTCAAAGACATCTGTCTTCAAGCTCCACTTGTAGAAATGTGAGCTCATAGCAGGACAGGGCCAGGATCAAGTGTGCAAGAGGAGGAGGAGGAACTCAACCACTCCTATAGGCCTAGGAAGTCCTTGAGGGAAAGAGTAGGTATATTTGTGTGACATCACTCAAGAGTCTCTTAACTGTGACTGTTTGAATGCTAGATACATCAGTGGCTGGGAATATTGTGAGTATCATAAAGACCCAACAAATTATCTGTTCCACTTTTGCATTAACTCTTTTTTATCTGGGGAGGTATCTAATTCCATGATCACTGCCAGTGACAGGTAAGGGTGAACAGAAGAATTTAAATCTACATTTCTAGAAACTGATTCAGTCCTGTTACTAATCATTCTTTAAAATTTACTTTTCTACATGAAGTGATAGAGAAGCATAGAGAAGTATGGATTATAAGTATGTAAAGAATGCAAAGTGAAAAGTGAGGCATAATATGTATCTAGAAGGATAATACATACCTTAAGCACTAGGAAAAATTCTGAGAAAAGGCAGACTACCTTACAGAGAGAGATATCAAAGATCAGAGATCAGATCTTTGGTAGAGAAGTCTGCCAAGGGGTAGATTAGGGATAAAATGACAGGTGCTGCCTTTCCAAATTTTCATTAGGATGCTTGACATCAGGAAACATTTGTATATCCAGTTATAAACTGGATCAAAATCATAGCTGGAATGTATATGGGACAGGTTTGGGGTTGGAAAAACATTCTAGAAAGACACAGGTTTGTCTGACTAGTGAAAGCAATAAGAAAAGGCACCTAAATAAAACTTAAGTATGCTGTTGAGAGAAGCTGAGGTGAACTAGACTACATGTCAGAGGAAGAGCATATAAAAAAACCTGTCATGTTTCAAGTTCATTGGAGTTGTGGAGTGAGGTGACCACGATGTCTTCCTGTTAGCTAAATTTGTCATAATGTCCTAATGTGTAGAAGAGGGAAACGAGTAGCACAGAGAGGAGATGTATTAGAAAGAGAGTGTTTGGAGTTTTGTCTTCTCACTTCGTACTAAACCCCACAAAAACTTTCTGATACTATAGCACACAGACTAATGTCTAGCCTGAACCATAGGCAAGGGCCAGTCCAGATGTAGTACAGTGCTCTAGGTATCTAAAACACCAAGGATGAGTACATGCCACCTATTGTAGGTCAGGATGGGCAGGTTAGCTTCAATAGCATTTAAAGAAATTTACGGTCTTTTGAATCTGCTGTTAACAAAAATAAATATATATATAGAAAGCAAACCTAAATCCTATTTTCCCCTACTGATGCAGTAATTTCAGTGTCTAACTTTGCTTTTGATTGCTTCAGGACCTGCTGGATTTCATTACGCATCAAACAAAACTTGTGCTGCTTTTCGTATTCTAAGAGTTGCTGCTTTAAAGGAAACCATGCTACATGTCTTTGTGCAGGTAGGCAGGTACATACTAAGCAGGGATCTAACACTTCCAGAAGCCAGCAGAAGACTTTCCATGGCCACAAGTGGTGCTGCATTGTTTGTGTAGTGCAGAGTTGGGTGAAGTTTGAAGGCAGAGCAATTCCATGCCATCGTCAGTGCCGGCATGCAGGGAGTTCTTGGCAGCTCAGATGCTGGATCATAAATTCTCCTTCACTAGTTTGGGGGCTTGATTATTCTTTTGTGCTCTGTTGGAAACATTACTTATGAGAATTGGGGCATTTTAATTTGGCTGTGCTACCACTTTATTAATATTTGAACATCTCACTGTTTTCTGTCTTGGCACAACGGGATCTACAAAAAGAGGCTAAAAGACAAAAAGCTCCCCTCCCTGGCACTGGATTCCTGCCCTTTTATTTTTAATTACTTTGAATTATTTCTGGAACTTTTTTATGCCATTTTGAGAATACAAATTAAGTTTTGACTGTAAGAAAAAGTACTATAAAAAGCAAGCAAATGTGGCCTTACATGTTCATCCAGAGACTGCATCAAACATGCAAGGGACAGACACTTGCCAATTTATCCATTATATCCTGGCATAACAATGATCCATTAGCCTGAGCAAGGCCTATGTGAACTGTATGCACATTTGGCTAAACCCACTCAGTTTATTTAGCCTCTGGTGTGCTCTGGATTAAAGCAGGCACTCATTAGAGAATAGCATTTCTTCCACAAATGCAGTTTTCTATCATCTGAGAGAAGCGACAGAGCTTTTCAAAAGCCTTTGGTATTTAAGGACAAGTGCTCCCTTCTTGTACATGTTCATCCAAGATTCAATAGGTTTTTAACAATTAGTGTTTCTGAAGGCAAAAGTTGATCCTGAGGCTAAAAGAAGACCAGAATCACAGAAGATTGTGCACCTTTAGCTGGGATTTACCACAAAACCGCAATGTGTTTCTGTTCCCAGCAGCTCTCTGTAAAAGGCTGAACCCCTGAAGCATACCCTTAGATCTCAAAGTAAAAGTTACCTTGTGCAGTGGGATAATTCTGTCCTATGGCTTTCCAGAAGGATTTGATCACCAAATCAGGGGTTAGAAGGAAAAGGCACCCCAGAATATTCAATAATTATTTGACTGTCAAATGTAGGGGATCTGATTCTTAGTGGCACAGCAGCATCTTCACAGAGATTATGTAAAGAGCTTTAGAGCATCCATTTTAGGCCCATTTCAGATCCCTTTAGGCATTCAGACTTCAAATCATGTTCCAGGAGAAGAGGGAACCTGCTGTATATGCCAGAGCAACACTGCATTTATTTTCTTTAAAATCACATTGATATATTTTTAGCAGATTTACTGGGAGAACTATTACTCATTATTGTAAGGATATTTTAATACAACATGCATCTTTCAGTTAAGAAAAAAAACCTGTAGGGTTAACCCCTAAATCTAATAAAAATCAATATGAATCCTCTCATTTTTTCCCACTAGTTCATGGCCCATGGCTGGAGAAGATGACTTGTTCAAATGGACTTTGCTGCCCTAGGCAGTAAATAAATTGATAATTTTATGATAATGTGTCAAATTCAGCCTAGATACAGTTCTGTTATCCTGAATTGCCAGTTCTGTCACTATCTAATGTGTGTAAAGTTTCATAGATTAACTTAGAAGGCTTCCATTCC
The DNA here is from genome assembly GCA_013396975.1 of Bucco capensis. Lineage (NCBI taxonomy): Eukaryota > Metazoa > Chordata > Aves > Piciformes > Bucconidae > Bucco > Bucco capensis. The sequence goes on from VWZO01020930.1 coordinate 374,229, forward strand.
ACTTTTATATTTCACTCTGAGTTTCAGTCATTTGCCATCAGTTGAAGAGTGGCATGCACAAACCCCACCACTTTTGAAATGATATATTTTGCAGATTCAGACATAGAAATAATAATGACTAATAAAAGCAGGAATGAATTTAAAGCAACTGTTTTCCCAGGATGTAACTGATTTCATACTTCCCTTCCATCTTTGAATCACCAAGTCTATAAACTGGGTACCATATATTTTGCTGTGGGAAGATAAATGCATAGTGAATGATCCTGAAACACACAGCTTGTCTATACACAACATTGTCACAGCAAAGTGTAATTCCCCCTTTCAGCTGGACCTCAGGGCTATGCTTTCTGGTAGTAGAGAACCACCAGGTGCAGCCTCTCTCTTCATCCCTGAGGAATTATTAGGCAAGAGCACGTGAGACAGTTGAGGTAACAGGGTCAAGGCCAGGGCTAAATGATGGAGCTACATACCGATTAGCAAACAGGCTTCTTAAAGCTCATAGGATCAGAGCTGAAATTATTATAATGGAGAAAGACTTGATGGATCTTATTAAGACATTATTTCATATTGATTTGGTGAAAGCTATTCGTTCAATATTCTTGGTTCAATATGAGGATATTTATTGATATAAAAAAGAGACATATAAAAAAGAGAACACACGTTGACACTAAAAAAGGGATTTAGCAAAAGGAATGATGTCCAGAAGTTAAAAGTTTTCTTATTCCTTCTCCTGCCAGACTTACAGTAGGTGACATGTAGCTATCTTGGTTTTGCTGGGACAGAATCCTAGGCCAGCCATGATCTGCAGGCCACTAGCAGTTTGAAATCAGCCAGGGCAGCTGACCTGAGTTGGCTACAGGTGTATCCTATACCATAAATGTCATGCTGAGTATAAAGGGAGATGCTCCTTGCAAACGTGGGTTCTTTATTCTCTTCTTGAGTCTCTTCATCTGTGGAGGGGCTTTTTTTACCATCCTGCTCCTGAGGACTGCTCTCCTGTTTGTTGTGACTGCCGTACATTCACTGGGCTGAGTATAAATTTATATACTTTATATTGGCATTTGTATTAATTTGGCTGTTTCAGTTAAACCCATTTTCATTTCAACCTCTGGGTCTCCTCTCCATTGTCCTGCTTCTCTGCTGGGGAGGGGTCACTGAATGAAGGAGCAACTGCTATGGTTTAATCCCAGATACACTGTCTATATGTAGACAGTAGCCCAGGTGAACCTGCACAAAGACCATACTTTTTTAACTATAAAGACAGCTTGGGAGGGGCTCTGTTTTATGAAACCATTTGAAATTGTGTAGAGAAGCCTAGGAGGAACAATAGGTAGGAGGATAAGTAAGCTGCCCTAGCAGCCTCCTACCACAAATTGTGACAGAGCTGAGACAGGGGATGCTGTTGTGAGGAACTTGGTTGGTCTCAGCCAGTTGCCCTAGTTAAAGCCTGTTTGAGAAATCACAATACATCACAACAAGAGCCTACAATTGAATCCAGGCGCAAAGAAGTCAACGCAGAGGACAAAATCCTTGCATATCCTCTGAGACGCTGCCTGCTTATGTTGTCAGCTCACAAAGAGGAAGGTACTGGCAGAGGGCAACTCTTCCTGCCCTACATTTGCATAGCTTTCTAGTGAGCTCTGTCTGTCTCTCTCCATTCCTCTCAAGTCAGTGCAAGAGTTCAGTGCCCACAGCTAGATGGGATGAATTCAGGCCACCATGCTATCACCGCCTGCAGGGCTAAAAGGCATTTTGCAGTGCTGTGTCTGCTGTGGTGTATCTAATATAGCAGAATGCTCAATACCTCTCCTGACTGCTCCTGCTGCTTCCCATCCCTCAACATTCAGAAATGAAGAGGAGTCTGGCTGGAGCAGGCTCTACTAGCTAACAGATCTGCATAAACCAACAGGTTTGTTTTGTGCACGGTCTTTAAGCCAAGAGATCTTTTGCTTCTTCTCCGGGTTACTTCATCTATCTGCCTAACCTCACCTCTGTCTGCTCCAGATGAAGTGAGCCCTCTAGAATCCTAGCCTGGGATCCAGCAAGCATTGGCAGCAGTCAGTCCCAGCAAAGCAGCGTTTGTAGGCGGTGCTGTTGTGCTTTATTTCCTCTGCTGTGCACGGAACAGAAAGGGAACCAGACCCCTGTTACCATCAGGAGAGACAACCTATCAGTCTTCTCAACCTGCTTAGCCCTCCCAGAGGGAAGAGAATGGGGCTGCTGAAAGGCAATGTCATCTATTCCTGCCATGTCAGCAATACTTCATAGTATCGGAGGCAGCTGACGGATGGCAAAGGAGAGCAGTAACTTTGTTAACCACTTCTCTGGTGTTGAGCTGCTTTAGTAGAAATCTGAATAACGGGCTTGTCCCCTGGGTTTATTGGACGTGGTTTGTTTTGGAAGTGGGAGGACAATTGTGATTTTCATGCCTCTCTGAGCTAACATGTTTACACAACACTGCTGACGCAGCAGAAACAGGAGACAATATGTGTCAAATATTGCTTGGGCTGCAGGCAAAATAACTGTTGAGCTGAAAGGCAGTGCTTAGTGCAGAGCTGCTTTTGCTAGAGGCAGCTGTTGGGTGTGTGTGAGGGAGAGGGAATGGAATGGGGCTCAGTGTTCACATCCCTTGTTGCAGAGCAGTTCCCAGAAGGAGGAGTTTTCCAAGGTTGCTACTACTCTTCTCCTGGTAATGAATAAAAGCTATTTCCATCAATTAATTTGTTTAAAGAGGAATCTGAATGGTGCCTAGGCCTCAGCTTCACCCTAAGCATGTGACTCAAAGACATCTAAAGCCGGTGTGAGATTCTTCACTGACATTGGTGCAAGGCTCAGTTCTTGGTTTAGATTTGGAGGAGATGGATTTGCACAGCCTAATTGCTGCATCGAGATGTCTGCACAGCAAGGAGAAGAGGGAGGTTTGCTTTTTCTGACACACAATAAGGCAGAGCACAGGAAGATAGGCATTTCAGGGGATTGCCTTAGAGGAGTTCTCCTGTAATGGCAGCACAATTACAAGCCTGCAGGGAAAATTTCTGGGCTTTTTGTATAAAAAGGAACAAAGAAGAACATGAAAAGGTTTTACTGAGTTACAGTGCCAGGGTTTCAGTTACCAGTTCTGTTGGAAAGCCAGTAAGAGGGCTTAACTAAAAGTATTTCCAGCACTGAACCCCTGTACAAAATGGGTGGATGTGCAAGAGAAGGAGGTGTGATGCAGGGAACCTGCTGCAAACAAGAATAGCCAGGCCAGTGAGGAGTAGAGAGACCTTCTGGACAGAGAAGGGTGGTCTGATGCTCTCCAAATAAATAAAGATTTTAAAAAAGGAAAAGAAAGGGAAAGAGAGAGTGAAATCAGCTGCCAAGGAGTGCTGGGGCCAGAAAAAGCAACAAAGCCCTATTTTTAATGTAACTTTTTTTTCCTGCCAGTAAAAAATCAAATGATAAAATAGGCTAGAGAAAGGAAGCAATTGGGAATGGCTGAAGAGGATTCCCAGCTGTGCTTGCAATCAGTGCAATTCATGACTCACAACATGCTGGCCACATCACTTCCCAGGAGCAACATATTCTCATGAACAAGCAAAACAAGCCAGAGACAATCTTTAAAGGCTTTTTGGATCATTCATGCCTTAGTTGTGAAATTGTCCCTGAAGCAGCTTGCTTGCTTTGAGGGTCAGGGTAATTTGAGGACTGGTCAGCTTTTCTTTCTCTTTACCTGCTGCCCCATCCAGCAGCCCTTGGGGACATGGCTGAGAATATCTGTTCATTTCTATCTTCTTGTCTCTCTTCTGACCCAAAGGAAAGGCTGGAAATGAAACTGCTTTACTGGCTGTTAGGCAGTTCTTGTCCTTCCAGTTTCCCACAAGGAACTTCTGCTACTCAGCAAACAATGGAGAAAAACCATCTGAAACTAATATTTATGTCTTTATGTGAAACCAAATGTCTCAGAATTCACTGCCTATATCTAGGTCTTGCTAGTTCTCACCTGCCTTGCATGTAAATCATCTGATTCAAGTGATAATGCTGCAGGTGCTTCCAAATCACAGCTTCAATTCAACTGAGGGAGACTGCTGCTTAAACTTAGTCATATCTGTCTTTTTTTTAAACAGAAGTGTGCACTTGCTCTACCACACAGAGAAATGTTTAGTAAGATATATAATTAACATGTAGCTACACTGCTAAAATAAAGAAGGAACATTTAGTGCAGCACTGAGGTTACAACACATCTCATGGCTGGTGTTTACTTATTTTCATGGTTGAGTAATTATATTTTTTGCTCATTTCAAAGCCTCATCATTGATTAAAGTTTACATCTCCCTTTAAAAATAGTGGTGCAGATCACATACACTGATTTTTAGGATTAGAGGCCAGCTCAAGTTCCAGACTTCTGTGATCAGAGTTTTCTTACCTGGCTGTGACATCTCCCTGGTGTTAAGAGTTTTCTGTCCAGAGGTTGCAGCTACACTCACATGCAGCAGATCATCTCTTTTTCCTCAGGGAATTGCAACTTTTTCAAATTGGTCAGTGCTCTGAATCCCAAGTCAAAATTCTGTAATTTCCAAAGGAAAGGAATGCTGTGAAAGCAGCAAATAAGAAACATCAAAACATTTTGTTTCTATTTGATTGAGAAACTGAATCTTTTCTTTCATGAGGTTAAAATACTTAACTTTTGTATTATGGAGATGTTAGAACTGAATAGATGCTTGATATATGTAAATTTTCAATGAGTAAGGAAAGTAACACATCCTACAACACAGAGAGAAATAAAATAATCTCAAAATTAAATATTTTTATATCCTTGAAATAATGTGTTCTAGCATAACTAAAAAAAACAAACCCACACATGTCAAAATATTTTCTCAGCACTTTTCTTTTGGAAATGTAATTGTATTTTAGTGGATTTTTTTGTAACAAAAGGCATTCTCTGATGGAAGAGCATGTCTGATGACCACCTAACCAACTCTCTTTTTAGTGCATCTTAGAAGAGTGCAACTCAGGAGCTTTACTGGAAGGGGAGATGACTTCTTTTAGGAAAACAAAATTTCAGCTGTAAGGGTATAAAACACACAGGCAAGTTACTATGTTTCAGTATTGTCATGGTAAGCCAGGTGGCAAAAAAACCCAAAAAGGATTATTTTATGCACTACAGCTGAATTGCATCCTTTAAATACATGCTGTAAAAATATCAAGCCAGTGGAGTCCAGGGATCTCTGCTCCAGAATGAATTTGATGAGATGTGTGTCAAAGAGGTGGAAAAGGCATATTGGAGTAATTGTAACTATATTGTAATTACATTGCAGTAATCTATAAAACCTCTAGAAACAAGTATATAAAGCCATTTTGCACAGAATTGCTGTTAGCTTCTACTTAGTTGGGGCCAAGAAACCTAGTAGTCCTGCTTTCTTCTGGAACATTGTTTTTGGGGTTTTCCTGGACTTCAACTCAGATTTCTAATGAGTAAAGTCTGAGAGTTATATTTTAGAGTGGAAACAAGCATGTGAAACACATATGCTTTTTCCTCTTTTCATTTAGGGTCTAATTTTTAAGGAGGTAGAACATTTCCAAGTCACTGGGAAATTCAGAGCTTAGCACACCAGTAAAGATTTGGTTAGCTAGAGCATTTGCTCTAAACTGACATCCTAAACCAAGGCAATCAGGGGAATAAACCAGCACTGTTTTGCCCTTTCAAAGGCCAATTTTACCATAAGTCACATCTTCAGGTTGCTGACCTTCTCTTGACAGATCCCCTTCACTCCTCCTAGCAAGTAAAAGGCCAGAGCCTGACCACAAAAGCCAAAAAAATATATCAAAAATAGTTTTTCTATTGCTGAGAGATTTCATTTTAAGAAAATCCATGAAGTATTGACATATCTATTGCTTCTCTTCTTTGAAATTCTTGCTAGAGAAGATCTGACTGATTTTTCAGTGCAGGCAGCAGAGGCTCCAAGATTGGCTACCTGAAGTAACTCTCCCAGCACCATTTACCTCTGCACAGTCTGGAAATCTAGGGATACTGCAAATTACAGCATTAAAATGCTGAGGCACAAGAGAAAGAAGGAAATAACATTTCAGTTTTCAGCCTGAGAAAGGAGTTGTCTCAGCCTAACCATTAGTTATGACCTGGTAAAAAGCTGTTTATGTCACAGTGGTCATATGTTCCTTAAATGTCAAGCCATAATCAATAACCCCACTGAAATGTGACCCTGTTGGGCACAGTGGAGGAGAATTAGACTCTCTCCAGGCTATCAGTTGAAAGGCAAGAAACAGCAAGCAACCGATGAGAAACTATCAATAAAACCTCAGTATTGTTTTGAGTTCAATTTCAAGTAATTGCTAGATATGTGAGATTGAGTCTGACAGACATGCAGAGGGCTAATGTTGCTTTCTGGTAAGGAAAAATAGGGTTTTTTGTTCAAAATAGCACAATGAGACCTAATAGTAAAATGACTTCCACCTGGAAAAACAAGTTGCTCTATGGGTGCAGGAATGGGTGAAGCCTGTGTCCCTCTCCCTTTGTCCTCTCCTCTGCTTCCCCAGCAGCTCCAGTTTCTCCCTTGTATCTTCTGTTCACAGCAACATTTCCCCCAGACTTTTTACTCCAGCATTCACCAAAAAAATTGAGCTCAGGGTGCATTTTCTTTTTCCTTCTTTTTTTTTTTTTGGCCTTATTTAATGCTAGACATTATGCTGGCACAAAACAGGCTACCTCAATTGTTTTTCAAATGAACTCTCTGTACAACTGCCAGCTCTCTTCACAAAACTGGGACTTACTTGACATCTTAAGTTAAAGCAAAGATTTAAATATTACATTTTCCCTCTCTGTTGTAGGCAGGTTAGGTGCATATGGGGAATTACAGTATCAAGATTGAAAAAGGGTTATGTTTAAGCTGCTCTTAAAAGAATTACTTGTGATCACAAGCTAGAATCCCCTTTTTATGTTATTTAACAGGCTCAGCGAAATAATTTGTCATAAGGTTCTTCAGTGATGCATAATTCAGGAAATGAATCCTCAAAAGAAATGTCTTCCCTCTTTCTCCTACTTTTAGCTAGGAACTTGCCAGAATACAAACTTCTGGCAGAAATGCTATTGAGCATATCATAGCACCAAAATCATTGAAGGAAATTACTGTCTTCAAATTAACCTTGCCTGTTTTGTTTTTTGTTTACCTCCCCTCAGCTCCTGATCTTCTCTCATAAACCCCAAGAGCAACCATTCCACTTTGATCCTCTTCTTTTCCTTACTCTTAAATGAATTGTCAGCATTTGCTCTGAGGGAAATTTCCATGTCTTCTGTCCTACTGATGGAGCCAAACTGGTGTTAGAGAACCCCATGAACTACTTTTTCCTGTGGCTGCTCTGGCACATTTACAGTGGCATGGTTGACAAACTGTGGGGAAAAAACAGCCTCAAAATAGCATTTCATATAACCATCCACCTTCCCAGTGTGCCCAGAGATCTTTGCAGACCTTCTAGAATCACAAAGGACACTCAGATGAGCTTAGCTTAATGGAGAAAAGGATATTCATTTTGGGAAGTTCCTTTTTCATTTTTAATATGTTTTCTGGTAGCCCTGAAAGAAGGGATGAAGAAACCTTTGAATTTCCCCTGAGTGTTAGCTCCTGTGAGGGGACCTCTGTTGCTTTAGGAGCAATGTCTCCATGTGCAGTTAGTTGTCTGTGGTGACCAGCCTGAACTCCACACTGCTCCAGACAATGTGGTTACTCTCAAACAATATATTTCACCAACAAATGCAGAGCCTTGCATCTATGGTGATTTTCTTTGATCAACAGTTGTTAATCTCATTACTCTAAAGACTTGCCTTCTTGGGATTGGTGAGTCAGTAACTGGAGTCTAGTTTATAATCCAATCTAATAGAAGTCAATTATGAAAAATAAGAAATGAGAAAGGAAGCAAGCTCACTAGGTTCATTTGTCTTTGGATTTGTCATGAGCTGATCTTCTAAAGAATGCAGAGAATTGTTTCCTTCCAGCCAGCTTTGTGAATACAACTCAGAACTTGAGGCTCTGTCAGCTTAACACTCTTTCATGTGAATCCTGATGAGGACTTTTGTTGTTGTTTATATTGTTTGTTTCCTTTTTGAAGATACTACTTTGCTTCAAAGATAAAAGTTCAGGTTATAATAAGAGCTTCATTGGTCAGATGTACAAAAAGAATAAATCTTCTTCATCTCTGTAAATGGTAAAAGATGCATAGAATCCACAGCAGCAAAGGAAATGTTACATTTTGACAAAACATAAATACTTGGCTGCATAGGAAGATGAGTGTACTGCAGCATTGATAATGGTTATGGAAGCAGTAGATATGCAGTAAGACTTTTATTTTATTTGCAGGACTCCATAAGGGCACTTGCATTGAGAAATGGAAGAAAGGGTATATACCATTCTTTCCTATTACTTGCCACATGGAATTAAGTGAATCTCACAGATAGATGCTGTCTCCAGGTCAGATCCTGGATATTGCAGAGATTTGCTTCTATAAGATTATTTTTTTGGGGGGGGGGGCTTTATATTTCAGTGAGGAATTGCTGAAAATAGTGCTTAAATGTAAAGGTTTATGTTTAACACTGGGACTATTGGCAAGGCTATTTGTAGAAAGATGTGGAGTGTGGGATCAGTGATCAGATGCCACACCCTCAGAGTGACATTAAACCTCAGCTTTTTTTGTCATGAACATTTACCACCAGGTTATAACAAGAGAAGGGAGATAATGTTAATGAAGCCCAAGCCATTTAGTATGGGATCATCTACTTAGACATCACACAGAAGAGAATTTAGTACCAAAAGGAGACTGAAAACAGAGCAGCTTAATGTTTGCAGATTCAATACTTGCCCTTCATTCAAGGTGCAGGTTTGGGATAGAGATGGGTTGAAAAAAGGAGAAAGCAAATTGTGGAAGCAGCTAAGCCCTAGTCTGGGCTCAGAGCAGCTTTCCTACTCAGTGTAAATTGAATATCACAATGTCCTAAGGATTTTAGAGTGTTATCAAAACAGTATTCAGATTTCAACTTAACTCTTCCATATGTGATTTAGGAATATCAGCATAATCTTGTGAACTCTGGGCACTGTTAGGCTACTGCTGCCCTCCACATCAAGAAACATCCAGCCTTCAGTTGCAAGAGAAAACACAGCAGGACACATTATCTTGAGAGAAAACTCTTACTTTCTATGCCTGTATAACATGGATGTACTGTTAATTGCTCTGAAATGCTCTTGGATAGAGCTGTTTTATTGTTACTTTACTGTCCTAGGAGTTGTCAAGTTGCAATGCACCTCCTGAGAAAGTTTGAGGAACATTCCTCATTAAAGCACAACAGTTTTTCCATGGATATCACTGATAGTTGGGGTTGTTTGTTTGTTTTTTTGTAATTAGTGAAGACTAGATACTTGTGAGCTTTAACACTTTACCTTTACCTGAATTGCAGATTTTTGTGGTAGTATGAACTACTGCAAACATAAAGAAACTTGGAAGTACAGGTGCCAGGAAAAGTTTAAATCAAATTCAGTCAGAACTTTCAATTGTTACTGACACAGTAAATGATTTTGGTTTTGTTGTGAAAATTTTAGTAGAACTGTCATGACTTTTAAGCCTAAAGAGGCAATGTTTTGTCTTCACAAGGATGTAAGTGCAATGTCATTTACTTCAACTATTGGCAGCTTAATAGAAAATTCAGCATTCAGTGGGAGGAAAGATTGCATTCTTAGCATGCTTCTAGCACACAATCATTAATAATTTCCCTCTCTGGGCTTTCATCTTGCATATCCTGCTGCACTACTGAGAGACTAACAGGAATTGTGGTGTACATAACCAATAAACTTGCACACATTGGTTTAGTACAATATAGGAATGTCTTTTCATTCAGATGAAGAGGTGGCACAACAAAGTTAGGCAATTTTTTGGGGGAGAAAATATTCTATTAAATCCCATTGGCTGCACTGACTCCTGACTTCTCCCCTGTAAGCTGCAGCTTATCATTTGTACCTGTTGATTATCTCTGAACTAGGTACTATAATTCCTACCACTCTTTGTGTCATGTGGGCCACATCTAACTGTTTCTAGGAAATATTAGATACTGCAAATTGGGAGATACTGAAGTCAAAATGGATTATGCTTTCTTTACATGCATATTTGCTTTTCTTATGCTTCCTTCAGTGAAAAATAAACATGAGTGATTATTCTGTCTTGCTTTTAGACTCAAATGTAGACATTGTGTGAGTCTAGTGTTTATTTTGGTGATGGACTTTTTTGGTTTTACACTAGGTTGGGGCAGAGAGATTAGGTATTGGCATGTGCATGCAAAGAGACACAAAAAATGCTCCTGGTGTAGGGTCTAAAACTTGATGTCATTAACTTCTCCTGAAATTAAGACAAATTTCCAATGGTTTATCAGCTTCTGTGGAGGTTTGGTGTTGCTAATGAGCATTGCCAGTGAGAGTGTCACCCACAGAAACCCAGCATGAATCCTGTCCAGTGCAAATACATTAGCCCCTAATGGGATTGTGGTGAATCTCTACTCTGGCTGCTCAGTCCCTATCTCACCCCACCTTCATAACACTGGAAAGCAGAATATTGCTGTATAATTTATAGATGTAGTATCCTACATCTATAAATTATAGACAGGGTCATTAGTTTGAATGCAAAGATACACAAGCATTCTGCTCCCAGGGCATTATGGATCTGGGACAAAGCTGTTTGAGAGCTTCATGGTGTGGTCATGGCACCATGTAATCTCATGGGTTTGCCCTCACCACCTATGACTTATAGAAGAAACTTTATTTAAGAAGATCACAAAACAGTTAAAACCCTTGCTTAAAAATAGGGAAAAATAAATTGCATTGTCTATAAGCTCAATGAGCCATATTTCTCAACTTACAAGAGCAATGAATTAACTGCTAAATAAATGGGTTGTCACAATCAGAATGTAAATTGTAGGGAGAGGAAAGGAGAAAGGAAATAATATGGAAAATTTTAATTGTTTACAGTAGGTTAAATTCTTACCCTGTGGCCCATTGACAATAGTCCCTTACAAAGCCTTCTGATAGTAGTCTGTGGGTGTGCCACACTGGCATTTGAGTTTGGATCAGGCATGCATTTCTGCAATAAATCTGCTGACTTCCCTCATACTCCTGCTGTGCTTTGCTTCATACTGTGGAGTGGTCTTGGAGCATAGGTTCCTTTTGGGTGAAAATGTATTGCAGTATGTGCTCCAGCAGGGCTCTTAGTGAGATGCAACTGCCAGTAGAACTCATATCCTTGGGATCAAACTAAAGTTAGTTTAAATGAACCTCCAGCCAAACACCTCTAGTGTAGATATGGGATGCTCAGCATTTTTCTGCTCTATGGATGTCCTTTTGGTCACAATACTTGCTACTAAACAGCCAAGGTGCTTGCTACTACTTTTTCTCTGCTTTTATTCTTCTCAGAGACTGCTGCTTAGGCTTAGGAAGTTCAATTGAACTGAGGTATCTGTTCCAGTCAATGTGAAGTCTGGGCTAGTCACTATGAAGATGAAAACTGTAGTGGTTGCTTGCATATCAGTAATAATTAGACAAAGCTTTAAATCAGAAGGCATCAAAAAGCAGAGCTGAACTGCTCTTGGAAGACCACAAATGTGTGAAGTGTTGAATCTTATGGCATTTTTGTGCCTGAACTTTGCAGGCTGAGTTTTCCAGGCTCATAACTTTGTGATAGAGTTCCCTGAATCCCTGCTGTGACTGGTAGTGGAGAAAGAATAATGAACATACACTGTGCTTCAGAAAATCTGAGGCTCTTCCTGACCTGTAAATCTCATCTACATCATCAGGTTTAACCTATCATGGACCTTTCTCCCATTAATTTGTATAATTTCTTTTTGAACTCATTTATGGTTTTGGCCTTGCAAGCATCCTGTGTAATGTGTTCCACAATTTCATTATGCAGTGTGTGAAAAAGTACTTCCTTTTGCTTTAAGCCTGTTGCCTGATAATTTAATTTGATGTCTTTGCTTCTTTTGTTAGAAGAAAGAGGGAAATGTTGTTCCTTGTTTACCTTTCCTAAGTAATCTTTAATTTTACAGACTTCTATTATAGCCCTTTCCAACCACCTTTCTTCTGCTTTGAACAAGAAAATGTGATGTAATTAAAAAAAAACCCAACCACTCTGTTCAGTGTAAGGTCTGAAGCAACTACTTTTATTTACTGTTCATTGCTTGGTCACTGCTACTAGATCAAACTGGAAGCTTTACTCCAGTGTTGCTGTAAACATACTTCAAGTCCTACTAGAAACAGAAGGGTCCAAACCAGTGACTGGTTCCATAGTCAGCTTTGGGCCTCATGTGTGGTAAGGACAGGTGGCTGAACTAAATCTAGCCTGAAATGATTTCCCTTTAGTTGTAGAGCTCTCAGCATCAACTGCTTTGATCTGTCAGTCTACCCTTCACCACTCAATTACTTTCTAATATAGATGTGACGTTATTCTTCTTGTATGAAAGCTTTATCTAACTCCCTGTCATCCCAGTTGCCTGCTCTGCACTTTATCTCAGTCTAGTAATTGCTCTTTGTGGTGGTGGGAGCAACACAAAACATTTATACAATGCCATAATGATGTTTTCTTTTTTTGCCCTGGATTTCATTCCTACTAATTCTTGTTTATGCTGGTTTAGCAGATGATAAGCACTGAACTGATGCTTTCAGAGCCTGGTCCACATGACACAAAAATCTCTTTGCTGACTGGCAAAAGCTCAACCAGAACCCATTGGGTATATGTGTACATACATAGATGTTTTCTTAATGTATGATATGTCACAACTGTCAGAATCAAATTCACTTTGCTCTCTTATTTTCCAGTCACTCAATATCATGAGACATTTCTGAACTCTTTGCAGACAAATGACATTTTTGCTGCCTTGAATTATTCAATATCATCAACATACTTCATTATTTACCCAGTTTTTCATCTTGTTTTATGAATAGAGTCCCAGTACACATCACTGTGTGATTCCACTAGACTTCCCTCCACTCTGAAAATGGCTCATATATTCCCTTACTTCCAGTGTTAGCTTAATTGTTGGACTTGATAATCTTAAAGGTCTCTTCCAAGCAAAATGATTCTATGTTTAACCAATTTACTACTCCACATGATAATCTTACATTTTTCTATAAGATTTCATCAAAACCCTTTTGGATAAGCAAGTAAATTTTATCAGTGAGATCCCCTTTTTCCATCTGCTCACCCTCTGATGACCTTCACAAATTTTTGTGGTGTGGTCTCCTTCCTCAAAAGCTTTCTTGACTTTGCCATTATACTGAATTTATCCATGTATAAACCCATTGCTTTCTTTTAAATAGTTGCAAGTAGTTTATCTGGTGTGGAAATCAGACACATTTTCTGTAGTTTACCAGACCATCCCACCTCCAAAGCATTGATTTAAAATAGTGACATCACTTCTGCTACTTTCTGTACTTCTGGAATAGAGACCAGTTTTCAACATTTGAGTTTCTTCAGAACTTCTGGGTAATGCCAATGAATGTAGAGATTTACTATTAATTTTGATGATGTATTCTAAACCTTTTTCCACTGACATTTTGATATTAGATAGCTGCTTGAACTCATTCCTTCAGGTTCTACTGTGGAAAATCACCTAATGAAATTCATTCATTCACCTCTAATGAAATCTGATACAGAGAATTAATTTGGGTTCTTGTGATTCTGGCTAAAATCCTCTAAGTTTTCATTCACAAAACTGTCTTAGATTTCCATTAATAAAAAGCCCCGATCACTCACACTGAAGAACACATCATCATCAGGAGTTTTCATCAAGAATTTATTGGATCATCAAGAGTTAAAGAAGTTGCAGAGAGAAGAGCCCTATTAGTTCAATTGTTTGTTCTCCCTGTCTGCTCTCAGATCAGTGCGGTGACTATGCCAGATAAATTTATTTGTGGGAACTGGGCATTCTCTTATCTCTGCTACGCTCATCAGTGAAACACCAAGAGATCTAGAAGACATTTTAAAGTGAAGTTAACTTTTGTTTTCTTACTTCTTTTTGCCATTTCTTTTATAGAAATCTTGTTGGAACTCCTCTTACTGACAGAATATGTGGGGTAATTAAAAAAAAATATCATTATCTTTATTCCCAGTCAAGAAGGATTAATTGATGTTTATGGTTCCCTTGCACTAAGTCCATTGCTGCCTTCTCATAGGACTTCCAAGCTTTTTCTTTTCATCTTCCATTAACAATTCTGGGCTCTGACTTCTCCAGTTGTGGATCTTCAGCCATGAATTACCAGCCAGCTGGAACAGCAGGAGAAGGATACTTCATACACATCCTCTGCTCCAGTTAGTCTCTGGGAGAAGTGCACAGAAGCTCTGCTGTTTCCTGTCTAATGCTGGCAGAGAAATTACCAGCAGCTTATCACCCCTGCAAGTTTTAAGGTAAGCTTAGCAGCTAAGTGTTGATACTGGAATATTTGTCATCAGCACTCAGGGGAACCATTCACACTTTGGATTTGTATAAACTTTACATCTTAATGTGAAAAAACATATGCATCCAACACATGTAAAGCTGCATTTGAATTCAAATGAGATTAAGAAGTGGTTCCCTGACAGTCATGCTTTTAGAAGTCTCTACTAATGCCTTGCTGCTCTAATACATTTTTTTTTTCTGATCCCCAGTTGTGTTGAATGCCATTTACTGTGAACTGCTGAACCTACAACAACAACAAAAGCAAGAGCAAACCTTGGTTCCAATGGTACAGGCCACTTCTGGCCATCATGAATTGCTATTCCCATCCATTTTTGCCATTGTTTTTTTCTTAGGGTTAAGTCCAACAAACGGGCCTTTGTGATATTGATATGAATCAATGGAGACACATATAAATGGGAGATGACAGTAATTGGAGAACCTTGATGACTAAGGAGTTGCTAGTTCAGGGACTCCCAAAAAACAACCCAGCCATCTGGCCAGCCATTCAGTTGCCTGCTGTGAAGGCTCTGCATTTAAAAATTGTGTTATCAACTTTGCAATAAAGCAGCAGCCACTTGAGCATCAGCTTGCAGAGCAGACAGGACTAAGGGATCCATTATTTAAATATAACCCTTTCAGGCAGATAGGAGTAGAAGGAACAAACCAAAAATTCTCCCTTATCATTCAACCACTCAAGCAGCAAGAAATGAACAGAGACACACAGTTAGAATAGTTACTTCTAGTGTTTCATGTTGCTAGAGGAAAATAGAATGGATGTTACTGTGTCCTTTACATCTGTTCCCCACTACCTTCCAGAGGAACTGCAGAAAGTATTTCCCTAAAAAACAGAGAAGATGAAAGGCACTGGCAAAACTCATGCCTTTAAAAAAAACATAGACTACTGAGTCCTTGAGTAGATGTTGAAACAGATGTAAATTGATGGGAAAAACCTAACCTCTGGTAGCAGTTAGTTAGGGAAATGTCTCTCTTGGCCCAAACAACCATTAAAGATGATTTTGTGCAAATGGATGCTTTACTCTTAGGTAAACTAGTACAAGAATTAAGAAAGCTTTTTTCTCTTGATAAGTTGGAATAGTTGACATGCAATTGCCAGAGAGCATAAACTGCTCCTAGTACCATCTTTACAAGCAAGAACTTTATTTACTGTGTAGAAGATTTGGTAAATCTGCTGTAAGAAAGCAGCACCCCTTCTGCTGTTGTGAACACATGATCTGCTCCATGCAGATAATCTGAGCTCCCTTCTTTTAGGCATTTAGCTTTACTAATAATTGCAGTCTTCCTAGGCAGAGACTAAATGTCAGATTGCATCAGCCCACCAATGGAATTTTGCTTGCTATTCTGGGAGCTAGGTATTGGTTACAGTTCTCACTCATACAAAGTAATCATTAGCTGAAAGCAGTGTATTTGTGATGAGAGAATAAGTGGTATACAAGTATTGTAGGACTTGGCAAGTTTCATGGATCTGTGTGAGAACATGCTGTGAGGAAAATCTGGGAGGTAGGAGACTTGCCCATAGGATTTCAATGATTCAGAATGGATCATTACACACAGAAACATACATGTGTGTAAGCACACACCTGTCATCAAATGTTGTTTATAATGGCCAAGCAAAATATTAGCAATGAATACGTCCTTTTCCCTCTTTGGAAAAAAAGTACTTTTTTTCAGTACCATAATTTTTTGGATGATTAAAACATATATACATTTACTGTGCATGTATTATGCTCAAGTGCTGTCCTGCAACTGGTTTAGGGCACAGGTTTACTTCTGTTGAAATCAATAACAAAATCTCAGTGCCCTCTGTCATGGGAATGGGCTTATAGATTTTTAGTGGCTTCTGAACACTAGTGTGGGTAGTGCACAACTTTATTGTGCAAAGCCAACTAAAAAGCTAATCAGTGGCTAGACTTAACACCAAGGTTTAGACCCTTAGACAAGCCTGACTGTAAAGTGACTAGGAAACACTCTTTGCTTTAAGTGTACTTACTTGTTCACTGTATACCTGCCTGCCTGTGATATCTTCAAGTAAAAGAGTAGTTTGGGATCTCTCGAAGAACACAGAGTCTTGTTCACCACACTTAGCTTCCTAGGAGTAAGGGACTGAAACACCATCATTTCATAGAGCAATGGGTACAATCCAAGCCTTCCTGGGCATCACAGCTCTCAAAAAGTGAGAAAGAAAGATCAAGACTGAAGGTGTATCTTATTTCTAATTTCATTCTCATGATCTCTGAGTCAGCAGTAATTGCCAGGTGTAAAAAGGAAGCAGACAGTTCATGTTTGGAAACTTCATTAGAGTTCAAAGGATGGCTGCATTTTGAGCCTTATAGTGGTAGTTGCTTCCTCACATGTTGTTAAATTCTGTAGATGTCCTTCACAAAAATGCAGAGTCCCATTTTGGGTAGTATGCTGGCCAATTCAGTGATATGAAAGGAAGAAATCTGGTTATCTTCCCTTCTCTCCAGGTGAGCTCTCTGGTGTTCTGTTTCTTTAGGAAGCTAATTCTCATCCAGAGAAAAGTGAAGAGAGGGTGGGTGAACAGACCCTGGGAAGTGCAGATGCTTCACAGGCATCATTTTTTCTTTTCTTTTTTTTTTCAGCAAGGTATCATCTGTTTCTCCAAGTACTCTATTTTCTCTTCTGCTTGCTTTGAAACATGGTCCAGACAAGGACCAGATGGTTTTTGTCAGCTCCAGGATGGATTATTGACTTGTGTCATGTCTGAAGCGGAATGTGAACACAGTAAGCGAGTTCTAGCTGCTATAGAAATTGGCTGTGCACTTTCTGGAGGGTTCAAGCCTGAACTCAAATCTCTCCTTAACTGATTCCCAGAGAGCTTCCAGTGCTGCTTCATTTACAGAAGAACAAAAGATTCAGGCCTTTGCTACACGGGACACCCCAGTTTGGTCTAGGAGTTATCATTTTTCTGCTCAGTGAAGATTTCAAAGCCCAAGATGAGATGTGAGAGGACCAGGAGTCCCTCATTCCATGCCACTGGGGCCCAGCTATGTAGTTGAGCACCCTCCAGAGGAAATGAAATATATTATGAGTCTGCTTGCTTACATGAAGCACTGAAAAACCATCTTTGAGGATCATCTTTCTTCCAGATTAAAGAGACCTTTTATTTTCATGAATTCCTTAATTCCAAACACAATTCTGACTTTCTAAATGTCAGAGTGCTAGATACCACAAAGACTACTGCTGTTATGATTTTATCCTGATGGAGTCTGTTGATGATTGACAGCAAATATAAGACTCATCTTAAGGCCAAACACTGATACCAAGTCTCCTTATGTAATCTCCTTCTGCCTAATTTTAGTCTCATGTGAAAAAAGGCATTGCAGAAGCTTGGAAAAAGGATCAGGAATTGATATGTTTAAGGATACGAAACCTTTTTACTCCTAGCTTGAAAGCTTAAAAGAAAAACACAGAGAATAAAAGAGAGTCTTCAGAATCTATCTTCTGGCCTAAGGCAATGGAACAACCCTATAATAGGCTCCTATCTTTTTTTTTTTTCTCAGGCACCCTGGTAACATAAATTACTTCTGTTCTGTCACAAGATCACATTAGGGATGTGTCATGTAGGATCCCACAATCTCAAGACATGACTCCGAATGGCAACAGAAAACCACATGAAGCCTCACAAAGTTATTAATTCAGCTCATCTCACACCTGGACACAGGCAAGTATAGAATGTGCCCTGGCAAATTACAGCCATGGGGAGCTTTGGCAAAAATACTACTTGACAAGTGAGCTCTTTGTCTTGACAATCCCCCTAAAACTACCCACCAAAGGGGAACAGGTTTGATTTTTCATATTACCATCAGGAGTACATCTATGAATCTTGGTGGCTGAGTGTTTTTAGGTCTTGTTAGTTAGTAGTTGCTACTAAGGGCTAGGATACCCAACTGACATAGTCAAATAGCTGTGGTTTACATTGCCATGCTGACAATTTGGGTCACCTGCTCCTCTTCCTGCCATGTTGTGTGCAACATTGGGGATGTCTGCTTCTTTTCTAACTTTTCCATCAGAGTTCCATACGCCCTTGAAACAAGCAGTACATGGAAGTTTGTGTGTGGGAGGGGTAAGGGAGGCACTGGGGATGAAGTGGGACACCTTCATGGAGTACTGTATGTTAAATAACAGACTGAGAGAGGGAGTGATGAGTCTCTCAAGGAAGCATAAACACTATGTACTCATTAGAAGACTCATTATAAATAAAGTACAGGGAAGGTGCTCTGAGAGCAAGCTTTTTCGCTGGTATTTATTAGGACAAAGAGCTCCTTTAATAGGGCAACTGAAAAGCACTCTGCTGCAATCATTAATAGGCATTACCACTTTTACTGACTTCTTGGGAACAGTTTTGCCCTTCTCACTGCCTCTGCATTAAAGGGACAGGCTCTTTATTCCAAATTTATTCCAAAAGTACAAACCAGGCCAAGACTGAGGGGAAGGAGTGCAAAACCTCAAGAACTTTCACATCTCAGCCCAGAGGCAAAGTTTTGCTGATGGAGTGAAACACAGCAGGCTGCTGATAGACTTGAATAGGCTCTTCTGCCTGGAATGTCTCTATTTTGAGAGCTCCAACTGGGTACCTCAACCCACCAGAGGAAAAATATAGCAAAAAAGGGGAGTAGGAGAGAATAAAAGGAGCTCACTCTCTGAAGTTCCACTATGTATTTTATTACATCTGCCAGGCTGGAGCAGAGTTGTCTACTTTAACTAAGCACTATGCTTTAGGCTTTCAAACCACAAGGATGGTTGTATTTTGGCACCTGAAAATGGTAGCCATTTTCTCTATCAGGGTAACATGCCCTTCTTGAAGCTGTGGGAACTACCAGTCTGCTGGGGCACAGTTGTGGTGAATGGGAAGGTTTGCTGTTTGTACTTTTTAGGCTTTTTTCCCCCCTCTCTTCAGTGGCATTTTAAGGTGTGAAAACATTATTTCCCTCCTTCCCCCAAAGATCTCTTTCCTGTTTGTTGTTGGATTTTACCAGGCTGTGCTTGATAAATGTGCGTGGTAGGCTGAGCACTGTGAACATAAAGAGAAGTGAACTTTGTTATTTTCCTTTAAAAAAAACATACACATGTGATTTTTGAATTGGCTGGCTCTCCCATCTGCACAGACACATGCATGTAGCAGTCCTCCTGCTTTTCAGAAGGAAATGAAAGAGGTGAAATGCATTTGCTGAAAGCCAGTGCCTGTGATTGCAAATGTTGCATCCCCTGGAGGATATTGCCCTTGTAGCACTGCACAGTCACCATAGCAAAGTGCAGTGGAGAATTAGGCTTCCCCTGTACTCTGCGTTGGTGAGGCTGCACNAGCTGGGTGAATAGCATGGTGCTGAATCCAAGCTGACTCAGCTACTTTGCTTCTGGATCAGAAGCACTTGTTTCAGGCAGTACCAGAATGTGGAAGGAGTGGGCAGATGACAGCTTGTGCCCATAGAGGTCTGTGCAAGCCACTGCCTGAACACTGGCAGACAAGCACTGTATAGAACACAAACTGCACACTGCAGCTTTTGGTCCTCATTATTTCCTAACACCGTTTCTCCACAGGCAAGCACATCAGCTACCCATCGAACCCTTGAGAAGACTTTCTCTGCAGTCTGACTGTCTTGGTCTTCTGTATTTCTATTTTCTCCTTGCTTACTTTCTACTTCTCTAGTAATGTTTGTATGGTTCAACACTGCATGGTTTCCTCAGCCCCAGATGTGTGACAGTGCTGAGGGAGAACAACAGTCTATCCTGCTCAGCACTTTGTTTCTGAAAGGAGCCAGAACTGGGTGCTCTGAAGAGTTTGAGAATAATGCAAAAATGTGGGTAGAAGTAATGTATTTGCCTTTTCACGTAGTATTGGGTTTATTTGTTGTTCATTTTGGCTATAGAGAAGCCTACTTAGAATGAAGAAAGTAATCTAGATGAATTCTCTGGCCCATTATTTCTCATTCTTGTTGCTGTCACACAAAATAAGTATGTCTTTTCTAGGTTGTCTGTGCTATATATTTATTTAGGCAAAGTATTGACCATTCTGCTCCTCAGCTGTCTGTAGTGAAGGTTAATGACAGAACTGTCAAAATCAGTATTAAGCTGTGAGTTTTGTCTTTGTGAGAAACCTGCAGCATTTTGGGCAAAGGTTTTCTTTTAAATTCATGAACTTAAACAAGTGCATATGCTCTTCAGACAGGCTTAGTTCATTTGAAAACAGGCTTATATCAATTTAGATTAGACAGACACGAATCAATGCAAACTCTCTTCCATGCCAGCCAATGTTAAATTGAACTGAGAGCAAACACACAGTGGCTTACACTAGTTTAATCATTGGCTTAAAAAAGAACTTATATTGAACTGTTGTGACCACCTTGCAAAGAAAGGGCTTTGCTTTGCCCTAAAACTTTGCCTGTGGTCTTTAGCTGAAACAACAGGACCAACAACGAGCATTTCTTAGCTTTCTCCTTCTGCATGCTTCTCTCTCCAGATCTTTCTGTTTTATAGGGTAGAGACCCCAGGAGGTTTTAAGGAAGGCCAAACTGAGGTGGTACAATACAGCACCACGTAGCAGTTCTTACTCCAAGAAAGGTAGCTCAAGGAGTGTATGACATGTGATGCCTCCTTCAATGATATGTCCAACTGAAGCAAGCTGGCCTGTAGCTGACTTAAAAGGTACAGCTAGGTAGGACATAGCTGCTGAGGACATGGCATCTGAGAGGTATATGGCACAAAGAAATGTAGTTGAGTACTTAACCCTATTTTTGCTGACCTCCCATTTTCTGCTGCTGCTTGCTGGGCTCTGCGTAGGAACTGCAGGACACCTGCTGCCATTAGCTGTTGTAGCAAAGCCTGAAGCCAGAGCCTCCTGCAGCAAGTGGAAAACCCCCTCAGAGCTTCCTCTCTCGTGGAGATAGACTTTTGGAGGAGGTTTCTTTCTCTTCTGAGCGGTGTAGTGGTTGTTTTACTAAATGTCTTTGAATTTCAATTTGCAGAGCAGACCTAAGAAGCAAAATGAGGAGAGATTTGTCTGTTAATTCCATTCAAGTCCCCCAAATCTACTGTGTCTAATGTCCCAACTACCTCTGATGCTGTTACAAAGAACCACCACTCCCTGCCTTCAAAAAAACAAGGTGTGTGTGGGGGAACCCAAACCCCAACAACCTTACTTATATCAGGCCTCTGTTGAGTAACTCACTTCCTTGGAAATCAATCTGGACAACTTCCCAGATAACATATCTGTCCCTCTAATTCCTATCTCAAGGATGAAGTTGATCAGAGAAGAGCTGTAGAGGACTGGTGAGTTATTCGCAGTGTTTATCAGGGTAGCACCTGGAGGTGATCTGATCTTCCCGCCTCCTCAAAAAAATAAATCTGTCTTCTCTTGGCTAGCTCACAAATCTGCACTCAAACCCTTCTGTGCCAAATATGTGCAGGTGTACAATATGTGTGTTACTACTGAGCCATCTGCAGCCTCCCCTGCATGGCAGTTGTTTTACTTTGGAGTTCTTTTCCCGAGCAAATGGAAGTCCACAGAACAGTTTCAATAGCACAAATTAAGAAGCTAATGCTTTCTCAGAGTGAGATCAGCTTTGCCTGAGCTCACGTTGCAGGAACAGGAGATTTTTCTCTCATCCTGCTTGTCTCATTAAAGCAAATGCATGACAGGCAAAGGAAATGATATTGGAGAGTCCTCCTTTATTCTCCATACAGGGCATTTGTTGCATGGACAGTCCCACTGAAGGGAAACATATACTTGGATTAATTTTCACTCTGAGGCCTTTTGGTCAGCTGGTCAAAGCATCACGGTCTGCCAGATACCCTCAGCAGAACCACCCCTCATCTCAAGATCACACCCTGAGCATCCACTGTCAGATGTATGAAGCATACCAGCTTCCTGCTCCCCTGCCAAAAGCCACTGTTTTCTCCCCAAACTAAGCCATTCCCCATCTCTAGACCCCTTAGCTCATGACATGTTCAGCATTACTGTGAGCAAACAACACAGCCCCTGTGTTTGTGAGGGAAGGAAGGCAGAAGTGTGTCCGTGAAACAAGGAATGTCACCATTTCCAGTTCTTATTCCAGCTGGTGCAACAAAAGCATTAATGTGCCCTCCTGTTTTTCGTAAACCTCAAGGAGCTGCCAGCCAGCACGCTGAGCTGGTGAAATTGATGACTGACTAGATGAACAAAAGTGCACTTTGGGGACCTCCCCATAGTCTGTCATTCACTAATGTTGTCCTCCCCTTGACTTCTGTAGGCTTCCCAGGGAGCCAGCTGTTCCCCACATGTAGGCTGGTGGCTATGTTGTGTTTGTGAGCGGAGGCACAGCTGTGAGTGGTGAACCAGAAACAGGTAGAGAACTTGTCCTGGTACCAGCACGAGGTGATATGGATGAAATGTAATCTGGAGGCTTCCTGAAGCATCTAGGCACTTCTGCCTAATGTGGCTTTGGATCCCCAAAACTATGCCCAGATGACTACAGGGGGTCTACAAATAAAATGTTCTTTATAAAAAGAAAAAACAAAAAACCAATGCTGACAAACTTTCAACCCTACTGAGCAGATTCATTGTGTGACAGTTTCAGAGATCTCTTCCTAGGAAAAGGCAAGCAGAAACTTTCCTCTTTATAGTTCCTCCTATTTCTTTAGCATCACTTCTTAAGCCAGCTTCACTGCAGAAATGTACTCTGCCTGTTTTCACATCTGTCCAGGCCCACAAATAGAGGTGGAAATTGTGACTGGATGAACAAACTTGTGTCTAAGTGCTTCAAGAGAAGTGTTAGCTGAACAGAGTCTATTTCTGCTCATGATTTCAAGAGCTTGTTTGACTTGCATGTTTTCCATGTCGCTCTATGGTTCTGTATTTTAGCAGGACATACAAAAGTATGTGTTAGATCCTATCATTTGATGAGAAGAAAGAAGTTTGAGATGTGAAATGATGTGTATCAGTGGGAGAAACATGACAGCTCAGACTTTTCAGAGGTTAGAAGGTTAAAATTTAAAAGCGAGCCATTCAGCAGATGTGCATCCTCAAAGAGTCTAAAACTGACCCAAAAACCATTACTGATATCCTCCTTTATTTGTGTCACATAAATAATTTGGAGAGTGTAATATTTAATGCAAAGAATCAAGCTATTTATATAAAATTGAGTTGCATCAAACTGTATACCGCACTGGTAGAAATGCTGCCTGTGTTTGCTGAAACAATAGACAGAGCTTCAGCCAGGGCCACCAGTGAGCCTTTGCTTCACCCAGTGCCTACAACACACTGAATGTCTGTATTTCTTAAAAATTCACCAGTGTCTCCAGTTCTGAGAAGGCACTTAAGGCTTCTTCACTTCTAGTTTGTATTCTCTTTGCTTTTTCCCTTTTCCTTACTCTTCTATTTTTTTTTCCTGCCTTCCTTTTATTGTCCCTCTGAGCTTCCTTTTGGATGTTAGTGCCAAAATAGGACAAGAAAAGGGAGAAAAGTAGCCCCAAACTGGCATTCAATTATTATAGAAAGTTTTTGTAAATGCATTTTCTAAGTTCTGGTGAATGTTCCTTGTACTAAAAAGATTTACTAATCCCTCTGGAATGAAAAAGATTCAGAAAACGTCAGTTCAATGTTATTCAGAGAAGTAATCAGCAGCCTTAACCAGCTCTTAGAAATATCTGTTTAGGCCAAATCCTTTTACACAAAACTTTCTCGTGACTTATTGTGTCTGCAGCTCAGACACAGCCTGACCTTGGATAGATATTCTGTTCACCGTTCGTCTCCACAGGCAAGCAGCCATTTATCTAGTGTAAACATCAATATTTTTGTAAAATATAATCTCCCCCCAGCATCATTTTATGACTCTGTGATTTACCAAGTCTTAAACTTAGTTAAAATGACCACAAACATTGTTTATGGCTTAATTACACAGCTCTTTTCCTGCAACAATCAGGTGTTATTCACACAGAACTTCTCAGCTGTCCTTGGCTTTGCCTTGAAAGGGAACACACCCTCTCTGTGGCAGAGATGTGAGAGTAAACATTTGGCAAGGGTACATTCCTGCCTCCCCTGTGCATGGTCAAGGATTTCATTTCAGCAAAGGTATTGTATTCCTTCCAATGAACCTGAACACTCTGCTGTCTTACTGACATCAATCTGGCAGTTTCTGTGTGAATGATATCGGTGTCATTCCCACCTAGAGGAACTGTCTGTAAAAGTGAACAGTGGCATCAGTTTCCAAACAGACTGAACACAACGGCTTGTCTTACATATAAAGCACTTTCGAACCTGACAGTTGTCAAAGTGCCTATCTTCCAGTGTCTAGCATGCATTTTGTTTTCATTTTTGAGTAAACTCCAGTCAAAGCATTGATATGCATGCATACTCTATAGGAAATCACCTATGCAAAGGATCCTTTGCTTCCAGCCTCCCCAGGTTTCATAGAAGCTGGTCTCAGTTGCATGTACAGAAGAAACCAGACTGAACTCAACAATTTTATCCTTGCCCCAGAAGTTTCCTCTTTTTAATCCCAAGAGTGGAAGATAGCCATTCCTTTCTTTCAGGGCTACATTATTCTATTCTGCAAAAGGCAGGAAGTAAGAGCTTAGCAACATTTGGGAAGCCAAAGCATTTCTTTAATGGAGGAAGTGATCAAATTAGCCAAAGAAATCTAACTATGACAGATGCCATCTCAACTGAGCAGTTTACAATTTACTGCCACAGAAAGAGCATAGAGGAAGGTGAATACTGACAAAAGAGCATTCTTTTCCAAGCTAACTGCTTTTGAGATGAATGTCAGCTCTTTACCTTATAATGAGACATATCTATAAATCCTTTATGTGAGAGGTTAATAGGAGCTGGCAGTGTCTGACTCGTGCAGCTCGTTCAGTGCTACAAGGAAAGAATCAAAGGCAGCATGTTGGCAGAAATGAGCCTAAGTGCCAGGAGTCAAAACTGGTATCCCCCACAGTGATTAGGTGGCACATTTGATATATGCTAGAGCAGGACGACTGACAGATAGCTCTGTGGAGGTGGCAAGATCTTATATATAGTACCAACTTTGGCTCTCTAGCACTGAGCTATTCCAATAGCTGCCTATGTATTTTAAGAAGTCCTAGAAACCTACAGCCAAGCACTGTAATGAATTCAAGAGGTAGTTTAATGGAAATCTCAAGAAGGAATGTAATTAGATGAAGTCAATTAGGCTGCTTAGGGATTTCTAGCTGCTGTTGTTGCTATCTAGGAACCCTAATAGGACGATTAGGATTAACTGAAATCAGCCTGATTGATTAGGGCATATAAACCTACATATGCCAAATTCCAGGGGGATAGTGTGCTTGAGCTTGAATCCATCTGGAACTATGAGTCAGGAGGATGAGTTTACTTTGCTGGCCTTGGAGAAAGCGACAGATCAAGACTTGATACACATAATATAAGCAAAGCCAAGCGGTGACACAAAAAGGCTGCTAGGGAAAGGACTGATTTTATCTGTTATGGCATGATGTGTGAAGGCCATCCAGTCTATCCTGAGGAAGTGAGACTAATACAGAACAGATCTTTTCCTTTAAAATAAAAAAGTAATGTGTATGTAACAAAATACATCTACATCTTATTTGTACAGTCTTTTAGGCTCAAGTCCTTACTCAGTATGGCTGTGAAATTTCCCAGGATGTTGGAATCTTGTTATTACTGCAGCTCTGCGAGTTCCAGAGCCACATTTGCAAATGTGAATTTAAAAGTGCATGAAAAAACTGTCAGTGAGTAAATCCTGATGCTTCCAGGTGATGAAGTCAAACACACAAATGCTTATTTGCACATATTTAAAATCCAGTCTGTGCTCTCCATGGGAACCCCACCTGCAAATTTCTTAGAGGACAACCGAGTTACCTTGGCTGAATTTGTTGCAGAGAAAGATCCTTATAGCCACTAAAGGGTTTCAGGAATAAAGGCTGGAGTGAGGAGGGTGTGTGTGTGTGAAAATGGAGAGAAGGGGGGGTGACAGACCAGCTCTCTGTTATTCGAAGAAACTACTCTAAAGCAAGGTAAAACAGTCCAGGCAGGAGCCTGAGGGATCTGATCCCAGTCATTACCACTCAAGTGACAGAGAGGATATGTCAAGGGTAGGGAACGTCTTGGGGGACCTGCAATATGGTAACTCACTTTCAGCTAAGTGGAGAACAACAGCTTTAGCTGTACAGTTTAATAACAGGCGAGGCCACTTTGTGCATCGGCAGGGCTGTTAATGCACAGTAGTCTGCCTTTCATTGTTAGGAGAGGAACCCTGCAGTTTCCATTTGACAGCCAGGAGTAAAATTATTTTGCTGCTAACATTTCTCCTGGGCACTAGACAGTGGGGTAGCTCATTGCACTCATCCTGACTGCAACCCCCTGCACCTGCAGCTCCCTCCTCACAACACAGGAAGGTTCCCATGGGCTTGGAAGTAAGAGATTTTTCCTTTCCTCCTGCAGCTCCTGTGCTATTCAGCTCTATTTGGGTGGCATATCCACTTGTGTACCATGGCTGCCAGCTGTGGAGTGCTGTGCAGCATCCTGGAGTGCCTCCAATGGTATTTTGAACAATTAGTAACCAGCCCGGCATGATCATATCCTAATGAATTACTGAATGGTTTTCTTCTGGTTGAATACTGGGCTAAATCCTGAAAGAAAGTGGACACCTGCAGATTGTATTGGCAAAGACCTGTCAGTGAGAATTTGCTTGAGTTAGGACCACAGGATTTGCCTCAGCCTTTCCCAAATGTCCTATATTAACCTTAATATTGTTTATTTCTCTTGCTGTTAGAGAAAATATGCTTCACACCAGCACCATGCATCAGTTCAAAGACACAGAGACCCTATCATAACATCAAATACCACAGTCACAAAATGGCACTTTCCTTACTTACCTGTTGACCTTTGACTGCATTTTTCTAACATTCACTGCGATTTATTAGGAAATGATGGGGAGCAGAAGATTTTTCCCAGTACTGCCACCTTGCCCATATTATTAATAATCCAGCTCATGCAGTTACAAAGCCAATGTAAATCTTTCAAGAGAACAGCCATTATCAAAAATGGATTGCTCAGAGGAAAATATCTGGATTTATCCAATATGTTTTGCATCTCTTGCTCTATTTTGCAGCACCTTTATCGATACATTAATTTGAATGGTTATAAAAATGCTACTGATCTCTCTTGCAATCATTTTAATCAAAGCACTTGCTTCACTGAAAAATACTGTATAATATTTGCAATAACAATCTTAACATAAAAGTCAGTTAAAATTATGAAAAGAAATCTCCTTTGAATTCTGCTCAGTAGAAATTTTGCTATCCCTCCCCCAATAAGTCAAGGATCTTTTTTCTCTTTTATAAATGTTTCATTTCTACAGGACTGACTTTGTGGTAGGTGTAACCATACAGGTAATTCTTTCAGCAGAATAGATCACCTCTGACAGCAGATACTAGTCTGTTTCCTATAACAAATCAGTTATAATTGACTGGGGCATCTGCTAAGAGAAATGTTCTTCTTTGTGTTGAATTTTTTGTGTGCTATAATCCTTTTCATAATTTCTTTTCCGTTAAATTTATTACACCTGGCTTGCAGGAAGATTTCATCTGTATCAGAAATACTTTGACTGTTCATTTTTTATTCTAGTTTAAAAAACTAAAATCACCATATTTCATGTAGTTAGTGTCATTTTTCTTCACAATGAATCCTGGTATCCAGGCAATCCTGGATATGCAAGAGATACTGCAGCCAGCACTTGCTTCTACCGCTAGACCGTTTCACAGCTTATTTCATTTGCTGTAAGTTTTCACAAGATTTGCTAGAAAGTCTGTGAGACTTGGGGGAAATATACAGGATGGTTTTGAACATGGTGATATTTGACCAAACAGGAGGGAGGAGGAGGGGGAACATGAAAGTCAAAAGTGTAATAGAAGCTGGAAATTCTTGAACAGATGTAGCAGGTGTAAACATGTTTCCTTATTTTGGTTCCTGGATTTAACATCCTCCTACAAGACTTCCGTGTGCCTAGAAAAAAGGTTATATGTGCAGATGGTAAACTGCTAAAATGCCCAGAAGGTTCAAACTCATCTGTGCTTGTGAAGACAGGGAGAATTTCCCATCGTCTGGCTCACAGGTGTTTGGAGCACTCTGAGTTAGAGGCAGGTTCGGCAGTGCCACTTTGCTTCAGCGGATGCCTGAGGTCGTGCGTTGGAAACACAACAGGCTCTTTTTCTCATGATGTCCAAGTGGCTAAGAACATTAGGAGAGCTCTCAGGAGCAAGGAGGTGGGGAGAGACTTTTTGGCATGTGGTCCACACAGTCATTACAAATTGAGGCTCTGGGCTGTTGCTGTCCCTGGGCTGCTGCTCTCTCTTCCTGACACATTGCGCTGCCTCGGGTCACTGCCTCACTGCTTGCCTGCCCACTGTAGTTTTGATCATACATTCCCTTTTGGCACAGGATGATGATTTTCTGCATTCTGCTAGGTCCTCTTCCCGTTTGTCCCTATTAGTCCGTGGCCAGTGCAGGAGCGAAAAGAAGCAGGTGTCTTAAATGCTTGGCTGACGTGCTGGAATGGGGACGCACTGGGGACAGCTCTGACTGTGCACGTAGCACTCACAGCATGCTCTGACCAGCCTCGCTCAGCACCAACAAGCAGCAAGGAAGCACAAGGACTGCCTCTGAAAGCCTTGCTCGTTATTAGTAATAAACATGCCTGTCAAGCCTTGAGTGTAGGGAGGTATGATGATACCACCACCAGATGGGCAAAGGACAAGCACTGCCTCCACAGGTTCACCCTTAACCTAGGAGTGCTCTGCGGACTCCACTCAGGCCACCCCACCTGCCTCCACTAAAGTGTCCAGCCAAGGCCACCGCATCTCCATGTCAGATGTCCCCATACCCATGATGGGCTGACTAGCACTTGTGGCTCCATGTCTTCAGCCAGATCCTCGGCTAGCATCAATTGGTTATGTCAGCTGAACAGCTGGCCTCATGCATGCTGGCTGGCCTTCACCAGCATCCCTCCAAAAACACTGCAGAGTCAAAAAGAGCCTGCCAGCACCTCCCTGAGGAGCAGCTGGCTTAAGCCAAATCAAGACAAGATGTAAGCCATGCTGACAGGAAGAGGAGAAATAGTCAAAGTACCCACTGTTTCCTCCCCACAGCACCCCTCTGGTTTTTCCAGGTTCTTAAGGAGACATCAAATTTATCAGCTGGACTCATACACTAGAAAGGAGACGAACAGCAAGGTGACAGACTTGTGGGTGACATGATGTTATTTATGGTAGTAAAAGCATGACACATGACAAAACCACCATCTCGTGATACTGAGTAATTGGGTGATAAAATGAAGGAGGAACTGCAGCATAGATATGCGTAATTATTATTCAGTGAGCAAAACAGACAACTTTACGTACAGAGCTGAGAGTGCTGGGCTAGCTGTTAGCTCTCAGAGAAGAAATCCATGTAGTGCTGTGAAGTCTAGATATATTTATGAAAATGCCAAATCCATCCTCAGCAGTGTTCTAAAATGCAAAGCAAATTTTTGGATTTAGTGTGGAAGGAAAAAACCAGAAAACATTGCTTTGTCCTGGTGTAAATAAGTCCAACGTGTCTGCACCCTAAACATGATGTCATTCAAACCTGCTCAAAAATGGTAATGCTGAAGACAGAGGAATGTCCAGGCTATGGGATGGCTTCTGTACTGGGATTTCAAAATAGATTAGGAGTATCTGTCTTGAAAATGAAAATGTGAGCGTGATATGACAGAAGTCTACAAAATCATGAATGGCATCAAGAAGGCAAATGGGGAGTGATTGTAATTGACTCTCATACTATGAGAACCAAGAGCATCAGATGGAATTATTAGGTGGCCCGTTCAAAACAAAATAAGGCTCTTCTTTGCACCCTGCATTGTTGGAGCGTGACACTAATTGTCACAGGATGTTACAATGTCAAAAATTGGTATAAGTTCGAAAGGCAATTATAGAAATTGATGGAAGCAAAAATCCATCAAGGGCTATTACATTTAAAGATACTACATCTGTCTCAGGGAGGTCCCTGAGCCAC
Source organism: Bucco capensis (assembly GCA_013396975.1). Taxonomy (NCBI): domain Eukaryota; kingdom Metazoa; phylum Chordata; class Aves; order Piciformes; family Bucconidae; genus Bucco; species Bucco capensis. Next base: position 404,750 of record VWZO01020930.1, read on the forward strand.
AGCTTGCTGGAGTTTGGGACACCATGCCAGGGAACTATCACTGTGTGCTTACTCCTCTCTTTTGCAGTTCCCCAGGCATTGTTATGTTGTTCCCCAGCTGTTGTTTATGTTTGAGACAAACTATTGGGCTGGATGGACTTGTCTCAACCAACATGGTTGTTCTTATGTTTGGATGGCAGGAAATTAAAGTTTCCACATCCAGTCTGTTGAAAATGATGCCCTTTCTTTCATACAAGGACTTGAGTAGGATGATTCATGAATTTGTTATCTCTTGATTATTGTAATCACCTGTAATGGAATTTGAAGTCTGAGGCAGCATAGATGTTGCTCTGAGAAGAATGTGGTAGTACATCTCCAGAGCAGGAGAAAAAGCAGGGTTATATATTCCACTGGCTCTTAGTCCATTAACACGATAATTCCAGACCTAGTGCTCAGTCTTCAAGGCCTAAGTAGAGGGGTCTGCACTGTTAAACCAGAAATTAATCTATCAGAAATCTCTGTGATATGCTTTGAGGTCCCACTTTTGTGGGATCGGAACAAACTGCAAAGGCTTATGACAGCCTAAACCATCATGAGCAGCACATGTCAGTCAACTAATCTTTTCTTCTTTATTTACAAATATACATGTTCTATGATGAAGCGTACACTTTATTTTAAGCATTTCACCACCCACCAGTTTGTTTAACTGTGATCAGTTCCTATGGTCAGTGGCTTCCTGACACTCTTAAATACATGAACAATGGATTGCAGACATCCTTTTCAGCAAAGGCACACGTCTCCTTTGCATTGTGCTGGCCAAGGTGAAGCTTGAGAGCATTGGCATGCTTCCAGCCCTCGACGAGTCGCTACAGTAGCACACATGGTTGGCCTTGGCTGTCCATTACCTTCAACAGCAGCATAACCCCAGTCCTGCACTTCACGGCCCTGCAGAGCTCACACATATCTCTATTTGCCTGCAGGAGGACTGCATTAACCAGCTTTTCAGGGGAAATTGTGTTGGAGCTAATGGGCCTCATGTGTTGGTAGCTATTGTTGGAGCTAGCTATCATTATTCCACAGCCTTCTGCCTCTAAAAGGGGCATGTCCGTGCAATGATTACTGAGTAATTTAGTCGCTATTATTATTATTGTTATTATTATTATTATTACAGATGCTGAATCAGGGAGTGACCATGGCTGCGCACACCTGAGGGCAGTGCCGATGTGGCTCTACCCCCCGCTGCCACCCTGCTTTCCCAGAGGGCACTCAGCTGCCATCCGTGGCACCTGCACCGCGGCACCGCCATGAAGAGCAGCACCGTGGAGGCCCAGCGGCCGCTGTGCCCCAGCCCACCCAGCGGCTTGCCACGGCGCGGCGAGAGCGCCAGCCCTGAGCCCGCCCCGCGCCGAGCTGCCCGCCCCGCCGCCCCTAGGGGGAGCCCGGCGGCCGCTGGCCACTCATCCGCCTCCCGCGGGGCCAGGGGGAGGCTGGCGGAGGCCGCTGCGCGCCATTAGCAGGGGCCCAGGGAGCGACGGGGCTTTAGAGCAGTTTGCGGAGGAGGGCGGACGGGATAACTCACAGCACACCCTTCCCTCTCCGTTCTTTAAGGCGGAGGTCTGCCGAGAAAGCTCCGCTTCTGCTTCCTTGTACCAAACATCCCTCCTTGGCAGCACACAAGGCATAACGGTTTTCACTTGGGGCTTTTTGCGGTAAATGGTGTGTTGAGGAGCTGTTTATTGTTTGGGGGAGGAGGGAGTGGCACTAGGGAATGTGCAGAACATTTCTGTTCAGTGTTCTGAGATGATGTGGGTTGTTCCACCCTCCCCAAAACCACCAAAAAAGAGGTTACAGACTCAATTGCTCTGCATCTTTAGGCAGTTCTTGCTGCGCTGTCATGGGGCTGATGGGTAAATAATGTAGGGAGAGTAAATTGTTAAGTAATAGTAGCTGAAATATGCAGTAGAAGTACAAGTAAAGAACAAGTGTTAGGAGACAATTAGGTTTGCTCAGGTAGCTGGGCAAGGGTATTGGGGCCTATTTACTACTGGGGAAGCTGGAGTGGGTGCAATTTGCCCAAGGTCGTGGTGGGAGCCCTGGCAACCTGGAGCGAACTGATGTCTGATTCTGTTTCCTCAGGCTTGAAGGCTGAGTTTTGCTGTCATGAATTTGTTACCTGTGGAGTTTGTTGTGGGTAGGGCCTGGGTGGGCACAGGACTGCACTGCTAGCAGCTCTAAGGTTATATAGCCAGCATAACCTCAGGACAGAAATGAGTAAAGATTTAAAAAACAGTTTATTTTTTAATTTTATGTGACTGCACAACAGTGCTTAACTCTGGGAAAAACAGAATAAATGGCGTTTATTAAAAAAATGCATTGTGTCAGATTATTATAAGGGCATGGAAGTATTCTGGAGCTGGGGTAGGAGTGCAGACACAAGACAGCTCCTCATAAAGGCTCTGTTTCACTGTGGCATAAGTTTTTCAATCCTCCTGTTCGCCTCTGGTCACTCTGCTCACAGTCAGTGTTGGGAAAGGCATTTTTTTTCCCATGGATGACAGACACACATCTCAAAGAGCCTCAAAGAGGCAGAGTATGCATAGAGAGCATCTCTGGAGTGGCATTATGAAAATAGGCAAAAAAAATCCCTCCTCCTGCTATTTCACTTCCCTGCAAGAAACTTTTATCACGTAGCTGTGACAAATCCATGCAGAGGCTATGTTGATATTTTGATTTGGCTGCACCGATTCAGCCTGTTCCTGCATCTCACCGTGGCTATCTTGATCTGGCAGTGCTGCCTCTCTTATCAAGAAGTAGATCTCACTGACTGGAGAGCTGTTTGCAGGGAAGTACTCAGCTCCTGGCAGGGTGTGTGTGCCAGCCAGGAAGCTGTGCTCCCACAAGGAGCCTCTTCTCACTGAACATGGGAGCTCCTCAAACATGTGCAACTACGGATGAGATAAAATAAAACAAAAGAAGCTAGTTGAGACCAACACTGGTGGTTTCTTTCTTCATTCAGCAGGCTGGATTATGTAAGCTGTAATCTGTATTCAGATGAGGAGAAGTATCTTCTACCTGTGAAAGATGGTATTTTCTTAAAGGTGCTAATCTGATGAAGTGTATGCTTGCCTTAACCCTGAGGAAAAGTGATTCCTCCTGCGACACTGCATCCTTTTTGGAGTATGTCTACTCATCTGTCACTCAGCTGCAGGTATGGTGGCAATGGATAGATGCAAATGTTCTCTACCTTTGTTGAGTCATACCAACAACCATTGTGCTAGTGTTCTCTCCTAACAACCTCCAATCATCAGCAAACAAGTTACAATCAAGATTTTCTTTCCCTACTCTGCCCCACTACTGGTTTGAGTAGTGTATCATTAGAATGATTTGATAACAGATTCATGCATGCACAATGCTGAAATTAAACTTGACCTGTCTAATCATATCACAATTGCAGGTTGGGGTTTTTTCATCTGTCAACCACAGATCCCATCTAAAATGTGTTGGCACAGGCGAAGGGTTGTAGTTGGTGAGAGGAGGAAATATTAGCAGAAAAGGTATGTAGAACATCAAGATACACAAGTGAGTTATCTTGTACATGAAGGTTATGCTTGTTTAGGAAAATACCTGGAGAAAAAATAAACAACAGTGCATTTAGCACTTGTGAGGCTGAAGATGGGTGCTTCATACAGGACCTCTGCAATTGGTTTGGCATAACTTTGCAAAAGGTTAACTGGTTTGTAGACCATGTGGGATAATCTTGCTGTCCCAGCAGACAGAATTCCATTTCCATACTTGCAGATGCAACTATGGAAGAAGGTTGAGGAAAAATCATACAACTAGCACAGATTTTTGGCTTCTTCTGAGCAGCAGGTAAGCCTCAGTGAACCCTAGGAAAGAATCAATGTGTTCCCATTCATCTGTTTGCCCAGGTTTTTGGCAGAACCAAAAATCAGACCCTGTTTGTGCCCACAATTTTCTTTGATTTCAAAGACTAGAGAACCATGGAAGTTGCTTTTAAACCTCTCTGTGCTCTGGACCATTGTTGTCAAGTGCTCTCAATCACCTGTTGTCTTTGGTTATTTCACAGAGAAAACAAAATATTTTTAACTTTCAAATGATGACTTCCATAAAGACAGTGTGGCTAATCTTTAAAGTAGCTCTTTTCATCTTCTATTTTAAAATAAAAAGAATTGTAGTTGAAGCAAGTGTTAAATCCTGGTGTGGCTAGTTTATATCCACAGGCTGACAGTGGGCTGGCTTATTGTGGTCACCTTTCACAGACCTGCTTTAGAAGTAAGCTGTAAAGCAGGAATCTGCAAAGCAAAGGTGGAAAAAAAAGTGCCTCACCATAATGAGACATTACTGGAGACAGGAGATATCCAGGGATTCCCTTCTTAGACCAAGCAAAACTGCATTGCTGTCAAGCTACATTCAGCCAAGAATTATTTCTTCTCCCATGAATTTAGAGTATGTACTGCCTTTTCAGTGTAGATATGTGCAGATCCAAACTACACAGAGTTCAGTCACCAGGACCTTCAAGTAATACCATGATGCAAATGCTAAACAGTAATAGTAAGGCCCTAACTGCAGCTGGTTTCTCATTTGCTAAAGGTATATATTCTTTTATTCCCAGAGAACATACTGGACACAAGACAGAACAAATCATAGAATGGTTTGGGTTGGAAGAGACCTTTAAAAGTCATCTGGTCCAACCTTCCTGCAGTGAACAGGAACATCTTCAACCACACCAGGTGGCCCAGATTTGTTAAGTGTGTAATGAAAGAGGGTAACACACTGAAGTGGATGAATTTCAAGTGCAACAAACAAAAATAAACTCCTTATGTAAATATTTTGAATAGATTCAATGCTAGCAAGAGGAGAAATCACATGAATCAGAAGTTAGCCATTGCAGAACAAAATCTGCTGTGGACAGAAGAATTGTAATTTTATAGGCAGCATTGAATTCAATTCCAGGATAAAGTATATCCCAAGCATAGCTGTCTTGACAACCCTATCCAAAGAGCTACTCAAAATGGAAGCTGTGTGAATAAAAAGCCTTCTGCAATCATAAAAACAACACTATGACTTGAAGGTGAAAAAACCTCTAAATTACTGGGATGTGTCAGAACCTGTCAATTTATTAGCAGGATAAGGAACAAAATATCAAAACCAAAAGTAGCATAATGGAACTGTTCTGAAAAGGATGAAGAAAACATGTGCCACAGGACTGAAGTTTTTAGGACTTTTACTAATGATCTTCAGAAGGATTTGGACAACAATGCAGGTTGCAAGCAGCTGCTGTCAGTTTCTCCAAACACTAATTGATTTTAGGCATGTGTGGCAAGAAAATCTTTTGCAATTACTTTCTAAGGAAATGTATTAGTTGGGAGAAATAGCTAAGCAGGAGAACAAGGAGCTGATTCTGCTCCACCTTGCCCTTTGTTTAGAAAGTATAAAACGCTATCAACAAATCAGAATTTTCCTTTCCCACAGGGATGTGTTAATATTTTACTTCCAAGGACAGGCATGACTACAGCTAGTGACAACAGACAGCCTTTGCAGTCTAACTTAAAGTTAAGGGGTCACAGCCATTGATTCTGAAGGCTTTTGGCCTATGGGTTAAACAAGATGTAGCTTGAGCTGTTTGTTGAGAGTACTGATTTTCAGAAAAAAAACAACCTGCTTGTGATGTCTGAATTACCAGATCAACAAGAGCAAAACTGGGAACAGGCACTGAATAAAAACCTGAGAGTAGATCACTCCTAACAAAGCTGAGGGTAGGATTGCTTGCATGGGATGATGGAAATACTAAGGCAAGTCCCAGGTCAGTTTGTTGAGAAAAAAGGATGCTTAACCCCTGCAAACATTAGTTCAGCAGCAAAAAGGGTGCCTGACAGAAAGGGAGGAGGGTGTAAGGGCAAAGGAAGGAATAAACCACCTATCTGTCCTCTTTAAACATGGTGGAGCTTTAAACTAATCCTGACAGCTTGCTTGCTGATGGCGCAAAGGAGATCCTGACCTGATGCTTGAATTCTGTCAATCAAGTCCTGCTCAGTTAGGTTAGGATTGGGGGCAACTGCCTGTCAAGATACATGGAAGCCTTAAACCAGGTGCCATAAACAGAGCAAAACAGTTATGGAGGAAGAACATAGGCAGGAAGCAGGCAGCAGGCAGGAGCTGTGCAGCAGCAGCGCTGCAAACTGGAACCTCACTGTAGGGTTGCTGCACAAGCCCAGGGCCAAAGAGCTCTTGGAGCTTATGCTGGAAAAAGAGCACCTGCAGTGGCAGGGTAATAAAGGACAGGATGAGAGAGTGCCTGTCTCCCCTATCAGCAGTGGTCACAGGTAGAGCAAGAGGATGGGGATATTGGTTACCCCAAATGCTGTGTCTGTCCTCCTCAGATGTTATGTGACTTTGGCTAAGCAGGCCAGAGAGTATGGTGGGGCTAGAGGTGACTTGTTAGTCCCACTGGCACTCTTCCACTTCACTGAATTGCCTCACTCTGTGCTGGAACCCATGTGTTTCCCCTCTCTGGCAAGTGCCCTAAGCCCTTCAGCAAAGAGTTGTTCTCATGCTCTCTCACTCAGTAACTATGCAAGCATTGCAAGCAAAGTGGAACAGATCCAAAAGGATCCAAAGGAGGCAAACTGGCCTCGTAAAGCAATCTCCTTGCATTTAGGGCACACTTCTGAGGCTGTGGTTCAATGATGCAGTAAGCCCAATTCCAGTGCTCCTCCTATGCAATCAAATACATCCCAGCTAGATTTGTATTGCAAACGTGGTCTAGTTTGAGTCAGAACAAAGTATTTTATGCCATATACATCATGTTCAGTATAAAACTGAGAGCCAGTCCCTGAAACTTTCACACCAAGCTTGGGCCTTAGGGTCTCTTACATAAAGCCTAAGACCCAAGCAAGGCAGCTGCATGATTAAGCTGTTTAGCACCTAATTAAAAGCAAATACAAAAAAAAGGAGAGGTTTGGGCTTCCAGAAGGTTGAGCACCTGAGCTATCTAGGGTAGTGGACTGGTAACTCTCCTGGTGAGGATTAGAAGCCCAGCTCTGCTGCTGCAAGACTCTCTGTTTTGTCTTTGGTCTCAATCCAAGAGTTGCTGAATCCAGTTCCAGGATCCATCCCCTGAGTCTGATTCCCATCTGTTGCTGAGTTCTTCTGCTACAGCATCAGTGGTAAAGGTGAGGTATTTGCCATCAAGGGTTGTTTGGGTGTGGTATTGGTTTTCTGACTATTTATATATATATTATTTTATTTTTATTATTTTTATGACAGTAGTTTAAGTTTTTATCATTTCTAATCTGCAAGTCTCTACCTCTCTCTGTTAATTCCACCTTTTCCTTCCTGGAGTGGGGAAAAAGGGGCTAATAGAGGATATCTGTCACTGGATTAGGGGTTGGTCCAGCCCTAAACCTTGACAAAGTGCTGGCACTGGGTTCACAGTGATTCCAAAAATATTGTTGGGTTATCTTCAACACCCAGCTTTGTACTGAGTGAGACTGGCTGTGTTCTTGCAGCCAGCAAAAGGTCAGTGCAAGGTTAAAGGCAGCAAGAAAACCAGTCACATGGCAGGTTCAGAAGAAATAAATTGGAGTGTTCTTTTCTGATCTGGATCAGATTGGTACTGCTGATGTATATATTAGCTTGTACAAATCTGGGATTGATCCATAGATTCGGTGGTGGGAGAGGTGTTCTCAAATCCTTACTCTGAGATTGATTAGGGCAGAGAACATTTATTTTAGTGGATTATTGGAGATACTTGCTTGAAAGAGGAGATCTTTTGTTCAGACTCTGATCAAATGACTGACAATTTATTGAAAATGGAGGAAATTAACATGTAAACCTGAGAATATCTATTGTCTTTTGTGTGGCAATCCTAACTAGAGCTTGTTGAACTGTTTCCTTCAAAGTTTTAAGAGGAAAATAGATTTATCCCCTTACTCACAATCCATTTTCCTTTTGTTTGGAATGCTGGTATTTTTTCAGCAGAAATAGGAGGAAATTGGCAATCCCAAACTCCATCTTCTGCTGAGGACTCATATGGACCATATGCCCATAACGGTATGCTCCATGCAAAGAGATGCTTACCCTCTCCAGTTCTTGGGGAAAACTCACTCCCTTTCTCAAAGGCTAAACCAAACATATACTTTTCACTGTATATTAATTAAGAAATAATGGTCTAAGCAAAGGATATTTCCCAGGCATTAATGACTGGCTTGGTGAGTGGATGGCTTGAGATTTTTCATTAAAGATGCAAGCTTCCTCTGTTGTGGCATGTGAACTTCCATTTAAATTAGGCTCTTTTGAATTCCCAGTCTTTTCATGGCATGAAGCTCACCAGTGCTGACAGGTCCATGCTCCCCAGTTTAATGGGTGGCAGTGTACTCTAGAAAGAGAGCTTTCAACTGTCTCATCAGTGCCAAAGTATTACTGCTCTGAATGTGGCCAAAGACACCCATTTGTTCTGCTGGGGCCTTCAGAAAATTTTAACTGCTTCCTTTGTGCTAGTGAAGGAGTTGTTTTCAAGGTTGTAGGTGTGGGAGGTCATACCAGAGGATCTTTTCCATTCACCCCATCATGGGCTGCATAAAGAGGGAGGTGGGTAGTGGTAGATGATAGGTTTATAGAAGGAATTACAAAAAGAAAGTATATGGAAACCACAGATGTGTCTTTCCTGAGAACAACTAGAAGAAGCTTCCTTATGTGTTGACTGAGCCATATTAATAGCTGTGGCATAAACCCAAGATAAATGAAAACTCCTTGAGTTTGTTGCCTTAAAAGCACAAGAAAGTGCAGTTGTTAAGAGTTTGTTGTTGAAAATCAAACATCTTTGCCCTTCCTGAGCAGAGATTATACCATATGCAACCTTTGTTCCAATCAAAGAGTAAAGCCTCAAGGGCCAGCAGCAGAGCTGCTGCCAAAAGAAGTATCTGTGTAGCTTAGTCAGACCTGGACAGGAGACCTGCTGGTCACAGCAGAGATGAGCTGAACCCAGAGCAGGAACATTAGAATTCCCTCTGTTTACCATAGAAATGTCCCAACAGCTCCATCAAACACCTACCTTGCTGTTCCTGAGCTGGGACATTATTTTTGTCTTTAGTTTATCTGAAGCTCATGCATTGTCTCCCTCTAGTACTCCTTAGCAAAAAAAAAAATCCAGGATCAGGCTCTAAATTTATGGAAATGAAATGCTGTCAAATCTGCTTAACTCCTCTAGGACTTTTTCACAACTTTATCACAGTTGCATCAGAGGCTGCTTTGTTAGGAAATAGTAACATATTTTCCTCTCCCCCACCTCTTAGCACTACTGTACAGAAACTGATCTGACAGGGAGCAAGAATACACTAGTGGGAATAAATTTGGTGTTATGCTGAAAGTCAGCAATGAAACGTCACTGCAGATGGTGGGTGGGAAAGCTTCCCTTCCCTAAGGAAAAGCCTAAGAACTCCTTTCTTTGTAGGACATGCTTATTGAGACCCCAGGAGCCACAGCATCCATGCAGCACCACACATGTTCATGGCAGTGCTGAACTGAGGCATTTCTCCAGGGTCTAACTGCAGACACTGGGGACAAGGTGACATATGATGAAACAGAGCGATTCAGAAAGTGACAGCAGAAACATCAGAGAGGCAGACAGAGGAAGTAGCAAGGACACACCAGAATCATTGAGGAAAACCCTCATAGCCTGACCCTGAGAGAAAGCTAAGAGAGAGGGAGCTTGAGTTGTGGCTCAAAAGAAGCTTGAAACTGTAAGAAGACAAAGCAGTGCCTATTGTTTTGACTGCTGCTGTGCCCAGAGCAAGGGGACATTGTGTCCATTCTTTCTAAACAAACAGAAACACATTAAAAAGCCCAATTCACTCCCTCATCTGTTTGTTCTCCAAACAGAAACAACCGGTAGGCACCCTGAATATTGGCTAACCACTCAGGTCAAAGAGGGTAACCACAAGTATGTTGATAAAGGGACCTTTCTCCTCAGAACTGATTTTGTCTCTTCTTGCTTCTAGTAAAAGATTTTAGTCCTTGTCTGTGATGATACTGTCATTAGCATTGTCATAGCAACTGATAAACAAGGAGAAAGAGATGTGCAACAACTTTTTTTTTGTTTTAAACAGGCAGTCCAAATGTCTTACTAACGAGTAATTTGGTGACAGAATTTAGCAAAGTGGATGCACAGTAAATGGGTTTATCTTTAAACATAATGCTCTTTTCCATTTTAACTGAGCATAAAATTGTTTCGTTAAAGGCTCGGCAAAAAGCAGGGCTTCATGCCTCCTGAGCAGTTCCATGTGACATATGGTCTTTCCAAGCAATAGTTTTATCTGCTGTGCACAGTAGCAGCAGATTTGAGCTAATGTTCCTGTGAAAACAAGTAAGAGTTTATCCAAAAACTGAAGAAGGGGAGGAGAAAGGCACCTTTGGCCTGCTCTTACAGGAAAAACAAATCCTATCTTACGTCAAACATATGACATACTTCTGTAAATGCAGCAGCTGCTCATAGTGACTAACTTCAGCACATGCACTGAGTGGGTCGAAGGGGACTCGGTGACCTGTTTGATTCCCTGCTCACCAGAGATGCTCCCAAGCCTGTTTCAGCTTCATCCCTGAAGGCTGGATGGAGCTTTTGGGGCCAGATAAGGTATCACTACCCAAAGGGGCTTAGCCCTAGCCTTGCCTGTGTGACCAGGTCTCCAGTTCCCGATATGGGTGCTATAGTCAGCACTGAGCACTAGCAGAGAGCACGTGTTTCTTGTTGCTTGATGAGTTGTGTGGGGTGCTGAAGAGCACCTTGCCTCCTTGCTCCCAAACATCCTGCTTCCTGCTGGGAAAAGGGTTGGGAACTATTTCTGTAGCAGCTGGGCAGCAGCGAAGGGTGGGATGAGCCTTGCACACAAATACACATGCTCTGTGTTTGAGTACACAGCTGGCAGCCAAATAGTGGCCTAAAGTTAATTTTGAGTTCACTGCTGTCACTGACTAGTGCTAGAAATGATCCCTGTAACTTAATTGGCACTGGTATTACAAATGCAGGAAGAAGGAAAAAAACAATGAATTGCAAAACACTTCTGCATGGAAAGGATTTTGCTATAGTAGTTGTACACACACAGGACAGAAATAAACAAACATATGCTCATATAGTTTTATTTCTGCATACACATGCATGTATTTGTATTTGCATTTATATATGTATAATGTTATTAAACAACAAGTAACAAGCAGAAAAATTGAATTGGAAAGGATTTTCCTGTGGCTCCATAGCTGCACAGAAGTCATGTTTTCAGAAAATGTGCTTTGATGGCTCAGTGATACTTCTGTAGTAATGAGTGATACTCCTCTTTGCAATAACTTGAAGGTTGAGTTCCTCAAGGCCTTCTCATCAGCAAGAATGAATTCCTTTCATTTTGAAGTCTTCCATGAGCACTTTCCTCTCTCCTGCTGTCTATGCCTCCCTCTTATCCCCAAGTATAAGTGTCAATTTTACTCTGAATTCTGTCTGAAGTTCAGTGAGGTTTTTACCTGGGAGGTAGCTGAGTTCTTTGTGCAGCAGTCAGGCAAGTTTTTCAGAACTGACATGAGGTTTCACAGTTGTGGCAACATTGCAGTTTTATACAACTGTGATCCCCCCTGGGGGAGATGGAGGATGATATTGTTTCAGGGCAACATCTGAATCAGAACTGAGGCATTAAGAGTGCAGCCCAAGTCCTAAAATTGCAAGGGAAACAGATCCATATTTGATTTGAGACCTGCCACTACACTTAGGAATAGCATCTGCCTGTATGTAGTAAAATAAAACACAGTGGAGAGCAGGAAATTATTCTTTTGCATTCTATACAGATACAGAAGGAACAGGCAGAGGCACAAAAGAAATATCCATCATTGGTGATAGCAAGAGATGGACAGCAGACCTTATGAAATAAGAGGAAACTGCAGTTCCTGTCTCTGAGCTTCTCTTGTGACAGTGGCACCACGCAGAGTTGCTAACCCCAGGATAGTTATACCTTAAATACTGCATGCTCACACAGGACACTGTGGAACACACACTGCTAACAAAGTGAGAGAGGATTTGTGCTGACTCAGGAGAACTAGGTAAAAAAAAATGCAGCTTTAAAAACAGCTCTTTCTCAATAAAGGGTAATCGGTCCTTGCCTTTCTCTTTGTGTGAGATACACTATAGACTCTATTCATTGGAGAGCACTCTGCAAAGCTGAAGTAAGAAATGGGAAAAAGAAGTATGGCAATAGAGTTGTAAATTTAGTTTGTATGTCAAGTAAATGACAATAAACCGATACACTTTCTGGAAAAAAATCTGTGGTTATATATGCCATTCCTAGAATAAAAGCAACAGATATTCAGTATACCAATATCTGCAAGGCATAAATGATGATGTGGCTGTCACAAACACAGAATGACTGAGGTTTGATGGGGCCTCTGGAGATCATCTACTCCAATCCTCAAAGCAGGGGAAACTTAAGCTCAGTCCTCAGGGCTGTGTCCATTAAGGTTTTGAGTGTCTCCAAGGAGGAAGCTCCACATCGTCTCTGGGCAACTTATTATGTTCAATCATCCTCACAATAAAAAGGGGTTTTCATATGTTTAAAAGGATTTTCCTGTATTTTAATTTGTGTCCATTGCCTCATGTCCTGTCACTGGGCACCACTGAGAAGAGTCTGGCTCCAGCTTCTGTACTATTTCCCATCAGTTGTTTACACACATTTATAAGATCCCCCAGAGCCTTCTCTCCCATGTTGAACAATCCTAGCTCTCAGTCTCTCCTTGTATGTCAGATGCTTCAAACCCTTAGTTGTCTCGTTTTTCCTTCACTGGACCTGTTCTGGTAAGCCCATGTCTTGCACTGGGGAGCCCAGGACTGGGCCTAGCACTCCAGCATGTGTCTCACCAGTACTGAGCAGACACGGAGGACCTTCTCCTTCCACCTGCTGAGGATACTCTGCCTCATGCAGCCCAGAAGGCTATCTATCTTCTTTGCCATTAGGAGGCATCACTGGCTTATGGTCAACTTTTGTTAACCAGGACCCTCAGGGATTTTTCTACAATTCTGTTTTCCAGCTAGTTGGCCCCAGACTGTCCTGTATATCAGTCATTTGTTTGCACAGAGGCAAAGGGCTGGATATTTTAAAGAAGACTGTTTAAAATGGACTAAGTTTCTTTGTTTCCCTATCAGTATCACCATCTGATTCCAACTTACAATATTTTACAACCAATTCAATGTGCTTTTCCCCCCTGCCATTGACTTGAGTGATTCATGTGGGTTTTAGGTGATGCTTTAGTGCCACAACAACAAATAACCCTGTGCATGTGTTTTAATGACTTTTTACTACTGCCATATCCCGACCTCACAGATTTTGGAAAGGGCATCTATTTGTCCCTTAGCTCAAGCAAGTAGGCAATGCCACCAGGGCTCTTAAGAATAGCTGTGGTGCAACTCTGCTGCCCATCAGTGTGGAACAATAGCTGCAGGAGCCCTTACACCTGCCACACATGAGAGAGTCCATCACCCAAAGCACAGGGCCAGAGGTTTGTCTGCCTTTCACTAGGACACATGTGTTGCAGCAGCCTCTGTGAGGGCTTCCCAAATTTTGCTCTTCAAGGTAAATTGAAGCAGGGTAGTTTCTTTCCATCCAGGTTTCTGCTGAGGAGAGCATAAGCAGCCTTTGCCTAGTTAACTGCAAACTTCATTTGAACAGAAAACTGTGTTTTCACAATGTCCACGTGTGTGGTGCCAGAAGGATGTATTGCATTACATGAATAACAGTCATTATAAGCTTCCTTCAAACAGATTAGGTATCTGTTTCTGAGCCAGTAGCCAAAACCAGATGTAACCATGCAATTTATAGCTAACTAGGTAATCCATCAGCACATAGCCTTCAGTTTGGAAAAACATTTTGAGTACCTGCTTAACTTTAAGTGTATGTTTATATATATATAGATTTCAGTGGGGCAAACATTTGTGCCTAGAGCTATGTGTGATTAAGTGGTTCACTGAAAGAGTGTCATTAACCCCCCTCCCCCCCTTAAAATTTAGTTGTAGGAATTTGTCTAGGGATAACTATAACAACAGCTCTGCCTTGTCTGGCTTTGTTTCTTTTTGGTGTAGTGCAGTGTAAGCAAGCTCCTATTACTCTACAATATTGATGGCATACTTTCATGCATATGTGATAGCACATTCCCAGCATGTTATATAGCTTAATACTGATCGTTTCCACTACCGTGGCAGTGGTTTCTTCCAGTTTTACCTCTCAGAATCTTCTAGAAACAATAATATCGATCCTGTATGTTCAAACTATTTAAGGAAGAGGAACCTACACAGTTTCCTAATTTGTTATTCTCTTCTTCTCTTTTGCCCTTTGCTGTCTGTACTCTTTTCCACGCTCAGGAGTGAGCGTGCTTTCTGTCAGAGCTTTGGCGTATTCCTTTGTCACACATTCTTCTGCTTCAAGTTCTTTTGTTCTAATACTCTTGACATTTAAGCTTGGGCACTTTAAAGGTTCTTTCTCTTTACTTTATTCTATGATTTATTGATTACTTCCAGCTTCTGTATCCCTAAGCCTATTTCCTTTCATGTTTTCTCACCCTTCCCACTTCTTGTTATTTCATCTCTCAATACAAATAACGCTTCACAATTCCGGTTTTAAAGCCACCACCACCACACAAGTTTTTCTCCCATTGGCTTGACATAGCAGCACTTTTTTTTACACAAGGAGACCCAAAGGCATTGTAAATGATTACAGGGGTCATTGTTACTGGTGAATGAGTCCTGGCCACACATTTACAAAGAGCCTGCTGAGCTGCATTGTCCTTTGCAAGTAGTCCCTGTAGAAGTCATAGGCATTACTCACAGATCAAGGGACTACTCAGTGTGGGAAAGTGACATTCTGCACTGAGACTCAAGTCAGCATTGTATAGGGAGAAGCCTCCTTCCCAAAGGCTCAGCTATGCTGGCTGTGTGAGCCTGACTTTCTACCAGCCAAATCAAGGGGTTTGCCAGCAATTTAGGGTTATCATGCCTACATGTTGTGAGGCAAATTCTGCAGCAATTGCTACCTGGTGGGAGAAGCACAGCCACTGACAGAGCGTGGATACATGTGCTCTCATCCATGCTTCTGTGAGGTACCTTTTTGTGCTGGTTTTGCTCCCCATGCAGGAGCCAGCTATCAAAGGAGGCTTCCATTCACCAGAAAGACCAGTCCTAGCATTAGAAATCAGCAAGCAGCAGGAGCTGTCTTAAGTGTTGGTCTCAGTGTAGGCCTTGGACTGAAGTTACCTAACTTGGCTGCATCGCTGCTTTCCTGCCATATTGTGGGCACAATATTTGTGTCCAGCTTGGCATCTTCTGATAACTCAAGATATACTAATAATTTTGCAATCATGAGAAGTGAGAGCCTAGAATGGAGCAAAGCATTACTACCATGAGGCCAAACCCTATACAAGGCTTTGAATAGCCTTCCTTCTCTGTCTCCTGCCTTGTTATGGGAAGGGACCTTGTCTTTCTGGGTTCACAATGTGGACACATTGAGCCCTTTTACTTCCCCTTTGTGCCCAAAGTACTGCAATGATTTGCTGCTGTACATATGCTACAGAAAAACACAGCAATTTCAGCTCAATTCAGCTAGAAGTTTGTGTATTAGGCATCAAGGGGTAAATTGCCCTAAGGTAACAGCTTGATTCTGTGCAGTACAGTGCTGTGTTTGGATGGGCACCTTTGCCCACTTCCAAATCAGACACAAGGGAGTTGAAAAGCAGATTGCAACCAATACTCACATAAAAAGCTCACTCTAGTCAATTTTCTGTCAGCCAGGATTCTGTGCAAATTAAGAGATACCAAGGATGTAGAAAATGATTGAACTCAGCTGAAACTGTACCTCCTGCTTGTGTTCCAAAGTAAATACTTTCTACTAGCAAAAAAGAGCATTGTTCTTTGTATTTTACCATTTCAGTACAGATGAAAAATTAAATTGCCAATAAAATTTTATGAGAAAGGAAATTCTTGTTAGAAGTTTTATCTCAGAGTATTGATTTTGTTACTGTGAAGAAAATTGCTCTCTGAAAGTTAATAAATAAGAGTGAGCAAGGATAGACTTTTAATTGTCTGATTTAATTTAAAATCTTCTAACGTACAAAATATTGGTAAGATTAGGTTTTAAAAGAAAGAAGTAACTTGCTGGATTTCCTGCCTTTAAATGTCACTTAGAATGTTTTAAATGGTAGAAAGTTGGTCTTAAGTATATATTAGTATATGAACACAGTTCCTTAATCTGTGAATAAAGATGACTAAGTCAATGCCTATGGTTTGCCTGTCAGAATATCTGATGAACATACCAGAAGTCATATTATTCTGTTTCATTTTACATAAAGCATGCTGAAGGAGTCTGTTGTCCCAGAGGCTTGAACTAGGTTTTACTTTACATTAAAACTCATCCAAAAGTGATAGAGCTTGACTGAGAGATTTCTAAATATTAGTAACTGTGCTTCCACTACACCAGAAATTTGGCAGTTGTGCTTCTGGTAAGAAAATGGATTTTACCAATACTCTTGTTGTGGTTTTACACATATGTACGAATGCATGCACATATACATATGTATATCATACATATGTACTGGCCTTTATTTTAGCCAACCACACAGTGACATCTTCTAATGAATAAGACATTGAATAATCAAGTAAGACAATACTGTAGATTTCTTCTTTTTCAGCAGTGGGAATAATATTAGTCAACTACTTGGCTAGAAATATTTTGGAGACAGCATTCAGCAAGTTCCCATTTATTTTCTCTTTTCAGAATCCCCACAAAATACATAATAAAAAAATAGTCAAGATATTTCAGGAGGACCTGTCCTGCTCATGTAAGAGGAATTTTACCTTCTTTATAGGAGCTGTTGGTCTGTATCTTCCAGATTGCCTGGAGAATTATCCCAAAGGAACAAGAGACATGTTTCCCTTCCCTAGGGCTCTAATATGATCCATGGGACCTCAGTGCTCTGCCAGCTCCAGGGACATGTCCTAGGTTTAGCTAGAATGAGGTTAATTCTTTAACAAGAAGCTGAGAGGAGCCAAACTCAGGACAGAGAACAGAATCAGCCAGTGAGGTATTTGATACCATACTGACATCATGCCTGCTATATGGGGGGATGCATAGAGCAGGTGTGGTGGTTTTGGAGTGCACATGGAGTTGGGTGAGACCATTCCATTTTATATCACTTGTTTTACACATTACTTCATTAGTATTCTTGTTACTCCTGTTTCTTCATCCTTTTTATTTTTTCTATGAAACTTTCCTTTTCTCAACACATAGGGATTTTTAATTTACTCCTGATTTTCCTTCCCATCCCACCTTTACCTGATAAAGAAGCCATAGCCCTTGCAGACATTGAACCTTTTGACAGTGCCCAGCACCTGGATGGCTGTAAGAGGAGAATATTTTGGGGTGAAAACCCCCAAATGTTCCCCATCTTTAAGCCCCCCAAAGGAGGGATGGAACTTCCCCCAGGAATGACCAAACTCAACAGGGGGAACCCCATGAGCCCCAATTATAGGGGGACTCCTAACCCCCCCACCAAATACAGGCTGAGGGGTCCCCAATTCCCTCCCCAGGAGAAGGACATCCTACAATCCTCCTACCCCCATGGCTGGATGGTAAGGGTTAGGGCTGGACTGGCCACTAGATGCATGGCAGATGCTCTCTGTTAGCTTCTTTCCCTTCCTGTCTCCTTTTAGCCCATGTCCAAGGCTAACTACAGCAGTTGCTCTATCATCTGATGACCCCTCTTGGGGTGGGTTCTTTCCCTTAAGCCATGTCCCCAAGTAAGTTCTCACACACGCAGAAAAGAAATTCAGGACAACAAAAAGATATCATTGAAAAGGTTCTTTTCGAGTAAAAATTTGGTGGAGATTAAAATAGGGCAAAAGTTCAAACAAGAACGAGCCACTGCCAAGCAAGCAAGAATCTTGGCAAAAAGGAAGGAAAAGAAACATTGGTTTAAAAGGCAAGTAACCATGGCAAGGCAACAGCTCAATGCTAGAATCTGGTTAAGAAGTAATATCACACAGAGCTGTGATTGTTTATTCAAGGCTAGCCCATGAGAGAACAGTTGTCTCCAATGAGTGTTCTCACAGCTTGGATCCGAAATTATAACTGCATTTTTTTTTAAACCATCCAGTACTTCTTCACAACCCATTTGCTGTTAGACAAAAGAAAAAGAAAGTACAAAGTTTATTCTTAGTGTCCCTTGTGTGTTTAAGGCACAGCTTTACATATGGAAAGGCATTTCGTGTCAGCTGTTGAACTGATATCATGCTATTCTGCAGCAGTTGCCAATGGAAACTTGATACATTTTCAGTACCTTTCCTGAGTTTCAGAAGCTGAAAGCAGTTTATGGTTTAAAGAGGTTTTGTTTGTGGGAGTTTTTGTAGGGTGAGAGAAGAGGTCTTGCACCTATGAGTTGCATTACTGCAGTTGCAGTACAAAGCAGATAATTCTGCAGCTGTTAGCTTCCACAGTCTATTAAGTTTGGGCATGAAATAAAAATAATAGCTGCTTTGATACAAATAATAATTTAGTAATGATGTTTTGTGGCTATCAGCAAACTCCCAACATATGCACACATCCATACACCTGCTTAAGTTGTGCACCTGTTGTCCTACAAATAAATCAAAAGGGAAAAATGGAAGCTTCCGATGTTCCACTATAAATAAAAGATGATTAATAGTGACAAACAGGTACTGGCAGCATACAGAAAGAATGGAAGATTGTCATCTCATTTGTGCTTTTGTTTCAACATCTAGATGAGCTTGGAATACATATACAGTGCTAGAGGGCACAGCTGCAGCCCAACAGATGAGAAAGAGAGAGCAGGTCAAATTCATCTCTCACTGTGAGTCAAAAGGAGCTCAACCAATGCAGAGATTTTAATGGAAATGAACACAAGCTGAATTTTATACAAACTGGGTGATTTTTATCACTTGCACTATTTTATTGCTCAGAGCATCTTGGGCTAAACTAAGACACAGAGGCCTGTACCAGGTCTGCAGGTCTCAGCACTTCTGGGAACCTGACTTTGCAGCTATTTGGAGACCTACAGGTCTGCATGGAATATCTCTTTTTGGAATTAGCATGCACATCCTTAAAAAGATCTTTCAGGCTAAGACCTAAATCACCACATTTGCACTTTCTGGAATCATTTACCCATGTGCAGAGGGCAGCTTTGAATGTTGCTGGAGTCTTTGGTCTCTTCAGGTCAATAGGGCACATGAAAATCAGTGTGTAGACAACTTTGAAGTTTGCTGTTTACCCACAGACTAATTAAAATGTAGGCAACAGAAGCACAATAAATTTAAACTTTTCTACTTCAGAGCTAGCTACACTGGCTGCCAAGGTGATTTTGAAATAAATTGTAAAGGAGAGGATTGGATTTTAGAGGGTAAAGCTAAAGTATTTCTTTTGCTCCTGTCATGTTCTTCTCCCGCCTGCTCCCTCCACCCAAATGCATGACATAGCCCTCCACAAAAGCAGCTAGCTGCCTGCAGAATAGCCTCACCTGGAATCAGGCTCTCTGGTAGGCTAAGAATGGCAGTCAGGCAAAGCAACTTTATATCAAGGTACAATTTATTTTAGTGTGTTTATGGAATATGAAGTGTGTTCTGCCCACTCCCAAGGAAATGTTATATATATTAAGGACAGAGAGATATGACATATCTGTCATATGGCATTTTCCCTATGCCTTTATAGTTCTAAGGAGTATCTCCCCAAACTTCCACCTGCCAATGTATCAAGCCAAACTGCTACAGTGCATTAGAGATACACACAGTCTTGTATACCATTTATTTGTTTGCCTGCCATCTAAAGTAAAATCACTCAGAGCAGGAGTCCCTAGGGCATCAGTCTTTCTATGTCCAGTGCCCTTTTGTAGCCCTTGGGAAATAATTCCACTAGTTAATTATCCTGAATGTTAAAAATCTGCATGTCAGTTTTATTCTGAATTTGCCTACTTTCAACTTCCAGATACAAAATGTTATGTATCTGCTAAACAAGAAAGCCCACACATTAGCAGGTTTCTGCTGCCTGTTTTGATGAGGATTAAATAAGCCTTTCACCTTTTTCTTGACATACCAACCACACTCTCACCACCAGCTCTGTGCCCTAGTCATGAGGCCCAAGCCCATAATTCCCCTGAGTGAATCTTTTCTGAATGCTCAGTGCCTCAACACCCAGAAACACACACAGTACTGCAGAGATCATGCCACTACCAAATACACAGGAGACCCATGAGTGGCAGGAGAAACAGTATTTTCTGTTAACATGAATGAGCACTGCAATATCTGATGCATCACCCTGAGCTGCCATCTACCACACCTCTGGGCACTGTCAGGATAGCCTGTGCACTCTCTTCAGTGTGAGAAACTCTCTGTTGGCAGATCTAGGCCTGTAGCATCAAGGCATGTCATTTGCTTTTGCCTAATTTAGCAAGTGATCTGGTGGTCTGTGGTCTTTATCATTCCCACGGACTCTTTTTGTGAGGGTAGACTTAGTCTGTAATGCAGTGTTTGATAGCAGAGAGGCAAAAATTAATTTTTAAGGGAGCTTGCTCAAGTCTCACCTCCTTGACTGAAGTCACTCTGCTTTGATTCTTCCTGAATGGACTCTCATAGTAGGCAATGCTCTGCTTACCTGGTTTTTGGACAGCATAGAAATGTATCTCTTAACGCCTGCTGAAGCCAACATGGAGCCATGACAGGATAGTCCAGGCAAAGCAATGCACTGCATTGTAAGGCAGCTGATATCCTGCTTGCTTCTCCCATCAGGCCAACACACTGTTGCTGGATCTGCTTCTTCTCACCTATCTGATGCTGCTGTTGTAACCCTTAGATTGGAAAAGGGCCAAGAACTGATCCTTGGAGACTGGCACTCATAATTCATCACCTAAGTGACTCTTGGTGCTCTTAAATTTGCTGATGCCAACACGCTCACTTCAAGGTTGCCAGCTTATATTCATGGGGCAAATGGTGACTTAAAGTTTAATGTTTCCTGACTTCCTACTGCTTGTTCTTGCAAGATCTATGTTGTTATGATACGGGTTGTAAAACCAGAATGATGTATCAATGTGAAAATCATTCCTACAAACCAGCAAGCAATATAGCAGACAATGAAATGCAGAAGTGCAGGGGATTATGTGTGTCATAGAGGGAACACATTGTATTAACTAAATAAAAGCATACATTTTCTGGGGGTTTGTCTTTTGGAATGAGAACAAAGGGGACAAATCGACAGAACAGGGATACCCCAAGTGAAACTTCACTGAAGTCAGTAGAGTTACACCAGGGATCCATTTGGCTGATTCTTTTTGCTAAAGGCTGTATGAAAGCTTTAATACAGAGTTTCCGCATGTGTGAAGCGGATGCCAAGACAAACACAATGTGCTAAATGGAACCTCTTGATTTATTTAAATAAAAAATATGTTACAAAAAAACCCAGTGGATAATTGGAGTGGAATGGATCCAGACTGGAATCGTCTGTCTCATGTCTCCAAAGTATCTGAAGGAGGACCCCTGAGGAATAGCTTACTTGTATACCTAAGCAATGCAGGATATGCAGATAGCAGATAATTTCTTGAAGCTGCTAAGATCCACCGAGGGACTCAGAGCTCTTTAGAAGACAAAGGCTGTAATCAGATGTAAAACAGCACTTTTGGCTGCAACTGATATGGGCTAAGGGATTACCAAATACAGCCTGCTCATCAGTTATCTTCCTTACAGGCATTTGCCTCCCTCACCCCTTCTAGTTCAGATTTTCCAGTATCTGTCACTCCCCAGCTGGCCAAAATAGTCAAAGTATACATAAAAAAAAAATCCTATAAAAATGTTAAGGCTAATCAAGCTTGTTTTACCTTAATTGGGCTAGAGTATAAGCCTGGAGATGTACTATGGATGTGGTAGCTGTTGAGTCATGCCAAACACCTGTGGCTGGGCTAGAAGAGGCAATGTCTCAGTGTGGATCAACAACCTGAACAGCATTTCTGAGAACAGTATAACCTCAGTGTTAGACCTCCTCATTACAATCTCTAGTTACCTGCTAAGTGTGGAGGCACCTAGAGCTCTCCACTGGCCACTCTTGTGCTTGTGCTGACCTGCAAAACCGTTTATCCACGTAACTGTTGAGACGCTCAAAGATCTACCTTATATCAAAGGCCTGGTGGGCCAGCAAGAGGAGAGTGAGAAACTAGAGAGAAGCTAAAGTACTCCAGGAAATTCCACCAAATCCCTGGATATTTGTTGCCTCACATGTCGAGAAGTGTGATGCTGTAGCATTGGAGGATTTATCTTGGTTATGTGAGCATTGCAGTATTGTTGTGTTTGGTGAAAGTACCTGTTAGAAGAGAAAGATGGAGTGACAGTGCTTGCATAAATGTATTGGCATGGCAAAATACTAAAATATGGTCCACAGAAAGAATTAAAAGTGAGATTTTCAGAACTAGTTTCAGAAAGCTGACACTCAATTCTGCCTCATTTCTGGTGGGGAAAGTGTATCCAAAATGGACCTCTTTGAAAATGTCTCCTTTTTTCAAAGAGATGTAAACTCATTTTAATAGGTTTGTATTCTTCAGCTGTTTAAGCACTTAAGAAAATGTCACCATGAGTCAACAAAGATGTGCACATCAGTTACATCAGTGAGCCTAACATTAACATCCCAGTATTGAATTAATTCCTTGAGGATAGTATATGGCTTCTAAAAGAAGTTGACTCCTAATAGCTTGGGTTATATGAAAAAGAGTAGTATCCTTAATGCTATGAAATCCAAATGCCTTGGAGCAGTGCAGACAGCCTGACCTTGACATCCTGAAGTCTGAATACTGAAATGTGAAATCATAATGTACTTTCACAGCCTGATCCAGTCTCCACAGAAGTCAGACAGAAAATTTCTCATGACTCCAACAAGTCTTGACTCACACTTTTAATATGGCTTTTCCCACCCTATTTAATGTCTGACCTCATACAGCTTTGTTCCTGTAACAAAACTAAGGAATCTCACTCTGTCCAGTACCCAAATCTCTTAGAAATAGCAAGATCATTTGCTAGCACAATGGAACTCAGAAAAAAAACCTGAAAGCCAGTGAATATTTAGCTTCTTTAAACACATAAACATTTAGAGAATAAGATTCTATAAATTACAGGATTCATTGTTTTTTGGCTAATACTATGCAACTCTGGTGACAGGGTGAAAGGTCTCAATTATACAGAATCACAGAATGTTAGAGGTTGGAAGGGACCCCTGGAGATCATCTAGTCCAACCCCCTGCAAAAGCAGGAGAACCTAGAGCAGGTTATGCACACCTTAAACCACTAAACAAGCAAGGTGCAGAACCAGGCCTGTAATACCTTCTGATGCTGGGAGCCCACCCTGCAACCAAGCTCATCCACTGCTGGTGACAACATTGTAGTCCAGCAGCTAATGTGCTGGACTGGGCCCTTGGAGCTGTGTACTTTATTCCTGGCTTACAAACCATATTGTATGGATTATTATAACTCTGCCAGCCTGGATTTCCACCCATTTAAAGGAAGAGAATGATAATTTTTTTTTCTCCACAGAACTCTTTGGTAGGTGCATGCTTTATTTAATTAAGACCAGCTTGCTTATTATTACTCAGCCAGCAAGAAAAATTCAAAGAAGTGAGAGTTTTTTAGATGCTGATGTTAATTTGTTTATGTCATGTTTTGCATTGGTTGTATAACAAAGTGAAAACCACAGCTCTCTTTGAACCTCACTTTCTTCCTGCACACAGAGTTTTTCAATTTCACAGAGCATCACTGATTCCAGGGAGGGAGGGCAGTGGGGAGAAGAGAGGATTCTGGCAGCGACACTATTATGATTTGCTAAAATAGCAGCTTGGCAAATCTGGTTTCTCAAATATCTCATGTTTTGTTAATTACTGACAGCTTTGTTTTTAACTGAAAGTGAAACAATGTGAAGAAATGGACAAGTGTGGCCCCTGACTCACCACTGCCTGGCTGAGCTCAGCAGGTGGGAGCAAACCATCCCCAGGAAAGGGCATGGGCAGCAATCACTGCCCTGGTTCATGAGCTTCAGCAAATGGATGCAAGGGGAGAGAACCTGGGATGCCCTAAAGAAGCTCTTTCCACCCTGGATTTGGTGGGGCAATAGAAGGTTGGAAATCTTGCCAAAAAGGAATGTGAAGCAGGATGCTCAGCCTCCAGGAGGCACCCCTTTCCATAAACATGATTTGATACAGGCAAAGATGAGGCATGTGTGATCTGTTGGCCTCAGCTCTGTCCTGTGGGGAGAATTGTGGGGATCTAGCTGCTCTAAACCACCAGTAACTGAAATCATCTCTTCAGGAGCCAGCAGATTTACCCAGGAATACACTTTCAGGGTTAAGTGGAGCCAGGTCACCTTACTCATATTTACTTCAGGCTAAGGACCATGTCTCATGAAAAGCAGCCAAGTGTGAAATGGCTGTCTGAAGAAAGTGTAGGCAAAGTGGGCCAGCACAGACACTCTTCTTTCAGTTCATCTGTTGGCATTTCCTGCCCACCTGGCAGTTCACGTGGAGAAGTATCTCCACATGCTTTGATCTCTACATACTTTGAGTGTTGTCCACTCTCTCTGGATCAACAAATACAGGGCAGGGCCTCATTGGGCAAGCTTGAGAGCTGCACTTTGGGCTCAGGTCTTCTAGGGAGAACCATGGGAGCTTTGTAAGAGCAGGTACCTGCCCTTCCTGCTCCTCTCCTGGTGAGTGTGGTGGGACCTTGGTAGCAGAAATTGAAAGACATAGGAAAGTGCAAAATTCAAAGCTAAGAAAAGACAGGTGATTTCTTATGCATGCCTGCACTTAACTAATTTGTTCACTCTTCCAGGAGATCTCAAGGGCCAAGAACATAGCAGATTAATTTTTAAAGGATCTGATACCTAACAATATAACAGAAATACCCAATGAGGTTAACAGATTTGACAAAAGCAAAAGAAACTCTTCAGCTTAAAGGTTTATACCTGTTTCTAGTAAGTGGAGACTAGGATTGATTTTTTCCTGGGAACCAGGTTTGTTAAGATGTTCCTGTGGTGACAAAATACTGGACTAGCATTATTGCTGGCCATGTAAAGCTATCTGTGCATAACTGTGATTCTAATGATCCCATGGCAACTTATTTTTTGACCTGTATTGTATTGGCTAAACATCAAGTCCACTTTTTGTCTTTTTATCAGCATAGCTCATCAGGCACTGGATGTGTGTGTGTGTTTGCATATGCACAACACAGACATAATTACACATAAGTCCTTTAGTGTCACTTTTCCCAGAGCAGTGTAACACTTTGCATACAAAATGAATTTTTATTGAAATAATGCTACAGGAATAATTTATTTTCCAACCATTGTTTTCCTTTTTACTAATATGTAAGAGAAATGGAAACAGTGAGTCAGAATATATCTGTAATCACATGGCATAAAGAGAAATTCAATTTCAGAAATGCTGAGCTTTGTGTCTCAGTGCAGGGGGAAGTCCACAACCTTGGGCAGTACAACACATCACAGATCTGGCTGATAAACTTTTATGACTGATAAACTTTTGAGAAGCAGCAGCATCTCAGCCTTGATTAGTCAAAGGTATTTTGCAACTGTCCTCTCATTGAATTTAACTAGCGCTAAGGAAGTGTTATGGGAAACTGAGCCTGTCTAGTGGAAGCAGAGCACTGGGAATACTGGCTGATAACTTTAGCTCTTCCACAAATCCATGTGCTTCACATTCAGCACATCAGTAGAAGGATGGGAGTCCAAGAGTGATTCAGAGCAGCTTTTCCATCATTGGGCTGTCCATGTTCAACTAGCACTCTTTTGTCTTGCTATCCACCAGGTCAATCACCTACAAAGCGATGAAGTCCAAGCCCCAGTCCCAGAAAATCTTGCTGTTAGGTTTCTCCCTTCATACACAATGCAGAGGAAGAAGTATCACTCTATGAATTTAAGCTTTTGCTGGATAAAGCACTGAATAATGTTTCTGCTTGCAGTCATCCCCCTTACCTCTCCATCCTACACACATCTCCTGCCCCCCTGCCACTACATAGAGAAGAAAGATAGTGTTTCTGCCCCACAGGTGAAGAAACCTTCTGGTCCCACTGCTTGGTGCTCCTCCAGGGTTTCCCAAGGGCCAGCTCCACACACCAACCTGTCCTCGTTTGAGTCAGAACAAGGTATTTTATGCCATATACATCATATTCAGTACAAAACTGAGGGTCAGTCTCCAAAACTTTCACACCAAGCTTGAGCCTTAGGCTCTCTTACATAAAGCCTAAGACCCAAGCAAGGCAGCTGCATGATTAAGCTATTGAGCACCTAATTAACAGCAAATACAGCAAAGGAGAGGTTTGGGTCTCTACCTTCCCTGAAGGTTGAGCCCCTGAGCCATCTGGGTTGGTGGACTGGTAACTTTCTTTGTGGGGATCAGAAGCCCAGCTCTGCCGCTGCAGGACTCTCTCTGTTCTGCCTTTGATCTCAATCCAAGAGTTTCTGAATCCAGTTCCAGGATCCAGCCCCTGAGTCTGATTCCCATCTGTTGCTGAGTCCTTCTGCTGTAGCATCAGTGGTGCAGGTGAGGTAGTTGCCATCAAGGGGTGTTTGGGTGTGGTATTGCTTTTGTGTATATATATATATATTTCATTTTATTGCTGTTATTTTCATTAAAGTAGTTTAAGTAAGTTTTCATTTCCAATCAGCGAGTCTCTTTCTCTAATTCCCCTTTTCCACCTTGGAGTGGGGGAAAAGGGGCTAATAATAGAGATTATCTGGCACTAGATTAGTGCTTGGCCTAGCCCTAAACAATTGGCACCACCTCTGCATCCTGGCTGCTCCCATAGCACCCCAGGCACAGGAGCTTGCCATGCTACTCTCCAGCAGGTTTGTTGCCTTGACCTCTAAACAATGGAAATGAATTTAGACAATGAAGGGATAAAAAAAGAAGAGAAACTAAGCAATGTCTGGGACTAAAGCAAAGAGAAAAGATTATAGGACTGCAAAGTACAAAGGGGGTTAAAAATGGAAAGAGAGAGAAAGAGAGAGGAGACTTGAATAGCACTGAATATTTGAATTTCTTTTATTTGAGAGGGAGGGTTTTTTTTTTAAAGCCACTTGGAAATGTAGAGAGGTTTTTTTTCATATAGGTGTTGTGTATACTTTTTTTTTTTTCCAATTAGAAGAATAGCCTTTATATATTTAGCACTATTTAGAGGGGACTGGGAAGATAAGGCTGCTGAGGAGTGCTTGAGGCTAAAGCTAGGTTCTCCAAACTGGCTTTTGTTGAGCCAATGTGAATCACTTAATAATTCATATTTCAGAATACATTAATGCAAATGATAATTTTAGCTTGCTGTTGAATTTTTAAATATGCACTACAAGCAATTTATGTTTCTGTTCATTTTCCCAGGTAAAACTGTTTAGACATTTTTAACATATGCTTGGTTTCACTCATCATATATCATCTCATTGTTTTAATTTGGGGTAATTAAAAATTAGGATCATTGCAAATAATACATGGAGCCCTGTGTTCATGGGAAAATAACATCAAACTGCTAGTCAGGCTTGCAATTTGAATGAAAGACTTTTCAGTCATGCTGCAGTAACAAAATAGCAGTGTCCTATGTCTGTGCAGATAATCTATATCTAAATAGTAATTACTGTGATTAATCTGTATCTATCTCTTTAAATCATTAGGGGTTTTTTTCTGGAATTATTTTTAGATTTACAAGGAATATTTGGTGTAGGAAGGGTAAACATGTTGTTCCTCTCCTACTGGGCTGGCTAGATAATTATAAGATTGAAAATCAGAGGTTATTGAAGATCTGTTTTTTTCTTTTTTTCCTGGAAACTAATTGTCAGCTTTGACTCCACTTTTTAGCAACATGGTGGGAGCTCAAGTGGTGGGTGAGCTATGAGACACAGAGAGCTCAAGCTGGGCTTTACCCAGGGAAGGGTGAGAAGCTCTGTGACTCTGACATTGTCCCTCACCCCTCCAAGCTCCCCATGGGACAGGAGCCTGCTCAAGTGATGACAGTCCAGCAAGGTACCACTTCATATGAATATATTTAAAGCAGCAGTTGAGCACAGGAGGCATAGCATCCTGCACTATCTTGCTCTTCCATAAACAGGGCATGTGCCTTCTGTGACTTGTTGCAAAGAAATCATTCACAGAGAGGGTCAAAGGGTGAGGAGGACATCCTGAGGCTCAGCTGTCCCTTCTGTCTTCCTCACATTTCTGACAGTGGCCCTCCAGCTCCAACATTTTTAGCTTGGCCATTGCCGTGTTCAAGGGGTCAGGTAACTTCTCTCCTATTTGACCATGCTGACTATGCCCTGAAAGGACCAGAAAGAGACTTCCACACCCTGTATCTCCACTCTTGGATGAGAAGCACCACTCTCTCACCTTTTTTTCCACTTCTCCCTCCTGGGCAAGAGAAATAAAAAATATTGTCTTCCATCCCTGTTCAGGACAGTAAAGCTATCTCACCAGGAGTATCAGACTGCATTCCACAAACACCTTCTAGCCCCTGGCTTCCCCTCAGCCATGACTGTTCAACTGTGATAAATTGGTAGCATTTCCTAGATACAAGATCTACAGATAGATATGACCCACCTAACTACTGGACATGTCCCTGAGCTCCCATATGCAAATCTCATCCTGTACTTAATCAAATATCAGCCATCCAATGGAGAGGAAAAGAAAAAAAATGAAGGCACTACTAGAAAGCAAATGGTAATGAGAAGAAGAGATATCAAGGAACGAAAATAATTTGTTGTAAATTAATATTACAACCTGGGGATATAAATATGTCTGGTTGTTGGAACGCACATTGTCCCCCTTAAACCATTGCTAGAAGCATAAAACTTCCCACGACATGCTGTATTGGTCAATGTATCTCTGTAAGAAGGTGCTTTGTATCTCTGAGGTAGCATAAGAGCCATTAGATGTGAGTGTTGCTATGGTAACTGCTCTTTTTTTTTAATTGAATAGCATAGTAAGTAGTCTTGTAAAACCCACCAGCCCGGAACTTGCTGGTGCCCTGAGGCAGCATTAATGCAAGCACCTTTTCTTTGTCTTATTTCCTTCCTAGAGAGATGCAGGTATTTCAGCATAAGCTGCGTCCTTACAAGGGGTAGTAACTGTGCCAAGAGAATCTGTCCAGCTACCTCTTTGTAAAGAAATGACGAACAGAAGGTCAGGTAAGATGTACCAGCTTTATTCTAGGCCACTTTATATATCATTGGATAAGGTAGACAGAAGTCTTTCCCCTTCTTTTGCAGCTAAGCTGAGTAGCCAAAATCTTTTGTTAATGTGCCATCTTTCCCTTCTTTCACACACAAACTCCAACCCCACCCACCTCAATCCACGTGCCATATTGCAGCCAAATAGTAAACCAGCCAAATGAAGCCTTCCAGTCCAGTAGCCAATGGGATCAGATGACTTTTGTTTGCTGTAAGATTTATTGTTTTATCTTTTCTTGACATGTTTCAAGTGTGTGACACTTTCAATATCTCTAAGACCTTCTGCTTTTAGAGCCCTCTTCTTTGCAGAAGAGCAGTGGTCTATTTGACTGTTGAGCTGGATCACCTCCATGGATCTTTGACCCTACCTGTTCTAAGTCAGTAGTAAACTATTTTTGTAAGTACAAGAGTACTAGCCCCTCTCTGAGCACAGAGACCATCTCCTTGGTTGAAGTAAGCCGTGTTTAATTTGGTTAAATGTGAATTTTTCAGTTTCAGCTCCAGAATTCTGCTTATCTCTGCTGACAGGTATGCCCTATCACATTTTTGCTGTGGCATGCTCTGCATGGGGTTGTATCTCCAGTTTCGTTGTCCTTGGCACTTGCAGCTTTCTCCTGGAATCTCCACCAGACTGTACTTGACCTGACAAAGTGTGCTCACACACCTATTCAGAAAGCTGCCAACATCTGGAAGGGAACAGCTAACACTTCCCTTGCTCTTTCCCTCCCAGCTCCCCAGCCTCAGCACAGCTGTGATGTTTTAGGTGGTGTTGGGACAGGTCCTGTCCTTGGCTGAACAGAAGAGCTCCCATGTGCACCTGGGACTGCTGACTTTTCTCTCTCCACATATTGTAGTTTTGAACCACTTCTTTTGTTTATAACTCCCCATGACCAATCATTCCTATGCTATTCTAAGCAAGACCACCAAATGGAGCAGAGATAACTGGCTTTGATGTTGCAAGAGTAACTAACTGTAAGGCTTCTTTTGTTTGGGCTTTTCATTTATATGTTGTCTGGGGCAAAGTATACAACTGAGATCTTGAGAATCCCCCAGTTCAGGTGCTGCCAAACAAAGGTGGTGCTGACACAGATTTTTGAGATAAGCATGTTAGGGTTTTTTGATGGAGAGCTAGACAATAGGCTAGCAAAGGCATCGAGTGCTTTCAGAAAACTCCATAAAAGAGTCTGGCGAAATAAACACTTGAAGAAAAGTCCAAAGCTCAGTGTTTCTAGAGCCATTGTGCTCTCTACTCTTTTATATAGTTCTGAATCATGGGTCATCTATCGCCACCACCTACGACTCTTGGAGCGCTTCCATCAGCGCTGTCTCCGCACAATCCTAAACATCCACTGGTCAGATTATGTGACAAATACCTCTGTCCTAGAACAAGCAGCAATTTCAAGCATTGAGGCCATGCTGCTGAGAACACAGCTGCGTTGGGCAGCTCACGTCTCCAGGATGAAGAACTACCGCCTTCCTAAGATCATGCTCTATGGTGATACTCAGGCTGTTGCAAGAGAGGAGCCCCGAAGAGGAGATACAAAGACTCCCTGAAACAACATCTCAGCCTTGGCCATATTGATCACCTGAACTGCTCTCCTCTGGCCTCCAATCAGGAGCTCTGCACACACACTATTTTTAATGCCACGGATGTTTTTGAACAGGCATGCAGGATGACTCTTGAGGAGAAAAGACAGCATAGAAAGAATCGTGTCTTGCAGATTATACCTCCTAAGGAGTCCTTGTGCTGTGCCTTTTGCAACCACTCTTGTCTGTCCTGCATTGGCCTTTGCAGCCATCGGCGTGCTTGTAAAAAGCGCTGATGAAGAGCGTGGGTGGAGCCCTCCCCGGAGCTTCGTTGGCGAAGCCTAGCCATGATGATGTTAGGGTTTTTAAATTTAAGGTTTTCTGATCATCTAAAAGTTCTGCTTTGAATACTGCACAGTTTCAGTTTTGGTAAGGCTCAAATTGATCAGATCCAGAACTGTGGGTCCTCCTAAGCCTCCCAAGAAGCTCTCACAGCACCTGATGGATGCTAGCAGGATTGAGCTGCCTGTGTAATACTGTTTTCTTCTAAAGCACTGTTGAGCTACTGGACACTGTCTAACCTCCAGGCTGTATCCCAGGCTGGGCAGGACAGCCCCCAGTTCTTCTAGAACAGTTGTTCCACTGTGGGTAAAGCAATTCAGTATTTATTGGGTTAGACTTTGCTCCAAGGCCCCTGCCTATATATTTTTTTTCAAAGGCATTTTGATGTGAAATTAAAAAAAGAGGACAGATAGAAATGATACCAAATACAAATCTCAGCTTCAGACAGCAGTAAACTTTGGGTACATTAGAGAGAGAGACTGAGAAGTATATCCAGAGCCCATGATGTATTTAT
Organism: Bucco capensis; assembly: GCA_013396975.1. NCBI lineage: Eukaryota > Metazoa > Chordata > Aves > Piciformes > Bucconidae > Bucco > Bucco capensis. Next base: position 436,406 of record VWZO01020930.1, read on the forward strand.
TAACCAGAAGTGAGAAAATTCATCCCACTTCAGAGAACTGAAGAGAACTTTGTGTAGCACATAAACCTAGTGTTACTCTGCCATTTGGGAAGTTAATTTCCCCCTAGCAGGAATGGTCTTTAATCAAAGGCTTGTGAAAAGTGACTCATTTTGTTAGGGGTTGCAAAGGTTTCTAATTTGTTTTGGTATTTTTGGTCCTACCTAGGGGAATGTCCTTTATTGGAAAAGACAGATTTAAAAAATAGATAAAAAGAGTAAGAAGTGCTTGATGTGCATTTGAGGAGCCTGGATTTGTTCAAATAGGAGCATAGGAAGTCTGAGTCATCTTCACATTCAGGTCACAACTTTGCTGTAAAGGAAAGGTCACTTCTGCTTGTGTTCTAGGGCAGCTTTTTCTCTTTTGTCCCCTTGGTAAGATCTCTCCTTTTGTATTATTATGGATGTGTCCTGGTTCTGAAAATTTCTGGTTTTTCTTCTTTACCCTTTTTTTTGGTACAGAGAACTGATATTTCATCTTTTAAAAGAAGATTTACAAGAAAAAGAAATAATATATGCACCACTGTGGCAAAGCATGTCTCTGTTCATACCTTTGCATTTTACAGGAAAATATGTCATTCCTTTCAGATCCATGAATTAAGATGCACTATTTTTTTTGCTGAAGGCTATTTTAAATTAGGCTAATAAATTGCTGCTCTCTGCCTTGCGTGATAATGCATTACATTATCTACTGATGTACATGTATTGTTTGACTCTAATGGTGTGGAAATTAAATGTTAGACATGGGCCAGATGTTCCTATAGATGAATATGAAGTATGACTCTGTCGTAGCTTGAGTCTCAATGGGACACAAGGTAGACAGTGAGGTTTTCTAAACAACAGCAGCAAAAGAACCTTAAGTGGGCCACTTGCATCCAAACCCAAGATCCAGCCCTAACACTGAGCTGTTGAGGAGCACTATCTACCTGAGCTCTGTTATTATTCCTCAGCCAGAGCTAGTGCCTTTCTTATTTCAGATGCTTCAGTGCTTATAAAGACACAAAGAATGGCTCTTGTAGAGATGTTAAACATTTGCTGTTTCTGTCAGACTGACAAAAATAGCTTGGGGTGCATCCCTGGCTCCTGCCTTAGCTAGGAATATTTGGATGCTCTCCCTCTGCCCCCTCCCCCTGAGTATTTTCATGCAGTGGTTCAGGGGGCAAACAGATGTACATCACAGTGAATATTAATGGAGGTCCCCCACCGGCATCTCCTCTCTGGAAAAGACAGGAGGAGAACAGTTTACAATCTCCCTCACAGGGCTAAATTACCCAGTGACTCATAATCTAAGTACCAGCAGAATGCTGCTGAACACCAGTATTTAGGATATTTGATAATGATGGACAGGAGGGTTTTCAAAATTGAAAATAAAGCAGTTTTGCTTTGGGAATGTTCTGACTAACTACAGCCCACTAGGACCTAAAAAACCCTCATCGTAACCATGAGATTAATTGAATATTTGTATTTGTGTGTGTGTGTATGTGCAAGTATGTTCATATTGTATGTGAGGTTGAAAGGAAGGAAGGATAATTCTTTCATTATTAGTAGGGGCATGTAAGCAAATCAGAAGGTGAGACACTGTAACAGGTAGCACAGAGAAATTATGGATGTCGCCTTCCTGCAAATGTTCCAGGGCAGGTTGGATGGGGCTTTGAACAACCTGATCTTGTGGAATGTGTCCCTGCCCATGGCAAGGACCTAGATGCTCTTTAAGGTCCCTCCCAATCCAACAGTCTATGATGCTGTGACTTTCAGGAGNAGTAGTGAGTTGGTAATCTATGGATGCTTTATGATCAAAAGGCAGAGATGAACTTTCTTTTCTTTTAGCCAGCCTTGTTTGGCCCCCTTTGACCAGTGAGCTCAGTGCAACTCTGCACTGAAGGTTTTTAAACACATACAGATGGCTCCAGACTGGCACAAGAGGGAGGGTGGTGAGCTGCAGGGTGGGTGTTGGGAATGAGCAGTGGCATGAAGCAGCAGGAAATATTTTTGCAGCCAGGGAAAGGGCTTGTATAACTGCTTCTGGGAAAAGGTGGCATGAAGTGAAGTGAAGTGAAGGAAAGCTAGCTGTGGCCATGGCACCACACTGCTGCTGAATGGGCAGCAGTGCTCAGCTGTGCCCCATGAGGGGATGAAATGGTCAATTTCTGAGGCAGACACACATGTGGCTTGAGCCCTGAGCTGGTATTGTGTTCTGACCCAGCCTTCTCTTGGGGTAATATTTCTGCAGAGATTTTCAGTATAAGCTTGTTTTTGTGTACCTGAGCTTACCGAAAGCCAGAGATCATAAGGAGTTATATTATTCCCTCTGCTGAATGTGGCAGTCATCCCAAAGAGCATCAGGGCCTGACAGCAAGCTCTGTGCTAGCCACATCCATGACTCCCACAGCTCTCTGAGCAGTGCAGGATGGTGGAAGGAAGATTGGCCCATGGCATATCCCAGGGTAGCCCATGGGCATCACCCCTGTGTTGTGGCTTTAGGAATCACCAAAAGGACCTTGCTGTCAACAAGTCAGAGTCCCTACTGGGAATGATGCCACAGCACTGACCCCAGGTGAAAACCAACATCAGGTCTTCAGCATATGATTTGTAGAAAGCAAAGCTCATTTCCCCATCTAGCTGCTGTGCTTCTCAGGCCTCTTCAGTGGCAGGCACCATTGGATATGTTGGAAAATGTTTTCTTCACAGCTAATAGAAGTATATCCAGATTGCTGGTAACTGTTTTTAGCACAGTAAACATGTAATCCAAATGCCTGGGGAAAGAGAAAAAAAAACAACTATCCTTGCAGTAGCTGATCATTTTTAATTGTATCTCAATCTATCAATCAAGTTACTGGATGAGAGGGAGAGAACTAGCCCTGAGTGATTCAGGATGTGGATGATCTGAGATGGCTGATAGCACTGTGGCCCTGTTTTTTTTGTTGCCCTGATATTTACTGTCTTCACATATTTTGTCTCCCAGAGTCAATGTTAGCCACACTGCTCATGAAAGAACAACACCATGAAAAAGGAAAAGATAGTTGCCAGTTTTGACACCAGTTTTGGGTCCGAGTGGAGGTGGGAGGGGGATGTGTCCATCTGCATTTTAGGAACAATGAACTTCAAACCTGAAATTATTTGCTATTTGAAAATAGCACTTAGATTTTTATTAACAGAGCAAATTTAGCTCACTGTATAGTCCCCAGCATCTGAGCTCTTGGAAATTACCTGCCAGCTTCTCCTCTCTTCCACCACTTGCATAGCAGTGAAACTCTATTGCAGATATAACTGAAGCTGATCACCAGGTAGCTGAAAAAATCATCTGAGAGGAACAGAGATAGACTTAGGGACTAAAAACATGCCAAAAAAAAAAAAAAAAAAAGGGGGCAGAAAGGTTTTAAAACCTGAAACCATGAAAATATTTATTTTTATCTAGCATTTAGATAGCAAAGGCTACCTAGATCAACACATTCATATACACATGCTCACACGTGTATTCACAAATAACCAGAGACAATCTGAAGCAGACACTCTCCCCACCATGGATGGTATTAGGTGAGAATTACTTCAGATGTGATTTGATGTTCTAGTTTTTCTATAAGCTATTTGTGTCGCTGAAGAGGTTCATGACAGCACTGGGGTTTGTACTGGGATTGTATCCTCCCTTCATAAGAAGAAAAGTTACTGTGACTCCAAATGAAATATCTACTCAGTCTTTTCTCTTTGCTCTTTAATTCCTACTGCAGGTTCATGTCCTGGTGAGTCATGACACGTGCAGGGCCCATATGTATGAAATGAATTGTCTCTTCTGCCCTTCCCCTGCTACAGCTGCTTCTTCAACCCCACACCTCATTCTTATTTCTAGACCTTATTGACCAAAACTTTCTTAGAAAGAAAGAATTTACTCATAGCCACCAGTGCTGTTCTGATAGTAAAAGAGTTTAGTGCAGATTTAACCTACAGCTTCAGCCCAGCACTGTGAGCCTGAGCTCTGACTGATGATGTGAGCAATATCTCTGCCACACTAAGCTAATCACAACAAGCCAGCTTGAAGTGTCAGTGCAAGATGGACAAATGCTAAATGACAAACCAGATGGGAAATAATAAGTATTTTACGCTGTGAGCCTACAAAGAATTGTTTGCTAGTGATGAAATCTCTGCAAACACATTGCTGCAAATAGCTTGAATATGGCCTCATTTCAGAGCTGCTAAGTGAAATATTGAACAGTGGTTTCCTCTTTGCAAATACATTTTTGTTAAAAAAAGAAAGTTGGGGTTAAACTGTTCAAGAGGACCAAGTGCTTCAGATTGGACCTCTGGCCCCAGATATTGGAATTTTGTCCCATTGAAAGTGACTTTGACAAACTGCTCCCAAGAACCACAGGGAGGGCAGCCATGGGTACAAAAATAAAGATTGGTTACATCTCAAGGGTAAAGCTCAGTGAGCTGGCAAGAGAGATGCCACCAGAGCTTTGTTTACTGTATTAAGCATGAGGGCTTACTTCTAGCTGAGGAAGCAAACAGAATTTGTCTGCAAGCATATCATCCTATATTTCCTTCTTGCACTTTTCATCTCTATTTCTGATTAAAAGCCACATCTCTGCTGTCTGATGCTCCCTTCTTCCTTCTCCAAAGGTCCTCTTCCAGCTTCTCTTTTCACTGTTTCATTTCATTTGTTTTATTTTCCTCTTGGACATTTTCTGCAACGTCCCATCATGTACCATCATGTTTTATCCTCTCTCTACTTACAGACTCCAGTGAGTTCTTGTAAGCTCCCTGGCAATTGTCCTGCAGCAGTGTTTCCATACTAGTACTCTCTCCATCCTTTGCCTCTGGCCAATTATGGGCATTTGTTTGCATTCTCACAAGGCACAGGCAGATTCTTTGTTAAAGAAAGAATCCCACAGCTATGTCAAGTTCCTAACACCATTTGCATCATCTGAAATGCTGCATTCTTCACAGACCAAATGAGAGCCTGCTGGCTGCTTCCAGTGACTGATAAAATGGCAACCACAAAAAACCTAAAATATAAAATTAATCTGTGTGGGCTGGTTCACAACCCTGGCAAAGCAGTAATTCTGATCTTTGGTCTACCACTGGTCTAAGCATAAAGAAATTGGCAGATTCTTTGTTGCCTAATAGCACCCTTTTCTGAGAGAGATATAGGGAAATTTAAATAACAGGCCTCCCTGGGAAATATATGCAGAAAATAGCAACTCCAGCAGTGGGACCCTGCCATGGTAGCCTTCACTTAGCATGGGGAATTCTGTTACCTTCTCCTTGTTGCTCTGTGTTTTCAACCTCTATTAAACAGACAATAATTTACTCAGGAATGGTTTCAGTGGAGAAATGCTAATACCTACATGAAAATCCTATTCATTGCAAAGAGAGGTCCCTTTCCCAGGGCAAGATTGGACTTCAAGATACCTATTGAGGTTCTACTGAGGTTCTGCTCTTACAGGAGTGTGGATTGTTCCCTAGTTCATCTCAGGCTCAGAGAAAACCTGTGTTCACTTTTTGCCAGATCTTGTTGCTTAAAGCAAACCTCATACACTTGGCTGGTTTAGCTTATACAGCAGCAGCCAGCATCTTCTTCTGCAGCCTCTGACATCACTATTACTAGAGGTCCTGTTCTTCTGAGGGGGAGAACTGGCAGCAGGAGGCTAAGGGGGGGACACAGAACAAAAGAAAGAGGAATTGCTGACAGATCATAGAATCATAGAATGGTTTGGGTTGGAAGGGACCTCTGGAGGTCATTTAGTCCAACCCCCCTGCAGCGGGCAGGGACATCCCATCCCCAACTAGATCAGGTTGCCCAGAGCTCTGTCAAGCCGCACCTTGAATGCCTCCAGGGATGGGAACTCAACCACCTCCCTGGGCAACCTGTTCCAGTGTTCCACCACCCTTGTGTTGAGGAACTTCTTTCTATTGTCCAGTTTAAATCTACTCCTCTCCAATTTAAAACCATTGCCCCTTGTCCTTTCACTGCAGGCCTTTGCAAACAGGCCCTCTCCAGCCTTCTTGGAAGTTCCCTTTAGGTACTGGAATGCAGCAAGGGTATCGAAATTCACCTTTGGGTCTTGGTCTGCTCCCTGCACACATAATCTATGGAGCAGGGTTCACAAATCAACCCCTTCTCAGGTGCTTTGCTCCTGTTGTGCCAAGCCACCAAGTCACACATGGGAGTGCCAGGCAGACCTGTCATTAGTGACAGGAGAGAGATCTACCCAAACATTTCTAGCAGTGTCTCACAGCCTCTGCTGTGACAACAGTGGTGACTGAGGGGAGACTAGGTGTTGCTACTTAGCCTGCTCAGAGGTGATGTGGGTGAGATGACCCATGCCTCCATCTCTTCCATCCTTGATTCATTACTCATCAGTCTAGGTGTCTTCTCCCCCACACTGGTGACATTCAACTCTAGGGTGTTACATTGCTTTCCAGTGGACAAAGTCTGCAGGACAGACTGAACTGGCTCACCCAATGGATAAATCCGCTTTAGAGGACACGCAGATCACAGTTTTTACCATGAAGATCTTTCCTTTGTAACACTCTGTTTTCATGTTCTCAGAACTTTACTAACTGTAATTGTCTGAACTAAATTATTGAACTGGATATTTTTCTTTTCCTGCTATCCATCCAAAGCTAAAGGATCTGGGAGAAGTTCAACCAAAATGCTTCAGCCTTTTTTTCTTTTCTTAATTTGAGATTGAAATCAAGGAAAATTATTGGCTTAGGACAGAAGATAGTGTACAAGCTTCATTTAGATGATCTAACACTGTGCTACTTGAAACTTGGTGTCTACTTTCAAGAAGTTACTATGCATATCCTTTTTTGACAATTTAATGGACATTTTTCTTAAATGTGGTAAATAAGATGTATATATAAAATGAATATCACCTCATGTTCACATCTGGAGAAGACTTTCTGAATCTTATCAGTTGAAGTATCTGAGAAGTCTCACTTCCCAGTGAGGTCACTTTATCCTCTCATACCTACAGACTAGATAATATGGTCTTGCTCTCAAGTGACTCTGCATGTTCCAGCCATGATGTAGCATGCTGTGGAATAAGGTGTGTATCATGTCCTGGGCTTGGCTAGGATAGGGTTAACTTTGCAGACAAAGCCACAGCCAGGACACACAACTGAGCCAGCCAGGGTGGGTACTTGACACCATACTGACATCATGCCCCAGGTGTGTAGTGGTTTATATTGCTTGTTTTCTATCTTACTTCATTAGTATTCTTGTTATTCCTGTTGTTTCTTCTCTTTCTGTGTTGTTCTGTTAAACTTTCCTTATCTCAACCCATGGGGTTTGGCATTTTGCTCCCAATTCTCCTTCCCATCCCACTGGGGCTGTGGTGCAGAGTGCAAGTGGCTGCTGGGGGCTTAGCTGCCAGCTGTGCCTAAACCATGAGAGTGGTTTGTCTTCAGTATTCCCTATATTTCTCTTCAGGGTCAGCCAGAGGTCCCTGCTGCTCTCTGATGTGCTGGCGAGCACTGAGAGGGCATCAGTGTTCAATTCCACCTTTACCAATCAGTTCAACTCCACCTTTACCTGATGAAGAAGCCATAGCCATTGCAGACACTCAGTGTGCTCCGGTTTCACTCCCCATGGGGTGGGGGGCAATATTGTGACCCCCCCCCCCCAACCATAATCTGATGAAGGAGCCTTGCAGACATTGAACATCTTGAGAGTGTGATAGTGCCCAGCACCTAAGTGGCTTTAGGTGGGGAGGGAGTATGCTCTGGAGTGAAAGTCCCCAAATCTGGATGTTGTCCTTCTCCAAATCTCCATGCCTTTAAGGCCCCAAGGGGAAGAAGAACTTCCCCCCAGGGATGGCTGAGCTCAACAGGGTGAACCTGTTAAGCCCCCATCACAGGGCAACCTCTAACCTCCCAAAGGACATAGGACCCCAAAAAGAGGAGTGGGGGACCCAGCATTCCCTCTCCAGGTGAAGGAGACCTCACAGTCACTCCCATCACTGAATGTCAGGCATTAGGGCTGGGCTGGCCACTAGATGATTGATAGAATGATAGAATCATTACGGTTGGAAAAAACCTCTGAGATCATCAAGTCCAGCTATTAACCTAGCACTACATTGCTCACCATGAAACAATGTCCTCAGGTACCACATCTACCTGTATTTTTGAACATTTTCAGGGACAGTGATTCCACTATTTATCTGGGTAGCCTGTTCCAATGCTTGATAACCCTCCCCATGAAGAAATTGCTCTTCATATTTGAACTGAAGCTCCCCTGGCACAACTTAAAGCCATTTCATCTTGTCCTGTCACTGGTTACTTAGGAGAAGAGACTGAACCTCACCTCCCTACAGCCTCCTTTCAGGTAGTTGTAGAGAGCAATATGGTATGGTCTCCCTTGAGCCTCCTGAATGAAAGAGTCTCTGCATTTATGCCTTCTGCTTCCCAAAGGGGAAGAGAAAGGGAATAAGAGAGAGAGACTTATGGATTGGAAAAGAATACTAAAACAGCTTTAATAAAACAGTAACAGTAAAATGAACTATGTACAAATATAGACAAAACAAACAGTGAACCCAACCCCAGCAATGACAATTACCTCACCATCAGCACTGATGCTACAGGGCAGGCACTGGGGAACTCCCATACTGAACTTAGTGGCAGGTGGGAGCTGGATTCAGGAGCTGGGGTTGCCAACTGGATTCAAGAATAGCTGGGACATGATTCTATGCGTCTCCCTGGGGCTAGTGCTGCCAGACAGGTTTGAGGCCCTCTAGGAGGGCCTCCAACTGTGAGACTGAGCAGAAAGGGGAGGCTCCATGACCAGTGCAAGGGTCTGCTTTGACTGCTTTGGCCCAGGATGGACCAGGGTCTGATGGCTGGAGAGCATAGTGGCTGTAGGAAAGATCCTGAAGGCCAAGATGGACCATCCACAGATGGGCAGTGAAGGAAAACTGCAAACCTTTATTGGGTTAGGAAAGCATCCATAGCCAAGTGGTGGCTGGGAGCATGATGTCCTCAGGGCAGCTGAATGCTTGGGGTTCCATTTGTGCACTCATCCCTTGTGTGTCTCCCTGCACCTGTCTTTCTGGATGCTGCAAGGGCTCAGGGCCATGTGCCATCTTGAGGAACCAGTCTGGCACTGGCAGCATGGTGCTACTGCTTTGGCTCTGGTGCTGTGCAGAAGTCAGAGGGGAAAGCCCTGCACAGAGCCTCGAGTGCCCTCCTGAAGAGGGAGGGCCGTTGCTGTTGATCTGGGGTGATGTCTGCAACAGAAGGAAAGCTGTAAGTGAGGGTCAGGGTGGGCAATGGGCGAGCTCCTGCCTGCCACCTGCCACTGAGGACTTTCCCCAGGGTGGGTTTTGCTGGCCTAGGTGGTGCTTGCCAGAACAGCTGGGCCAAGTCTGCCCTTGCTGGAGTGGTGGTTGACTCGAGGATGTACCTGGATCATCCTTTGGCATGTCCATGCGACCAGAGGACAGCTGTGTGTCGTTGCTTGCTTGGAGGCCACCTGCACAGGGAGAGCAGACACAGAGGAGGGAGAGGATGACAGCAGGATGGTGTGGAGAGCACCAGGCACTGCCACACACACCCTGGGCACTGAGGCTGCCTCTGGTGCTTCAGGATGCCCAGTGCTGGCCACCTGTACCTGGCTCACCTGGTGCCGAGGGTTGTGAGCCAAGGGAGAAACCACTGTACCTCCTCTATCATCTGCTGTTGGGGCAGTGTGGGGTGTGCCAGCATCTGCCAGAGGCTTGTGAGGCAATGAAGGAGCTGCTTCAGCCTCATGTTCTCCCTGGGACACCTTGGGTGTGCTGGCCTCTACCTGATGGCCTCCAGACGTGGGAGAAGCCTCTTGTTTTGTGCGAGGGAGAGGGGCTGTGCTGGCTTCTCTCTGAGGCTCTCCAGCCAAGGTAGAGTCAGTGTTCTGAGGGGCTGCAAGTGTCATTACTGTCATCACCTCACCAATGCTTTGGGCCAGGTCTTGCTGTGCTGTCTGCAGCTGGATCAGGACCTCAGACCTTCGTATGATCTCCCTCACAATGAACCGTGCTGTCTGCAGCAGAACTGTGTCGCAGAATGTGGAGCTGTGTGGGGTGGCTGTCTGTCTCTCTGCCACTGTGTCCTGCTTGCCAAGCACAGGAGAAGCAGGGGTCTTTTCTTCCTCTTGTGCCATGGGACCGAGATAAGTTGTGCTGGCCTCTGCAGCCAAGGTGACTTGAGGGGCTGCCGGTGTCATATCTGTCTTCACCCCATTGATGCTTTGGGACGTGTCTTGTTGTTCAGTCTGCCGCTGCATCGTTACCACAAGCCTCCGCATGAACTCCTTCATGATGAACCGTGCTATCTGCAGCACAAGTGGATCATAGCCTGTGGAGCTGTGCAGGGCAGGTGCCTGTCTCACTGCTGGTGTGTTGTGTTCGATGAGCACAGAAGAAGCTGGGGCCTTTTCCTCCTCTTGCACCGCGGTAGCGAGATGGGCTTGGCTGGCCTCACTATCCAAGGAACTCATGGTTATTTGAGGGACTGCCGGTGTTGTTTCTGCAATCACTACATTGATGCTTTGGGTGAGATCTTCCTGTTCCTCCTACAAGACAAGTACCCATCTGCACAGCTCTCTTCAGGAGATCCAGCCAGGGCCAAAGCTGCTGGCTCAGTGTCCGTGAGCCCCACTGGGGCAGAAGACCTGTTCTGCAGGTCAATGGCTGCCTCTGCTGCTGCTCTGGGCCTGCTCTGCTGGGCAAACCAAACTCCTCCTGGGCACTGCAGGGTTGTGGAAAGAGCTCCAGGACCAAAGGGCTGATCCAGGTGTTGGTGATTGTTATTTCTAATGCTTGTGACAGCTCATTGTTACTGCCCTCCTGAGAGAGGTACTGCTCTGGAAGTGGGCAAGCCAGGGCTTTTGCTGCTTAACTACCCCTAGTGTCACTGTGTCTCAATGACTTCACAATGACTGACATCACAAAACCCTGGCAGATGCTGTGGAGATGACCACACCTGGAACCAGGCTTGAAGCCTACCCTGCGTTTCTCTACATGGGGTCTACAGAGAATCAAACCTGCATAATCACACGCACAACCCAGGTAATGGATCAGGGTTGCCTCCTTGGTGTTGAGCCAACCCAGAAGGTGGTGGGGAATGTTTGGTATGTGCCATGAAGCCAGAGAGCTGTCTGTCTTCTTGAGGTGTGCCAGGGTTCCTGTGGGATATAGGTGTCACAAGGTGCTCAGGTGCCCACTCTGCTGCCCTTGCCCTTCTCCAGCCATGGTCCTCAAAGAGTCCAAGAGGAAGGGTTTCACCACACACCTGATGCCACACCCATCTTCCTTCATTCACCCTAGCTAACCTGTGCATAGTGACTGGTGGTTCCAACTTGGGCCATGTCGCGGTGATCACCAACCTGGAGAGACATCCTGAGTCAATCAGTGCAATTCACCTGATGGATGCCTGAATCTCCCTCCTCCTTGCCAGCATCAGTCAGAGAGTTGTGAAACTCCTCCCCTGAGGTCATGCTGCCTCTGATTGGCCCTCAGGGGGCTCAGGCTGTTGTGCTTCAGGGCCTGCCCTTCACCTGAGCTGATGATCTCTGATTGGGAGCCTGGCCTGTCACTCAGCTTGGGTTTGGCCCCTCCCCCCCTGCAGTGACTCAGGTTTTTTATTGGCTGGCTGAGCAGTCATTCCTCTCCACCAGTGCCTGAGTTTCTCTGAGGCAATGTTTCCTCTGATTGGCTGCCTGGTTACACTCAATCATGTGCCTTGCCCCCATCACCTCAAATGTGATTGGCTTTCTGCAGCCCACTGACTGGCTCTGCTGGTAGGGGAGCATCACCTGGCAATGACCTCCACCTTTAGGGCTTAGACCCTCAAAATGAAACTCTGGGCCCTAAGGTGAGGATAAGGGCCTTGAAAAGGAGGCTGTGAGCACTGAAAGGGTGGGCTAGGTGCTAGAAATGGTGCTTTGGACCATGAAAAATGAGGGGAAGCTCTTGGTTCCCATCTGAGTCAACTCTGCTGTTCCACCTGCAACTTGAGGCTCTGTCTCTGAGGCCTTTCTTCAGGAGCTCCTGACAGGACCAAAGCTGCTGGCTCAGCATCTGTGAGCCCTGCTGGGGCAGGAGATCCACTATGCAGGTCACTGACTTGCCTCTGTTGGCACCTCTGGGCCCATACTGCTGGGCAAGCTGGGATCTTCCTTGCGACCAGCTGCGGGGGTCATGGAAGAGCTTCAGGAGCAAAGGGTCAACCCAGGTGATGGTTACACCTAACACTTGTGAGACCTCTTCATTACTGCCCTCCTTTTTCCAGTCCTCCACCTTGCCCAAAGCCCCTGTCTTGTCTTCTGACTCTTGTTGCAAGACTGCGTACCCTGCAGATCCCACCTGCTGCTTGCTGGGGGCTTGGGTTTCCAGCCACTCCAGCAAGTCCTTCTTGCTAGCAGCAGCTGCTGGGGTAGGGATGCGGGAGATGATGGGTCTGCAGATGTGGGGTGGGTGCAGCAGCTGGCCCCAGCAGAGGGAGCCCGATCCCCCATCCTGTCCTTGGCATTTGCTAGGCTGGGGCTGACATTGTGGAATAAATGCCTAGCTTCTCGTGTGAAAGGAATGCAGGGTAACTTAGTGTGCTTCAAGAGAAAGGTCAAGATGCTTACAACCAAGAGATGTTTATGTTATCTCTGAGAATGGGATCTACAAAGCTGGCCTACCAGGTGGCTGAAGTAGGGAGTCTTGTGAAGATAAGACAGTCCTGTTTTGGCTAAAACTAATGAGGCAAGGCTAAAATACCAAAAACATGCAGCTTCAAAACTTATTTTGAAGGCTATAGCGACCAAGCAGAGACCTTTTAATAACTGCAATTTTAATATTAGAGTTTATACCCTTTGGTATGCTCATGAACCAAATGGAGTGCATGCTAAACATATATGACTCTATTACTCAACTCTCCTCCCAAATCATGCTGTCACCTAGAAGTCAGGGACAGTTGGGGTTAGAATATAAAACCCATGACAGGAACGTTTTGGTGAGGGGAAAGACTGAAGATTTAGCAGTGATGGGGACAGCCAATGGGTTGTGTTCCTCTTTCACCAACCTAAGACAGTGACACCTTCTTGGTAAAAATTGCTTATTCAATGTATGGCTTAATTTTCACTAGCTTTTCTATTGTATTTTAGCAGTACTGCAAATATTTGCTTCTCTGTTTCTGTTGGATGCTTCTCAGGAATTATTAACTTGAGCTTAATTTCTTATTAAATTTATCACTGACGATCTGAAATCTGTTGTCTGTCACTTCAATAAGTTAAACTGATCATTAATTTAAGAGTGTTTCAGTGAAAGTCTGTGTTGGGACACTGAAGAGGCAAATGTTTATTTTATCTAACAAGTTCAGTAAAGTCCTGGGACGCTGAGACAGGCAGACTTCTGGGTCTTGCTCATAACAAATATCAAGCTGCACCTTTTAACAGTTTCAGGGTGGATCCTTGCTGTTCTTCACTCTACAGCTGCTGGAGATTGCTCTGCTCCTGAGTGTCCTGCTACTGCTGCAGGATGGCTTTCCTGAGCAGAGCCAGGCTCCACCCACCACAAGCCAGGCAGATCCTTTCCAGCTTCTCCAGAGGCTCTGACTTGATGGACAGGACACCCCGATGAGCTACAACAGCTTTGTGCAGCAGCTGCAGTGGTGACCTGCCATTAAGGTAGCCCCTGATGCAGGCAACTGGTCTTAGTGGCTTGTACTCTGCTGCTCATCCCCCATGCTCTGGCCACATGTCCGAGCCTGAGGAAGCTGGCATGGGGTTCCTGCTGGCAGCCTCAGTGACTCCACAGGTGTGAGGATCATGTGTGGGCTGGTCTGTGGGGGCCTTCATGCTTTTGTCCACCTGGCCATTGACTCATCTTGTTATGATCCCCAGAGCTGTCCTGTATATCTTGTCCAACTGTGCCACCAGCTGCTGGCTGAGTCCCTGGCTTCCAGTGCAACCCTTGCCCAGGATCTCTCCCACAAGGCCCTGGCTGGTACCTGTCATAGCTGCATCATTTCCTGCACGGCTGTGCAGGGCTGGCCTCCAGCTCTCCACCTTCACTGCTGTGCCAGGATCATTGTGGATGATCCCAGCAGACAAGAGCAGCTTTTGGTGGTCTTCAGAATGTAAAACAAAGGACTTTCTACCACTGATAACAAGTGGTACCACAGTCAATCCTTAATGCCCTGCTTCATAAGCCTCCGTGGCATGCCACTTTCCTGTGAGCTACAGACAACCTGTGCATGCATCCTACTCAAAACTGCTACTACAAGAAGAGGGGGGAACTTTTCCTTCAGCTTTAGTGAAAGCCTTTTTTGGTGAATAGGTAAGTAGTGTTTATTCTGGTTGTAGTATCCTTTTTAAATGTTGTCTGTTGCAGTTTCTGGAAACTCCACTAAAGGCTGTGTGTGAATCTGTGACAGATGAATTAGAGAGACAGGTAACAGTGATCATTTTTATGTTCTTGTAACCTGATCAAAAATATTTCATTTTTTTATGTCCATGAATAACTTCAAAGAATTAAACTACATTAAAAAAAAAATCCCCCAAAACTAGCAAGGATGCAAAAGAATCTGTGAGGAAAATGAAACTAATTATATAGTCATCTACATCACCTTGAAATAGATTCAAGTGAAGTTTCAGCAAAAATCATGCTTGGGCCTTGAGTATCAGTCATACCACCATGTACTGCTAGTATGTAGAGCTAAGAAGTGTTTTTATTTGCTTTTTTTTAATTTTTCTTTTACACAAAGCTCAAGGGAGATGAGATGAAGCTAACTGATCATTTTTGCATTGCCTTTGAGTTTGATCACTCTGGTGGAACTGCTGCACATCCACAGCCCACAAGGCTGCACCCTGCCACTCTTCTCACTGTTACCATCTTGCTGTCTGCAGAACTGCCTGTAGTTTTTGTAAAGTTAGAGTACACCACTAAGAGCTCTCCCCAGTGAGATGTGACATGCTTTTAGTCTGCCTCACCAGGGAGGCCCCACGTGATGAATTTGGCTAAAGATAACTCACTAGTCTGAATGCCACTTCACGTCTTTATGACACAAGTACCTCCTTTTCCTTCAGTCTGTGGGAAAAAACAGTGCAATTCATCCCATCTTCCCTGTCTCCTCACCCAGAGAGCATCAGCACCAGCATGGTTCTCAGAAATTTGTAAACATTGCTAATTTTTGTTCCTTTTTCCAAGAGTCAGGAAGATTACAGAGTAACAGTTCTGCAAGCAGGATGCCACTTTTGCTTCTAACAGAAGAGATAGAGGGCAGATCTGTGCAAACAATTGGTTGGGTTTGCTTTAAATGAAAGCATTTCCATTCTCAGAGAGATTGTTTCAGTCTGGATGTTGAGGCAATGTTTGGGTTGTTTCTTATTTGGAAGTGTTCATCCATTCTCAGTCACTGCAGAGACTCTGAGGTGCCTGCCTGGGGTGTATATGTGTGTGCATGTATGTGTCCTATTTTTGAGCTATTTTAGCTTACACTTTATATTCTAGTGCTTTCTGATAAGTAGAGTTTATGTCAGAATAATTGGCCTGAGGATTTTTCTTTCCAGTCTGGTACATTTCTGAGGTACAGCTACATGGGAGATAATGGAAATGCCTCTAGAGTATCTGTCTGACAAGGGAAATAGCAAGAGTAAGGAGTGAACACAAAACAGGGACCTTGTCAAAGAGTGTGCAAGTGCAAGTGCAATCAGTCAGTGTGGGTGACGTATCTGAACAAATTGAAGTTGACACAATGGTCAATTTGACTTGGGAAAGTATAATTTTGGATTAGTGTGAACACCTTTAATCTGTCAATTGTGGCAGATTTCAACCTGTAATTGAAAGAGCACAGTACTGCTTTACTCCACACGTCAGTCAAACCCACTCACCCTCCTCTGATCACTGATAGGTTTGCAGTCTTTTCTGCATTTACTTATTAGACTCCTATTTATGTCCTCTTTTAGACAAAATTATTTTCTCCACGTTAAGAAAATCTCAATTGAATATGGATGGCCCTTCAGAATAACACTTGGATTCACCTGATTTTCAAGCAGATGGTGTTCAGGGCACAGGAAACAACAACAGATTATCACCATGTGTTTAATTTTAGCTTTTACTCCCTGAATTGCCATTTCAACCATAAAACACTATCTTATTTTTAGTCTGCTTGTATGCCTGACTAGTGTCAGCCCTGCTGCTCCAGAATGGCAGTCATACCTCTCTAATGTAATTCAGAATGGGGTTAATTTCTACCCTGGGATCACTACTCCTAGAAGATGATTAAGTTACCAGCCCAGCTTACTTGTCCTTTCTGTCTGGGACAGGTAAGTCAATGATTTCCATAGGCACCTTACCCACAGACCTGTCTGTAAAATTACAGACCAAGGATACTAACTCATGGGATGGTAAGGATCTCTTAACAGCTTTGCTCCCTCCCTGCCCACTTGCAGGCAGATGGTTCTATGATTTATCATGAGAAATGGTCCATATGCTGCTTGCAGTCTCCTGAGACTTTTACACCAACATCATTTCTTCAAATGTTTAGATTAAAGCAACATGAAATGGAGAATAAAATTAGCCTGACTTTGCAATAAATAAACAGATAACAGAATGACTTGACGTATATGAGAGGCCCTCAACTTCTCTTCAGCATCTCAAGCAAACTCAACATGAAAGTTTCCTTATTCTTTGCTCATGGTGCAGGTGAGTCATGTCCCACACTAACATCCTTCTTTAAATACTGAAACTGACAGTCTCCACAGTAGTCTGAATTCTAGTCTCTTTAATTTTATGGTCATCACAGAGACAGTTGTTTTAAATGTTTGCTGAGCTCCTTCTTTTGCAGGTCTAGAGAGAAAAGGAGAGAGAAACTTCTTGTTAAGAGCAATCTTGTATTTGAGAGACAGGCCAAAGGGAGCAATGAAGAGAACAACAGCTTCCCATCCCCTAGTAAGAGAAAACACAGCAAAGGATTAAAGCAGCTAAGCAAACTCTTTTCTTTAGCATGTGAGGTTGAAATAAGCAGGCAAAGAATCCCACCCTCCAGAGCTTCTCAAGAGTAAATCATGCAAACTATTAGTTATCCATCCTCTACTCTGTTATTATTCTCTGCCTGTCAACTCCTTGTAGGGGCTGCCTGTTCCATCCCTCTTGTGTTATTATGGTTGCTATGCCTTCCTCTCAGCGGCTCCTATCAGTTATAAAGAAACTGTGAGGAGAAAAAATCCTCAAAAACTTGGGCTCCCAAATTACCAGAAATTAAAGGAACAACAGCAAAATTGTTTTAAATAAAACCCAAACCAACAGACAGAATAAAAGGAAAATCAAAAAGAGAGACTGAGAAAAATCTGCAATCTGTAGATGATTTCTGCTTCTGGGATTGCATTCATCATTAAGATTTATAGGTCAGTCCAGAGCTTAAATAGCAGATGTTTTCTCATTATTTATCTTCCTGGCTTAGGCACAAGATTCCTTTTTAAGGAAATCTGTGTAACACATGCAGTGAAAATAGCCCAGGTCCTAAGATCAGCCCTTCTAACTAGCTGAGCTGAAACACTTATCAGAGAGGTTTCATTGCACCCTTCCACAACATGAAAAAATATACTCACTAGAGTCTGATCTTGAACATTTCAAAAAACAGAACTGAATTTTGCTTCCTACCTGGCTGTTTTTTGACAATAGTTATGAACATTTGAAGAGTTTCTTGTATGAACAGTCAATTAGCTAGCAGGCTTCAGCTTCTGTGCCCTATTGCCAGGCCTGTGTTTCTGAGCTTTAATCAAAAGACAGCATAGCAAGTATGTATGGCTAGGCTTCACGAACGAAGATCCAGGGAGGGCNTAGCAAGTACTACTCTGAATAACATCACTGCTATGAGTGTCCTTCATAAAGCACAACCTGTTAGTACTATGCTGCTGATCAAATTGGTGTCTCTTCCACAGGCATATCTCCTGTGGCAGAGCCCTTCTGGGTTCTTTAAATGTAGCCACAGAATTGAAAGCCTTTTGAGGATCTACTTTTCCAACCATTGCACCCTGTTGTGTGCAAATCAGTGGCCTCCTTCTTTCAAGCTGTTTGCAAGCTATTTGCAAATGCCATCATAAGGGCTGGAAGGGAAAAATCAAACTACACCAAAATATCCCAGCAACTTGAATTCTGAATTCCTTCTTGCCTTCCTTATATCAAAAACAACCTCTGATTCAGAACTACAGAATATTCTTTCCATCCCTTAACATACTTCAAATCATGAGTTGTACACACAAAACCTCCACAACTTTTGCTGCATAGAGATCCCACATGTTGTCAAGCCAGCTGGGTCTGGGTCTGATCTTGAAAGTGTTTCTAACTCTGGGACCACAGCATGGCTTGTATGTGAAGATCCCCTTTCTGGCTGCTCTTCCCTGAGTGCAAGCCTCCAAAATTCTCCTGCTCCAGGCCTTATAAGCACTGCTGAGACCACTCATGCCTGAACAAGCTACTCAAAAGCATATGCCTCCAGGATGCTAGATTCATATTAGAATAAAAAAAATTAAGAGAAAAAGAAACACAGATTTGCACAGAAACTTCAATCCCAAACCACACAAGTGTTAAAGCTCTTCAAATAAATAAAGCACCAAAAGCCTTCATAATCCCCTGCAGTGTCACCAGCCTCTGCTTTGGAGTCTATAGGACCTATTTGCTTCTGCAAATGTTAAGTCATGGAATGAAAGAAACCTTATCCCTTTTCCTGAGACCTCTGTTCCTTAAATCAGCTACCCTGCCTTCTCACATCATGAGGCAGTTAAAGCCCAAACCCAGCTGGAGATGAACTGGAACAAGTTCCCTTGAGCCTGTCTGACCTCTTTAGTAAATCTTTGGCTCTGAGAAACGCTGCTGTTGACCCCTCACAGCAGCTGTGATGGTGAGGTGCCATGTGAGCACTGCTCTGCACAAGCACTGTGAAAGCATCACCCATTCTGATACACCTTTATACTCAAGGGCACTTAATTTGCTGCTGGTTCAGAGTTCCAGAACACTGAAGTCATGGCACCTGCGCACTCCCTCTGTGAGATCACACATGACAGTAACTGTACAGGACATGAGGAGACACTCTTTCATTCTCTGGGCAAATATCCTCATGTTTCTCTCTTGACAATCAACACACACTGTAACAAGATCATAGAATCATAGAATGGTTAGGGTTGGAAGGGACCTCTGGAGGTCATCTAGTCCAACCCCCCTGCACTGGGCAGGGACATCCCTAACTAGATCAGGTTGCCCAGAGCCCTGGCAAGCCTCGCCTTGAATGCCTCCAGGGATGGGAACTCAACCACCTCCCTGGGCAACCTGTTCCAGTGTTCCACCACCCTTGTGGTGAGGAACTTCTTCCTAATGTCCAATTTAAATCTACTCCTCTCCAATTTAAAACCATTGCCCCTTGTCCTTTCACTGCAGGCCTTTGCAAACAGGCCCTCTCCAGCCTTCTTGTAAGTTCCCTTTAAGTACTGGAAAGTCACTAGTAGGTCCCCCCGAAGTCTTCTCTTCTCCAGGCTAAATGGTGGAGAAGTTTTTGCCCTGCCAAGAAACAGCTCTTGTACATTTGGGCTGCTACAGCAGATGACAGACAAGCAGGTTCTGCTGTTCACCTCAAGGCCTATGGCCTCTTTAGTTCCTGTTGCCAACTAACCATTCTGTTCTTACAAAGAACAGGATAACTCCCCTTGACATTGTGTGACTGCTTGCTAGAGTTCACAGGGTATTATATCTGATGACTATAGAGGTTCTGGCACTGTGAAGAAGTGTCAAGAACAGGGAAGGTGATCCAGGAGCTGAGAGCAACCTCAGCTCAGCCAGCACCCTCATTAACAAAGTGCCATCCCACAGGACCTGAGCACAGTGGGCATAACTGGGGGGTGGTAACAAGGTCCATCAACAGCTTCAAATGCAGCAAGCACTGAATCAGCTCCAAGGACACTCTAGGGGTTTCAGTCATGTTCAAAAGATACATGACCAAAGACATGACTGGAAAAAAAACTACAGTATGCATCTGAGAAAATAAGCCACCTACAACAGAGGTGCAAGGTCCATCTAGCAGACAGTCATACAGACAGCACTAGAGGCAAAAGCATTTTTTAGCCACTGTATTTAGAGTTAGTGTGACCTTATCTTAAGTATTGGGAGCAGTTCTGGGCCCCATAATTTCAACAGGAGATTAAGGTCCTTGAATACATCCAGAGGAGGACAACAAAGCTGATATAGAGGCTGCAAGGCATGTCCTGTAAGGAGTGGATGAGGACACTGAGTTTTTCTGGTTTGGAGAGAAAGAGACTGAGGGGCAAGCCACCCTCTGATTCTTGTCTTTAACCTCTTTCCTATATATTTGCATAGCAGCTCAACGAACTGCCTCCAGTGTCAGTCTGTCCAAGCTCTCTTCCATTAAGTCTATGAGGAGGTAAACTGTAGAGTCAGGGCTATGTGCTAACTGCCCATGTCCCTCGGAAAGTATCTGTACTGTTATTGGCATGAAAATTCTCTTGGGTCATTTGTACACAGCTTTTATCTCTTCAGGATTCCTTCCCTCTCTGGCTTCCCTGAAGAAAGTGCTATACAGGTTAATAGGAGTGTTAGCTGAGCTCCAGTCCAGTCTCTTTTCTGTATTAGATGAAAATGTTGTTTTCATTATCAGTCTTTAATCCTTTAAAAAGAAAAATAATCCCCACAACTAAAACTGTTTCTCATCAAGTCCACATTGCATAAATAGTTGCCCCAGGTCCTGGGAACAACAGCCAGTCCACACATGGACTGCACCACAAAAGCAACAGCTCACAGTGGTCAGGCCAGAGCAAAACAAGGATGTGCTCACTTTAAGGGACAGATGGTATCTATTTAGCTAAACATTCTTCCACTAAGGCTGTTTTAATGCCCAGATCATTTTTATCAGCTTCTTATCACATTTTGGAGCCCAGCATGCTTCTGATGGAGGTTGTGTAAGTGCTTCCCAGAGAGTGCTGTAGTTTCAGGGTTCAAGGCAACATATCAGCATGAAGAGGAGGTGTGTGTATTTGGAGGGGGAGAATAAAAACAACCCCATGCCATGTTTGCTGATTTTGAAATGTTCTTGGATGAATCTCCAGGTAGAATATAGATACAAGAACGTGGGAGGCCTCCTTCATCCATACTCAGTGTTGCTATATGTTCAGGGCCAGACTGTGAGCCTTTAACTCATCTATGTCTGTGTAATGTTTTGTATTCTGCTATGAAGGAGGTCTGCCAGTGCTCTGAACAAGTCAGAGATGATGCACTGGCATCTGTAGCATGGTATGGAGCCCAAGCTATCCTGGCTCACATCTGACTGCAAAATTCAGTGTAGACATGAAACTTAGCCTGGCACCCATTCCTAGGAATGCTTCCCTTCCCAGATACTTCTGTTGTGAGGACAAGGTGTTACTCATCATCACTATGCATTTCACAGGGTGCCTTACTGTTAGGCTGTCAAGCAGAGCTGTCATCTGAAACCTGCAGTGCAGTGAGGTGATACTGCCCTGTGTCAGTCCTCTTGAACTGTGAAAGGACCACATGCAAAACTAGTAGCATGACATCTGCACTGATGTCAAGAAGGGGAGGGTGTTCAGAGAGAGCAGAGAGGACAGTGTGGGACACCTATGCAAGGCAAGGAAAAGTCTTTCTTTCTGTCTCCTTTTCTTTCTTCACTAGGGAACTGGCTCACACAGTACTACAATAACAAGCACTGGCAGACTGCCCAGCATCACTGTACTCTAGTTGTAAGTGAACTATGAGGCTCAAGCAATCTTCTGGGAAAAGTTCACACCAAATGCATTGTATATTATGTTTTCTCCTCATTGCATTTTATTTCCCCAAACCAGTCTATTATATTCCTTTATATTTCTTTAAGAACTCCAGGAACTGTCCTATTAAAACTAAACATTGAGTAATTGAACAGATCTAGTTTTTTAAAATAATAGAGATAAACCCTCCTCTCAGAGACAGGCCTCAGACTAAAACTAGAGCACAACTCATTAAAAGGTGGGTTTTTCTATAGCTGGTAATTTGTTTGCTTGGGATTCTTTTTGCTCAGATAAAATCAAGAAGTTAAATGAGAGATAGAAGTGTCTTATTAAAACCCTACCATTATCTATATGATGTGCATCTTCCATGGAGTGGAAGCCAAAGCAGAGAAAGCTTCACAATAATAGTACAGTAAAAGGAAAAACATTCCAAAGAGCATGTTCTGTGTTTGACTTGAATCTTTCAAATCAAGTCTGAGATGGTTTTGCATCATAATTCTGGCCACCTCAAAGATGCCCACTATAACTCCCACTGTAAATTTAGTGGGTACACAAAGATTTTTTTAGAAGTGCATGCATGTGTAGCACTTGAAGTCTGAAGAGAAGAGTCACTCATTCTCTGCTGAAGGCAATAAGATCCATTCATTCATTTTTTACTATTTCTCAATGAGGCTTTCACAGAGCCATAAAAAGATTATTTTTCTAAGGTCTCACAATCTATGAACATATTAGACACAATTTATTCAACAAATCAGACCATGAACAGTTGGTTGGAAACTAGGTAAAAAAGTAGGCTCATCTATAGATAACCAGCCCAAATATGGACTCCCCATTGCCCTGCAAACAAAGATATGGTGAATGTATAATTTATTGTTTTTACTAATTAATTTTATTGTATTATTGCCTGGAATCTTTTGCTAAGCTCTGTATTGCATTTTGTGAGGTGTTTGAGTTTCTGCCTCAAAAGGCTTAGGAGGTTTACTTAGGGTTGTTTTGTAGATGTAATGGCACTGTACAGAAAGCAAACTGACAGCAAACATGAAACAGTTCATTCAGCATTAATTTGCAGTGGTATTGAGTACCTGTAACTCCTGGAGACCTCAGTAGGAGTTTTGGGTGTTCAGCACTTTTGAAAGCCAGACTGAAGTTCCTTGCTATGCTTCTGACAAAAGGTCCTTAGAAATTAGAGACAGAAAAGACTTATTAGGTTATCAGGCCAAATTCATCCCAGAAGAAAACCCATTGAAGTCAATGGAATTTCACTGGGGATGGATTCACCACAAAAAGATTGCTCCCTACAGTATATTTAGAAGTGCTTTGTCCTATACAGTTTTAATTAGCTCTATATTAGTCAAGGTACTGTACTATTGTTTCAATCAGCTACCCTTACAGAGAACTAGCTGTCCTTGTCCATGTTTCCCCTCCCAGCTCCATCCCTTGCTGCCTCCTTCTCACCCCCTCATTATTTAATGTCTAATTTGGCTAATGAATTTCTCACACAGAGCCTTCTTTCATGTTTGATAAGAAACTAGCCTGTAGTGAGGTTAAAAGAGAACAAACAAACAAAACCAACAACAAAATAGTAATTAAAAAATAAAACAAAGCAAAACCAGGAATTAAAACCAAATTCTTCTATTGAGAAAAGATAAGGTGTTTTTTGAATCCTTAAGCTTTTCTTTGTCACTCCATCAATCCTTATAGAGGCAAGCTACAGTTTTTCACCACATATTCTTCTTAAGGTGAACATGGATACTTCAGTCTTTCCAGTTTGGTCACTACTCACTGCATTGTTAGAGCAAAGTAGCTTTACTTTCCAAAGCTCTGCCTTACCACTATTTCAGTAGCCATGCACATGTAAAGCATTTCGAAAGTTGCTTCCCAGAAATCAGGAAAGCATTTTAAATTTCATAGTGGAAAAAGCACAGTAAAACACGGCAAAGGCCTGTTGTCATCAGCACTGCTGTTTGGGTCCCTTTAATCATAGAATCACAGAACAGTTACANAATCATTCTAACACAAACATCTGTCTTTTCTCTGAGTATTGCCCAATTTTTATTTTGCTTTCTCTAATGAAAGTTCTAACAAGATGTTAGGGAATTTGTAGTCTCTGTATGCTTTCCCTCGTATAATTACAAGTAAAACAACTGTGTCAAGAACAACTTCAGAAGCTGTGGGCTCAGTGCTGCTTTCTGCCAAAGAGGAAAAATGTCCACAACTAAGAAATAAACTCTAAAACCACAATGGGCAAGTTGCTAAATCCCATCTACGTAAAGATGTGTGTGTTCACTTCTGAGTCACTGCAGCATTTGACCACGCAAGAAGGAAGGCAGTATGCTTGAGGAATGTCAGGAAGACCAAAAATATGATTAAAAAATAGCCCTGTTTCCAGTTTTCAGAGTGTTCTTCTAAAACAGGCACACACTTACTTTAACCACAGAGCTTAATTAAGTATCTTCTGATCATGCTGGGAGGGTTCCATGTTGTCTTCCTGTGGTCATTTCATCAGCCAGGGCTTTTCATGTAAGAATGTGCTGCTTGCATGTCACAGCATGGGATCTCATCACAGACACCTGCTCTCAGCCTGTGAACACAGATTTTAATCCCCCTCCCTGCAAAAATGGTGACAGAAGGGCATATTATTTAATTACTCATTCATGCTCTCCAAGACAGGGTCCACAGCTCCACTTGTGTCATATGGCTTGTGCTATTTTTTGGGGGGGTGATCAAGCAGGATGGTTGTTAAAAAAGGAGAAAGCTTCACCATAGACTTCTCAGGGCTATTTGATGAGAACCAGATAAATGAAAAGATTGGCAAGATGAGAAGAGTTATAGCAGGAACTGAATCTAGGTATGGTAAATATAGTCATAATATTACTTGTGAGTTCTTTAGCTCTCTCTGTGAAGATATGTAAGCTACTCCGTATTGTGTAACTTTACTCTTCTCCAATACAAGACCTTGATCAGGTAAAGATTAACTGTGACAACCACCTCCAACTACTTAAGAAGGTGAAACCAACTTAAACTTACTAAAAATTTCATCTAATTTAAATCTGCAGTAGTGGTTATGTTTCCCTCTGGTGCTATAAGGGGGAAAAACGGATGAGAGATGAAAGAAGAAGTATTAACTTTTAGCTCTGCTTAAACAATACATTTATTAAATCACTTCAGTCACAATCATTCAGCAGTTCCTACAAAATCCTATCATGGGCCAAAGCAAAGCACAGCTAAATGAAATGTTATATATTGTATCTGGCAAGCAATCACCATACTTGCATTCTCATTGCCCTCAGCAGCACCTGCATTCTTTGATCACAGTCCTTTTATGTGCTACACTGTATACAAAAGACCAAGCCAGCAATTAGCCATTCTAGCACTGGCTCCTGAAATCTCTGCAAAGGCTTCAGCCCTTTAATGAATTCCTAAATAGAAGGAAGTTGCAAACAAAGTTCAGCTTGTGTATTTTTTGCCAGGTTCCCACAGCCCTGTAGGTTCTTAGAGCTTAATTAATGACACTTGCATCCTGTATGCCTTCCAGAGTTTTACTGGAAATTTTACTGGTCACTTCAAACTCTGACATCTTTTGGACAATTGTCCTCTGAATATTGGGCAGCCTCCCCAGTCTTTGGAAGAAAAAGACAAGACTTTGCTGCTAATCATGACTCATCTATATCAATGGGATGGACAGACACAGGAGGCACAAAATGTGTGTCATTTAAAGCAAACTACTCCTCAGAAATCCTATGCATTGTATAGGAACCAAAATGGGTGATGAAAATTAAAACCACAGCCTAATATACCAGCATTTGGGAACTCTGCCAATGCCCCTAATTAAAATTTTGTACTAATCTCTTCAGGGAATCCAAGAAATTCTTTCAGAAAATGGAACACTCTTCTATGCACATCCAACTACTTCTCCTGTAAGAGGGAATATAAAGGAGATTGTATACGATCAGACAGAGGTCACTGGAGTGGAAAGGACAGTGTGAAAGCTGCAGGAAATGAGCCATCTATGAATGAAAATACCCTGACTCACATAAGGTATGATTTTGCTGATCTTGGCCTAAGGATCATTACATCAGTTGAAAAACTTTATTAATTTTAGTGAGGTTTACTTAGTTCCCAAACCAGAAGAATATAAAATGGGTATTTAAAATCACTTGGTATGCCAACATGTCATTTCCCTCCTTTTCTTTTTGCTCTACCATCACTAGAAATCTTGGTGAGAGTGGTTGGAGATGAATGAGAAGCATAGAGGGTCTAAGACAGCACCTCTGACATTGGGTTATAGGCAATAAACAACATATTCAGTGCTGTTAGAGATGCAGTTAGAGACGAAAGGAAGGGAAGAGTTGGTAATTGGTTGGTAACTGGAGAGGGAAGGGATGTTGATAAAAAGTATTTCAAAGAAGGGAAAGACCAAATCTGCTTTATGGTTAATAAAAAAAGAGCCAGAATGAGCTTTTAAGAACAAAAATATGATGATACACAGTTGTGAAAGAAGGTAACTAGAACAAGTGTACAAGGCCAGGTTAGAATCTTGTTCATCTAGATGGGTAAAGGGACAAGACAGGAAGGAGGCATAAGGAATGTCACAGACAGCAGGGAAATTGCATCATACTTCATCAGTTTTCTCTTTGAAGAAACCATCATGGTCCTATAAAGAAAAATAAGTGAAGGCAGTAGGAGAGAACTACCAAAGATGAATCGAGGCTGGCTCTGCAATGAGTAAATCTTCTGTTTAGCTATGCAACTGAGTCTCATAAGTCAAGCAATCATATTCTGAGTTTGAGTTACTAAAATTGAAGGCTTTTGTTCAGCCAGTGTGAAGCTACAAGGTTTAACCATTGATTGTCTTACCTTTCCATAGCCCTGACACTCATGCAGACTGGCTGAACCTAGCTAAAGGGAAATGAAGGCACAAGCATGTATGGCATCCACCCTTTGCATGGCTGGAAATGACTGCATGCAAATCAAGGCAGTGGCACTCAGTTCCTTCAGCTAATTCTCCCAAGTGAGCAAGATCTCTGTTGAACCCAAACAGGACTTTACTCTGACCCACTTGTCATTTTGCAGAGCTTTGCCTTTTCTCCTTGGCTTAGAAACATATAAAACTTCCTCTCCACTACCTTTTTCTAAAGGATTTTTCTCTGCCTGAGCCATTTGTGTGTCTCTATTACACGTAATTCTCTGATGTCAGATGAGATAACAGAGATAATCCTCATAAAGGATTTGTGGCATTATAGATTACAGCTTGCATTTGTATGTTGCACACATTGCCTTCAAGAGGCCTCGAGTGATGCTGGAAGGTCTCTGTATTTAGATTACAAGATATTTGCATACAGCACTGCCTTATTAGAGGTTTAGAGATACCAACAACCCAACTAAGTGACCAGCTGTTCTCTTAATCCATGCAAAGGTAAAATGGTCCTATGGTCAGTGGCAACCTTTCCAGGGTAACAAGATTAAAACCACTTTCCTTCTATTTCTTCACCTGCCATTTCACTATAAAACAAAGTGTTCACTTAGCAGACAGAACAATTTATTCCAGAAAGACATTTTTGTTTCAACTGTAGTTTGTCCAGAAAGGGACTTAATTACTGTGCCTTTTTTTTCCTCTCTCTCTTCCCAATATCAAAACTCCTGTTGATATAATCAGCAGGAATCTCAAGATTGGGTTTTACTTATAACTCAGGGGCCTACCTAAGGCTTAAATACTTTTGGTGACCTGCCTGAAGGTGCCCTCTCTGGGCATTTCTCAGGAAAAAGTTGAGTAGTTACAGCTGAACTACTGCTCCAGAACTCAGTTTCTCCATCAGAATGAATACAGCATTAATACTTCCAGGAGGCATTAATCACATAGAAGATCTTCAGCTGCATTTCCTGCTGTGCAATGCACACTCTTCTGATGAAGAAACTGAATAATTTTGGGAAACACAGAGGAGCTGTGCTCAGCAACTTCACAATATGACAGTTCTGATACAAGGCCAACTTTGACTCCCAAAGCCTGGAAAACAATAGCCAATCTCTGTGTTACTCAATGATGTGAAACACTATTCACACAAAAATATATCCTGCTTAGCACATGTGGGATATTCCTAGAAGGGACATGGCTGATGATATATTCAGATGACATTAACACAGATGCCATTTACAATGCTCTCTTTCCTAATTATTAGTGTATTTATGTTTCTTGAATCTTGCAGTGATCATTTTTTAATTTCCTCTCTGGTGAGAGCATTCTGTAGAGCAGGGGAATTATGTTAGCTCTTCAAGGATGGTACATCAATCTCTACAGCATGCATTTTCTAGCCTCACCCACACTGACATTTTGTCTGCTGCACTTGGGTTCCAGAATGGATCAGCAATATTCAACCAACAACAGCCACTTCCAGTGTGGAACAATGATCTACATCTTCAAAGTTTAGGCACCTCTTCATGTCACTTACTTGGAAAGTGAGAATGAAGTATGTAGCACAATTCTGCTACATACAAGCAGGCAAACATCTAATGGAAACACACCTTTAGCAGTTTGTGGCTGTGTGATTTAGGATGTCACCAATCTCAGCTGTTTGTTGTCTTTCTGATTCCTCTGGCTGTGTTGAAATCACCACTGTGACAGCCAAGATGAAGTAGCTGTGTGAGCGTTCCTGGTCCTTTCCAAGACACAGTGAAACTACTCAGCTTGAATCACCACTGACGGGAACTAACTTCTTAAACAGGTTTGAACTTGATCCTCATTGAGCACATCTGACTGTGCCCTAGAATGCCTAGTTCAGCTCAAAGCCAGCACATGTATCCTATTATCAGCAGCAGCAGCAGCTCCACATCAGTCAGCAGCTGGCAGGCTAGCCCTTGGGGACTTTTCTAGCCAAGGCTAGTGAAGTCCTATGGCTGCTTCAATATATTCTCTAGGCACAAAACAGGACATATCTCTGTGCAAATATTGTTATTGCACAATGGATATCATTGATAACAGGAAAGAGACAATGCTTGGGAGCTGGATGTGTTGCTTAGACGTCATTTCAGTCTTTTTATGCACTCTGATTAAGGCCCTTTACTTAGAACTGTCATCATGCTGTTGCTGGCTACTTTGAGTGCACAGGGAATATCTGCTAGGTTTTTTTTTCCCTTCTTAAAAAGGGTGAATTGAATTCAGTGCCTGAATTTGTAGAGTTAGTAACATTCTCTTAACAAAGATTCTAGCTGATCTGTATCCAAACACATACAGATCTACCTACACACACAGGAACATCCATAGTACCCATTCTTTTCAGCACTACATACATTTTCACTCTTAGCCCATTCAGTTTCTGCACTACATTTCCAGGTCATAACCCTACTGTTGTCAGCAATACTTAGCCCTTGACTCCCTAGCAGTATTTCTTCAGCAGTGGCTGGCAGGGCTGTTAGGCAACCAGGAAATCTAAAACAAAGGAAAACTGTTACAAGGAGAATATGGGACAGGCAGAGGAGTGAGTGGAACTAACAGAGTAAAGGCCCGAGAGAAAGAAGTGAAAAGAGGCTGGGAGTAAGGACAGCAACATTTGGGAAGATTTGTTCCCAGTGCAGGCAGCAGCAGTAGCTAGGGACAGAGTCAGATCAAGCAGGAGTTCTCCAAAATACAGCACCAGCATGAGGCTAAAGCTCTTAGAATCCTGTGTTCAAAATGACACAAAGCTAACTAAGCACGAAGATGGAATATATGACTAACTGGAGGGATTAATTTCCTAAACCTGGATGTCTCTCTTAGATGCCCAAAGTCTCTCCACAACAGGACCTGTGATGCATCTACCAGCCTTGTGCCAGTGTCTCAAATCTCTCTGTTTAGGCTACTGAATACTAACCACTGTGTCTTGTTTCAGGCTTTGATCTCCTGCTCCTTATCCACAAACCAGGGTAATAAACAGGGACTAACTCCAGCCAACTTGAGACAGAAAAACTCTGTGATGACTCAGGCTGTACTTGCAGCTAACTCATGGACCTCACCCAAGGTAGTGGCCAGCTCAGCTCCTTGCCTGGCTCAAGCACGTGGCCACCTCTTCCACCATACAGAAACCCCTGCTCCCTCTCACATGTGTTGAATGCAAACTGTGCAGAGCACTGTCATCTCATAGAATCACAGAATGTTAGGGGTTGGAAGGGACCTAGAAAGATCATCTAGTCCAACCCCCCTGCCAGAGAAGGATCANCAGCTCTAGAACTCAGAAGAAACAGTATAATCAAACACCAGGAATCCCACATTACTAGAACCACATGATGGAAGCTTCACCATAACACAGTGCTTTTTCCCCTACCTGTCCTCTCTTGGTCTCTTTCAGTCACTGCCATTCCTCACCAATGCTCTCATCATGTGGCTGTGATGTGAATGTCTGAGGAGATGAGAGAAGCACCTACAGCAAATAAATAAACCAATAAAGGAATAAAAAGACAAAGTGAGAGAACAAGGAGGACATGAGCTGTTTGGAGACTTGAAGGCCAGCCCATAGAGCCACTCAGTCTAGACTCCAGATGTGAACGCAGAGCCTCAGTGAGTGCAATACGGGACTGCGTAAATATCTCAGCCAGATGTCTCAGGGCCCAAGCTACAAATCCTCACAAATGGTGACAGAGTTGGCTGTTGCTGTTCACATAGCTCTGCTTCCAAGAGAATCAGTGGTCATTCAGTCAGCAGCAGTTCATTTTTGCTGCCAGATGGGAGGGAAAAAAGAGGCTCAGAGTTGCAGTTTGTCTCATAGCAAACTCAGCAGTCAGTGGATGGGTCATGGAGTCCTCTGTGGGTACTGAGGTTAGCTCAAAATAGCAATCTGGGGAAAGAGCTGTGAAGATTAGTAAACATAAAAGCACATAATCCTAAACTCCTAAAATTTAGGAGACTAAAGTAATAGGCCACCATGTTAGGCACCTGAATTCAAATTTAGATCTTCGAGACCCCTCTCTTTTGGTGAGCTGAGTTTACAGATGCTGACATTACATAATGGAATTACATTTCAGTTGCTGGAGACATGGGTTGAACTGGCTCTAAGGAACTTAATTCTTCTATCTTCACTTTCACAAACTAAGCATTTCTCTGGCTCACTTGTTCCCAGAATTTGTCTCCTAGGTGGGTGCCTCACAGAAAGCACCTGAAGGAAACATGATAACCTTCCCATCTATTGGCAGCTGGATCTGTCCCATGGGAGGCTGGAGGTTAGTTTCAGCTTCCTCATCTGCCTGAGTTAAGCCACAGAACTGAGCCTGTCTCTCCCAAGAAACATCTCTAACCACTAGGCTATGGTGTATTTTAACCCCAAACTTTCCCAGGCTCTTGGATTTATCACATACTACATAAAAAAACACATTTATTGCAGCAGGGAATAGGATCTGGGGTTCTGCAGTGAAAGTTCTTACATAATCCACCCTGTCAGTGGCCTAATTTAGGATGTATCAATTTATGACCCAGATTCTCTTCAGCAAGTCACCCAAAATTGGAACTGGAACTAGCTGACTAATTTATGAGATGATTTGTAAGCAAAAGTCCTGAGTTGGGTCACTCTTATTCACAGGGATAACATTATTAATGATTGTTTGTTCAGACATAAGGCATAAACGTGCTTTAGCATGGCCAATAATTGTCCCAAGATTTGCAGAAGGATTGCTTCATTCTCCTGTTTTAGAGTGCTAATAGCCAAGTGTCTCATACAATATAAAAGATGAGCTTTTGAACCAAAGAGCACAGAAAAACTTGACAAAGAGACATGTACTACCATATCAATCTCCTATTCCTGGAGGTGCAATTATAGCCTGAGGCTAAGCCCACCAGAGAAATAGCTAAAAAGGCCATTGTTCCTCTCTTCTCTTCAGACCTAGGCTCACAGAGATAACTTGGAGTCAAAAAAAGATTAGGATAAATTATATTACTCATCATAGGCTAAGGGCTCACACATAAGCAGTAGCTGATGCAGGGTGACTACTTAAGCTGCCATGACAAACTGCTAGGGACTAGGAGCCCCAACTCACAGCTGCTTTTCTCTCATTCCTAAGGTCCTGAGGGATGTCAGACCTGCCAAAAGATGTTCTGAACAACACTGGGTTCCCACAGTGGTACATTTCCCAGATAGGTTGCCAGGGCTTACTCTGGTTTATACCTGTACCACATCTGACCCTCAAACCATGGCTCTGATCCACTTAGTTCTGAATGAGATGTTTCCTGAGCTGCCACATTCAACCCTGGGTCTAAATCAGGTTTATCTGAACAGGCAGGTGCATGGTATTAAGGTTTAAATTGTTTCCTTCCCTATCCTGAACAACATGATCCACAAAAACATAGTACAGAGAGACCTGTGCTGGACACATCCTCTTCCTTATTATTCTGCACATTCTCAAGGGAAAAGGCATTGAGTATAATGGTCTAAATAAGAGTTAACTCCAAGATCTAAACAAGTACATTGAACAATTTATTCAGAGCACATCATGCTATTCTTCCACCTCTTTGGTAATGAATGCACAGCATCATTGTGGCTGAAAGTTAAAGGGGATATTTCTTCTGGCAGAGCCCTCCAGGTCCCTTAGGCTGGCTTATCCAGCAATTGTGTTGGCAGTTTGGAGTTTTTCCCAGGATCTTCTATGGCCAGGGATGCTACAGGCCATTTTATGAAATGTCAATGCCCATTGCTGATTAATTTTGGGGGGAAAAAAATAAAATCAACCTTAGAATATTGTTTTTCTGCTCCACATCAAAAGCACATCTATTTAAGGGTCTTTTCAGAGGTTGTCCTTTCTTTTAGAATGAAATAGCATGGAAGACTTGTACTTGTAACCCCACTGTGCGCCTCTGACTTTCCTTGTCTTGCCTTCAAATCTCCAGCACCATTGCAACTCCTCTTCCAGCATAGGCTCAAAACTCACCTCTGACTCATAAATGACAGCTCTGGTGGGTAAACAGGTAATCAGCAAGTAGACCAGAAACATAAGTGACATTTTCCCTCTTGCTTTACAGATCTCAGAGAGGAGGAGGATGAAGATAGTCCAGAATCTCCTGAAAAAAAGTCAGAGTCACTCCAACCACAGAACACAGCATGTTCCTCTCTGTGGAAGATCAAATTTGTTTTGCCATTCAAGTAAATGTAGTAGCCACCTGACAGCCTCAAATCTGCATTCCTCGTTGCCTGTGGCCATATCAAATTTTTGGGAAGACACGAGGAACCCTTTTCAGGAAAATGGTGCTTGCTCCATTTACTCATTGATTCTCAAAGAATGTTTTGTCTTCCTTTCTGTTTTGTGAAGGGCTGTCAACACTTACAGTGAAGTTTATTGTAAATACCCAATAATAACAACTTCACACATTCATCTCTGATTCAATTCCTATGTAAATTTATGTTAATATTTATGTAGATTAAGCCTGCCCCCCTTGGTCCTGGAAAGTTGTTCGAATGACACACGGGTTCTGAAAAGATTGTGTACTACTGATCTACAGGTTTTGTATAGCATTTAATAACTGGCAAATCAACAATGAGAGACTGTGGATATTTCTCTTCATTGTTTCTGGATAAATCACTGGAGTCTTAGAGACAAAGTTGAAAAACAGTCTCTTAAACCACGACCTGCATGTTTATTTTCCTATTTCACAACAGAACAAACACTGACAGGTAAGATCTTTTGAGGAATGGGGTTGTACAAGGGAGTCTAGTTAGTAAGCCTGCAAGAAATGACATGCCATCTTCTAGACAGAAAAGCAGGGTTTTTCCCAAATTATTAGTAACCACTAAACCAATGCCTAGAGTTTATGGATAGTCCTCCTCACTTTTTGCTGTCTAAATTAGTGCAGTTTTTAAGAGAGCTCAAAAAGGTCACTTATTTTATCCTTTCCTTCTCAGCCTCCCTTTCCCCTGTTTTGGCATGGAAACACACTGATCTTAAGGAAGTCAAGAAACCAGCATGGCTGAGTTAAGATCAAACTAAAGGGCAAGAAGGAAATGGACAGACAATGGAAGCAGGGCCAGGTATCCTGGGAAGAGTATAGGGACACTGTCCATTTGTGTAGGGATGGGGTCAGGAACACCAGGGTGTAGCTGGAGCTGAACGTGGCAAGGGATGCAAAGAATAGTAAGAAGAACTTCTACAGGTATGTCAATCAGAAATGGAAGGTCAAAGAAAGCACAGCCCCCCAATGAACATGGCTAGCAAGCTGGTAACGACAGATAAGGAGAAGGCTGAGGTACTCAACAACTTTTTTCCCCGAGTCCTGAGGGAATTGGCTGATATAGTTGCCAAGTTACTCTGCATGATATTTGAAAAGCCCTCTCAGTCAGGTGAAGTCCTTGGTGACTGGAAAAAAGGAAACATTGCACCCACTTTTAAAAAGCATAGCAAGGACTATCCTGGGAACTACTGACCTGTCAGCTTCACCTCTGTGCCTGAGAAGATCCTAGAATAGATAGGAAAGTGATTCAAGACATCAAGCATGGCTTCATCAAAGCCAAGTCCTGCCTGACCAACCTAGTGACTTTCTATAATGGAGTGACTACATCAGTGGGCAAGGAAAGAGCTATGGATATTTTCTATCTGGACTTCTGTAAGGCCTTTGACTCAGTCCCCCACAACATCATTCTCTCTAAATGGAAGAGATTATGGATTTGATGCATAGGCTGTTTGGTGGATAAGGTATGTGCTGGATGGTCACACCCAGAGGGTAGTTGTCAAGGGCTTGATGTCCAGATAGAGATCAGTGACAAGTGGTGTCCCTCAGGGATGAGTTCTGTTTAATATCTTCATGAACAACATTGACAGTGGGATCAAGTGCACCCTCAGCCAGTTTGCAGATGATACCAAGCTGACTGGTGCTGTTGACACAGTGGAAGGAAGGGATGTCATCTAGAGGAACCTGGGCAAGCTTGAGAAGTGGGCCTTATGAGTTTCAACAATGTTAAGTTCAGGGTCCTGCGCTTGAGTTAGGGCAATCTTTGATATCAATACAGGTTGGGAGATGATGTGATTGAGAGAAGCCCTGCAAAGATGGACCTGGAGGTACTGGTAGATGAAAAGCTGGACATGAGCTGACAATGGGTGCTCACAGCCCAGAAAGCCAACTGCATCCTGAGCTGCATCAAAGAAAGCATGGCCAGCAGGTCAAGGGTGACGATTCTGCCGCTCTAAACCCCACCTGGAGTATGGTATCCCACTCTGGAGTCCTAAGCACAAGAAGGACAAGGACCTTGTGAACCAGGTCCAGAGGAGGGCCACAAAAATGACCAGAGGGCTGGAACACCTCTCCTATGAGGAAAGGCTGAGAAGTAAAGGTTGTTCAGCCTGGAAAACAGAAGGCATAAGGGGGACCCTATTGCAGCTTTTCAGTACTTAAAGGAGCCTATAAGAAAGAAGAGAACAGCCTTTGTAGCAGGACCTGTTGCAACAGGACAAGGGGTGATGGCTTTAAACTAAAAGAGGGGAGATTCAGACTAGATAGAAGGAAGAAATATTTTACAATAAGGGTGGTGAAACACTGGCACAGGTTACCAAGAGAGGCTATAGATGTCCCATCCCTGGAAACATTCCAGGTCAGGTTGGACAGGGCTCTGAGCAACCTGATCAAGTTGAAGATGTCCCTGCTCACTGCAGGAAGGTTGAACTAGATGACCTTTAAATGTCCCTTCCAACCCAAACTTTTCTATGGTTCTTCCACCTGTGAGCACAGCCAGAGCCATTTTGAGCACTCCAGTCACACCAGTGACTAGGTAGCTGAGTGCTACAGCTAGTTGTTCTCTGCTTGCCTGCCAGGAATATTTGGCTACGACACTTCATAGTACTTTGCGGTAAGTAGAAACTAATCTTTAGTTCATCCCAGGGCTGGGTCCAACAAGGCTCCCAGGCACTTCTTAAAATAATCACAATGGGACATAAATTGGGACTTCAAGAGATACATGTGCTCTTTGTACAGGGATGAATTTCCAGTAATCCAAAAGGGGATGAGGAACTTGCTATCAGAAACAGCAGGCACAATTGTTGGCTAGGAAGATAACACCAGACAACAAAAGTCCAATTGCCAGAAAGTATTTATACTCCTGCAGTTCACAGCTAAGGACTTGATCCTGACCTTTGACGCACAAAACAGATTTGCTCTGCAGCTGGAAACTCAGTTGCAGCATTTGTGCGTGGAGGGTAAGATTGTGCCCAGGGCTGATAAAGGTAGGAGTTGAGTCATCAGTTCTGAAGTAAGGCAGCAATCTCCTAACCAAAATCACTTCCACTCTAATAACACTGAATGGACTTAGAAGGCCAGGGATTTTTGGAAAAAACCCAAATAAGAACAGAATTGTACCCCATAGAGTAATAAAGATCTTCAGTCACCCAATTCTTTCAGGCCTTTCAGCTGGTTGAAAGACTGACACTGTGAAAAACCCTTTCTTCTCCAAGCTCTTCTGGTTTAAGAGTGTTATTTCACTTTACTTTTTAAATCTCATTTTATTGAAGGCAATCTTAGCCCCAAGAGCAAAACAAGTAAGATAAAAGCAATTAAAGCCTGGAAGGAATCTGTGTTTTCTCTCTGAAATAGAGTCCCATGACAAACAGCTTTCCACGTTACCTTGTTCAGTGCAGGTTACATTATGGCATCCCATCAGGCCCATTCAAACCAGGTTGGAGAAGTAATGTGGCTGGGATCCAGCACTGCCTGCTTGCCTGCAGTAGCTGGTGGTGGGGATTTCATCTCAATCATTTTCTCTCTTTCCACCTCTCATGCAGCTGCCTGCCTGTCTTGATAGGACCAAAGTGTAGCTCATGGAATCTATATGATAATCACAAAAATAGTTATTTCTGCTGAAAAATGGATTTAATTCCCTCTCTAAACCTTTGTGGATTGCCAACTGGGGGTGTGAAACCAGCTGGCAAAAGATGCGTTCATTTCAATTTCATGACTTTCATACACTGCAGCTTCCTGACTTTAACTGGTTCCTCCCCCCTCTAATGAGAGCACCAAGGCCTTGATTAACAGTACTCACGTTAAACAAAGTTTTGAAGAAGCTTCCTTTCATGGTAACTTTTCTGGGCATGTCTGACAGCCTGCTCAATCCAGGGCAGTCAAATGTCTCTTCTTACACAGCATGAGCATTTGTCAGAGAAACTAGGAGTCAGGCTTGGATCTCTGAGTCCTCTGCAAGTAACTTACACAAGAGCGTGGGAAGGAAGCTTGGAAGAAGTGCTGGTAAAACAGTGAGAAACTCATTTCAACAGTGTTTGCAAAATATAAAGGCTTGGAATGGACTCTGTTTTAATTTTTTGACTCTTTCAACCCGTTTCTTATAAAATACATTTTTGTTTACTGAAAATCTTGTGTTCAAGTGTATTGCTTGCTAATTTATTTTTTTTTTGGTCTAGATATGATTTTAGAGAGATAACTAGGCTAGGCAGTGCAGGAGAAAAACCTGATATGTTTTTTGACAGTTAATCACAGAGATGAGAAAGGCTATCTCTTGAGAAAGAGTCCTTCAAGCCAGGTAGCAACTTGATCTAGTTGGGGATGTCCCTGCCCACTGCAGGGGGGTTGGACTAGATGACCTCCAGAGGTCCCTTCCAACCCAAACCATTCTATGATTCATATAATTGAACAATGATTTAGGATGTAAGTATTGAAATCAAAGGGATCATCCATGGAAAAGTACTATTTTCTTTCATATTCTGTCTTTTCAGGCTCTTCTATATGTCCATTTAGTAGAAGCCTTTAACAGACAGTATATGAGGGTCTTAAACATAACTGAGTCCTTGAATCTGGACTCCTAGAGATTTTAAACAGGCTCTATGAGCAAGCTTGCTTGAAAAGGACTGCAGTGTACATCCTCCCTGGTCACAAGCCAAGATGGTCTCACATTGTGACCTTGCCTCCTTTTCACTAATCTCCCCTGGGAGATGGGAGAACAGCAAGGTCCTTTTAGTGCAAGCCTGCTTGTCAGTACTTGAAGTTATGTCTAAATTGCAGTCACATAGTGGCTGCTGTATAGCACAGGACAGTGCATAACTCAAGCTAGACCTAAAAACTATCTAAGAACCCACAGTAGTTATTGTCAACACAGAGCTCAGCAACCCTACATGAAAAGGAATGGCTAATTAACATGTGACAAGTACTGTGTTGCCATAACTTGACTGATACCAGCATTTCAACTCATTTAAATCTTCCTGGATGTTTCTGTACCAGACTCCTGTCACTGTGGCTGCCACATGCAGAAAAATTAACTCAATGCTACCAACTTGTCAACTCCAGAGAGCATGACTGAGCTAGAGTTAGACCACTTGAATGAAGCTTTATTTTGATTATGTTTATTTATAGGTTTGCTCTTGGGAATTAAAGTTTCATTCTATCATTCCAGAATTTCCATTCAGCCAAAACATGAAGTATTGGATCTTGGGGGAGTGGAGAGAAAATGGGGGGTGTGGGGAACAACCCTAAACAAAAGCTCACATGAAGTTGATAGCATCACCAGCCTAGCAAAGGAAGCAAAAGAGGGTCAGAGATTCCAGGCACAGAAGTCAGAAGCCACAGCTCTCTTCCAGGAAAAGAATACACAGTGTCTCATTTCTGCTGTGCCTACTGATAATATCTACAGAAAATCCATCACCAGTTGAAAGAAGGCTGCATTCATTGTCAATGCATTCTACCACTTCACTGTCCCAACTTTCATGAGTTTATTAGATGCACAGTCATGGAATTTTCTATGAAATAGAAGGAAAATACAAGTTCCTTTTTTGTTGCCTTATAGAATCACCAGGAACTCTGTTCCTTTATGTATTATTTTCCCCTCCTTTTGTAGCTTCAGCTATCAACAACTACTATAAATTTACCTTAAAGCAAACTGTGACATAGATCTCTCTATAGACATACACACATGTGTATATATACAGGCACAAATACATACACACATATATAGACACATATACACATACAAAGTCCAATAGTGAACAGGAAAATGTAATGAAAAGCAAGAAAAACCTAGCATGTTTAGAAACAGGAGCAAACTAAATCTTGACTATGAAGTATTACAGCTTAGATAATAGATAGCTTTCATATTTCTTCTGCTGTAATTCTGTTTCTAAGATTATGATGTTTTCTTCTTGCATACCTATCCTTCAGAAGGATAGTGTCATTGCACTGGGATACTCACAGATAATTATCTGACTAGTTTGCATAGAGGGAAAGAATAACTTTGGAATCAAGCAACTGAAAAGAGCAAGGCTAAAGTAAAGCTTAGATTACAGCATAGTCAGTGAACAGGAGCTGAAAAGGACAAAGAGGTTCAAGCTAACAGTGACAGAGTGGCAACTTAACGAATTCATTGTACACATCTCCACCAACTCCAAGGAGCTTTGGTCCAACATTAGAACTTGTTCCTGTGCTACAGTTTCTTACCATGTAATACCTCCCTTCATACACATTTGCTTCTAATAGGGATATGGATGCAAAATTCACTCAAAGGAGGAATAGGACAGTGAGAGCAGAGTGGGCTTGAAACCTGATTTAACAGGAGTCCATCAGGGTTGGTGTCAAGCCTTCCATTCCCCTGAGATTTAAGAAAATGGTAGATCTCTTGTCATCTTAAAAGACTCTTCTTACTTGACCTGAGTCTAGGAATGTCTACAAAAGTCATAACAATGCATTCTTATTTTCACCTAGTTGGTGCAAAGCACAACGAATAGAAAATAAAGAAAATCACCTGCAAGTAACTGCTGTACCTCATAAACAGAGCACAGAATCATTAGACACAGTAAAGACATTTAAAGCAAGACCCTTCATTTGGAGAACCTGATGCTTGTGAAGCATCATTCTATTCTTATTCTCAGCCAAAAAGGATGGGAAGGGAAGCCACTCTGCCTCTTCACTGAATGAAGAGCTTTCAACCATTAACACAAGACACAACCAGAGATAGAGCTCCACTAACAGACTTTGCTACCAGCAGGGAAGGTGTGAGGTCCATGTCAGGATCAATACAAGAGATTGGGTTGTAGTATGCCCTTGGTGCACTATTAGTGGAAATATTATAGTCTCAAGCTCCAGAGCCAAAGCTGTACATACTGTTTCTCTTAGCACTTCATTATGTACAAGAGACAACTTATATAAACCAATAAAGATGTACATATCCCAACCCAGAAGACAAGACAGACATGCAAGTCCCACATGTAATTCAGACTGAAACATTAGCCAATGTGGCAGGCATCCCAGGATCCTTAACTTATAAAACTAGTACTTCAGGAAAAGGAAATTAAATACTACCCCAATATCTTGAAAGGAGGCAGTCACCTCTCCAGGATTTCTTCCTGAATTCAGCAAGGCTCGTTGCCTAGGTTGGATAGCAAATGCAGTTTCCTAAGTCCACGAGTGCTCATCTGCAACACAACATATTTTATTCGACAGCCAAAAGATATTTTTACTTTCTCTGACTAGTGAGGTAACAGCTCAAGCTGGTGTCACTCCCCCTTTGTGTCTCAAAAAACAGTTTTAATATAACAATGGAAGGAAAGTACAATTGGTGATAAAGAAAGAACAAAAGGAAAGTAGGGAAGTAAGTTTGACCTTACCTAGGTCACTCCTATAGCCTTTTGGAAGGTCTCACTGAATGGCATTTTCTTCATGTATGGGTGAAACTGGACCTGAAATCTGCTCTATCACCCCCAAAGAATCAGTGCCTTTTGTATTGCAAATGGGCTTGTTTTGGTTGCTCTGTTCTAAGAAAACCATAGAAATGAGAGCACATAGGATCTTGCTCAGAAACATCACTTTGTGTCAGAGGATCTCAGACTCTAACCATTTCCTATCAGACTCTTCACTCTCAGAGGAGCCTGGGTTACTGCAAGAATCCTTTGTAGTCCAGCTGGATGTCATTACAGAATTAAGCCAGGAGGTAATCTTGAGCATGGTGATTTTACAATGTAAGATCAAAATGTTATTCTTCCTTTCAAAAGATCTAGTGCTATTTGTTGTAATACCTTCATGCAAGGGATCAAATGCAAGTATTGATTATTCGTTATTACCTTTAAAGAGGTCAGGAAGCTTCTGGAATTCAGCAGGCTTCTAAGGATCTGAAGGAATATAGGGCCTCAGGGTTTGATCACTCATCTTGACCTGAAGCTTTGAAATATCCCCTGCTGTCTGGATTGTTCCTGCTTGCTGCCTGGGATTTCAAAGTCTCTCTCTCCCTTTTTTCCCCCCAAGGCATCCTTCTTACAGACATTGCCAGATCAAGAGAAGCAAAGAATGCAAAAGAAAGTGAAAGTGAGAAGACCATGAGCTGGAAGCCCAGCTGGTATACATCTGCTTTGCTAAGCTTGAATTGAAAATGAGTGTCATTATTCTTGTTCTGTGTGCATCCTACTGTGTTCAGTTATTGCATAACACAGGAGAAGCAATGGGCATATCCTGTGGCTAACTCCATTGTGTTCAACATAGGTTAACTAACTGTTCAAAATCCTAACACAGGTTGCTTTTCAACCTTTCTGTGCTAATTTGATCTTCAGGCACGTTCAGATGGTGGAATGTTTAGAGGAGACTGAAGGTGTCATCATGTGGAGACCCTGACAAAATTTAATGCAGTCTTTATCAACTGAAGACAAAAATTAATGTCATATTCATCTAGACACTGCACTATAAATTTCCATTTTCATCAGCATTCCCTGTATGTTGTAGAACAAACCTCTAAGAGTGCTTTTTGGCAGATGGTTAAATATTTAAGTAGCTGGCCACAGATTTTTTTAAAAATTGAGATAATTAGAAGACTTGAAGCAGTTAATATTTATTAGTCACAAGGAATTTGACAGATTGGTTATTTTCCTACCCACACATTCTCTAGCAGACAAAAAAAAAAGTAAATCCCTTATCTTTCATTGTGTATGAAGCAAGCTTCTGTACAAGGCAGAAGTAGAAGGCATGGACTTCCCAAGTTTCTCAGTATAAGACACTTAGTGGCTACAACTTAATTCAAGAACTGGCCAGAAACTAAAACAGAGCTGCTAAAGTCTCTGTAGAAGTGCAGAGAGGCCACCCTGGAAAGTACCCAGGACTGAAACTTAAGGACTGAATCTTCTGCACCACTTCAGCTTTCACTGTAAATTATGGGGTTGCAGGTCTCAGGATTATGAGACAACCCATTTTCTGTTAGCTTTGCCTCTTCTGTTGGCCTTCCTTGCTGGTGATGAGATGTAAGGAGCAAAGGCAGAGCAGTTCTGTGGCACTCCAGAACTACATAGGAGAAGGCTCCTTAAATAGTGGATTAAACTAGCAGACAGGAGGCCAAGAACTGACTGATTACTGAGGCTACTCTAGGGGCCAGTTTCACCAGATGTATCTTCTTTTATCTGCCTGGAAGTGAAAAGAAGCATTGAGACATTTGCCTAGGCTTGCTGGCTGCCCCACTGACAGGCCCAAGCAAAAGCAGGAACATCTTTCTCCCTAGGCTGCAGATGTCCAGCTATGCTGAACACACCAAGGAGCACAGCTCAGCACTTCCCATGCCAAGTCAGGCCAATACAACTGCACTGAGCCAACAGACAACCCACATAGACAGCAGGCTGGATGAGCTCAGGATGGACATGCAGGCATCTGCACAGCACATACATGGTGAGTTTAACAGGTTAACCATCTGTCAGGCTGTCAGTACAGGCAAATGTCCAAACAGTATCTGCATGCAGAAAAAGGTCTGTGCAATGGGCATACAGGTTGCTACTGTATAACAGAGCCACTTGAAACTGTTACCTTCTTTCCATTACCTTGCCTGACCTAGCTAAACATGTCCCTGCTTACTGCATGGAGTTAAACTATATGACCTCTAAAGGTCCTTTCCAGATCAAACTATTCTATGATTTTATAATTTCACAAGATTGATACTGACTTTGCCAGAGTTTCATGAAAAACATGAAAGCAGAATCAGTGTTATACTACATAGCTGATTTCTAGAAAGAGATGCACCATTGTTTCTTACCTGTCTTTCCTTAATAGCACCACTGAACGTGCCCCAGTATAAAACCCCTTGGGCTCCTTTACATTTAAAGGCAAACAGAAAGTAAGATAAACTCAAATAAGGCATCTTAGCATGTCTTCACACATAGCACTAAAAAGAAAGGGTGCATAGGATGAACTGTGACAGAAAAGGGTACAAGTGGAAAGGATATTCATCAGTGTCTACACAGCAAGGCCAAGGGCAGACAGTAATATATAATACATCTGCTCTAACTCTTACTTGGTACAAACCAATAGGGCAAGACCAAATATCTTGGCAGGCTGAACACAGTCCTGATGTGGAGCTACCCCAACACTTCTGTCAAAGGAATCCAAGAGAGGAACTGGAAAGCAACCTTGGACATCAACCTCTGCCAATGCCAGTTTGCTCTCCAAGGGGTTGGTACCTGGAGCAGAGCAATCCTCTGGCTACATGCTTCCTTACTGTGGTCAGAAGGGATGAACTGCTGAACCCAATGAGGGGATTTTTCTTTATCCTACCAAAAAATTTTAAGGGCCATCCTTACTGTATACAAAAGGATAGGATATTTTTACAGATTTTTCTTTATTAATATTATTTTTGAAATATTTTTGTCTGTGCCTTCTTTTCAGACAATAGCAACTTATGCTTTAGTTATCTTATTCCTATAATAAGAACCCTGAGGACTAGAAAACTGGTAGGGTTATGAGATACAATGAAAGCAAAACCTATTTTAAATGAACAAAGACTCAGAAGTTTCAAGCTTTCATAGGCTTTTTTTTTGATTGCTGAAAAGCATGTTAGAGAAAGTGTGTTAAAGTTTCAGTATCCTTCCTATTCAAGGAGGGATCCACAATCCTCAGCCCTAAGAGCTCCAATAAGTCTCATTGCAAACCAAAGGACAAGACAAGGATAGAACCTAGCAATAAGAAAATAAAAAAGCCACAACCTTGTAAATAACAAATATCACAGGATTCCCATAAAGAAACAAAGCAAAAAATGAACCCACATTGTTCCCTTTTCAAGTACCCAGAACTAAAGTCTTCACCTTAAAAAGGTTTGACCTCGATATAGGCCATAATGTAAAAATGTGAAGATCTTGGAAATTTGTGTTTTTCCTGGACAGAGGCCCAGATTTTGTAATATATCTTGCCTCTTACTATTTTTCTTGCTTCTTCCAAAGTAGAAAAGGCTCTTTTGAAGAAACATGTTTTCTAGACACTTTGATACACCAAACTTGGGGTCTGTTTAAATACTTCAAGTTTGAAATGCACACATAGTTTTCTGGATACAAGCAAACATTACCTGTCTGGATCCAGTTCTTACTATCAGTAAGTTGTGAGACAATAGACAGAGTGGTCTCTACCCTAACATCTAGAGTAAATGCTAAGCCAGACAGATAATAGTAAGATAACTTGCTGGACCTTTGTCTTCTCCACCACAATTTCAATGAGAGGCACCTGAATTTATGCCCATATGGAAATCTTTTGCCTAAGTGAAAAGGAGACTGCTAGAACAGACTGGTAGTGCATCACACCTGCTTGGAAAAGTGATTTTTGGGTTGTTTTTTTTTTCCTTACAT
This sequence comes from Bucco capensis, assembly GCA_013396975.1. Lineage (NCBI taxonomy): Eukaryota > Metazoa > Chordata > Aves > Piciformes > Bucconidae > Bucco > Bucco capensis. The sequence continues at coordinate 480,702 of VWZO01020930.1, forward strand.
CACACAAGGAAATCTGTCCATCATTTTGATCCAGTGAGTATCAATGGGATGAGGACTCTTTCAGAGACCATTTTGTTAGACTACCCACAAATTGCTTTGGCACACAGACCTACTCTTCTGTTCGTGATGCTCTCCAGGCCGAGCTGAAACTACCTCTATAAACCATTAAGCCTACCATGTGAAGCACATGGACTGTCAAGTACATCTCTCTGCTTACTCTTTTTGGTATCTAGAGAATACACACGCAAATCCTTTCTTGTATTCTATCTCATACTAGTTGACTGAAGGCATCAGAGCTGCTAAGAGAGTCTAATTAATATTATTCCTCCAGATGCACCTCTAAATCCAGGTAGAAGGGGGCTAACCATTCAATAATTCATATTTATTAGCCTCTTTAAAATTAGTTTCTGTCGTATCTTATCAAACAGTTGGCCATAAGACAAAGTATTCCCTACTGAAACATGTGCAAGTCACTAACTTTAGTGGCTGTGAACTGAAAGCAATTCCTTCCCCACCTTCCAATGTTTGCTCAGGTGCAGTTTGGTTTCCATGTGAACTGATGCAGGAGACCCTGCCTCAACCAGCTAGCTAACAGCAGTCACCAACCAACTTGTATTGATTGACAACAAAGTCTTCCTCCTGAAAGAGTCTCTTACATAAAAAGAGTCTGTTTACTACATAAAACCATCTTTGTATTTGTGACTTGTTGTAAGTCCTTAGGTGATTTCCCTTTAAGGATGACTACATTTTTAATCAATCAGCAAGGCATGCAGTATGTCAAGTTCATGCTAGCTTGAGCAGCAGTGGACTGTGTTTTTTTCCCCTGGTGAACAAGCCCCTCATAGCCCACGAGTTTTAGCTGGTGGGGTTATGTAGCTTGCCTATTAGGACTGCTCTCAGCCACATGCCTGACTGCACTCTCAAGACTCAGGGCCAAAAGTAAACTTTAAAGGAACTCTGCCAATTAAATGAAAGCAGAAAACAGAGATTGTGTTTTTAACCAAAGCAAATACGATCAGAAACGTTCTTGTCATTATTATTTTGCATTCAGTAAATTGAATCTGAGTATTAAAATATGTCATGAAAATGAAGCTATCTAAAAATGAGAGTTGGTCAAATTGTCCATTGGCTATTGGAAGTAAAAGAAATACATATTGCTAGTGGTGGAAAGTAAGCCTAATTTCAAAAGACACTAAAGATTTTCTGTGCCAGATGTTTTATAGTCTTGTTGTGTGGATCTTCCAGGGTGGAGTAGGGAGTGAAGGGCAGGGAAAACCTAAATGCCATGTACTATCTACAAGAGGCAAAGACAAAACATTGCAGAAAGCTTATCCCAGATAAATTCCAGTAAACCCTTCATATCATGTCATAGTCCAAACAGACTACAGCAGGTTGCAAGAAACATAGTTGAGGAATGACATAAGGAATTTTATAGAATATACTTAGATTAGATTTGTACTCTCTCCATTACAAATATAATTGATTCAGTCCTCAGTTTAGATAAAATAATGTTTTAGTTTCAGTGTGTTACTGTTCTCCTAGATTGGGACCCTACCTATAACAAATTTAACTGTCCAGACAGATTCCAAAGAGGTTTTCTGCACTTAAAAATGTCAACATTTTCAATCCCTTTATCTTGTTTTTCTTTCAAAATTAAAAGCAAGTGGTGAGTGTACTGCTAGGAAGCTTCTCTCCAGTGCTCAGAAGACCTTGTTTCTAATCTTCTCACGCTCTGAGTCACCTAAAAGTTATGACACAAGAGATGGTCATGGGTTTGTTAGAGCCTGCTCACAGCTTCTAGTGCAGTCTGGGCAGCATGCTGCCAGGAAAAGCATGAGGCAAACAAAACATTTCAAGGTGTCCAAAACAGATGTTGATTTGCCTTGTTACACTGCCATCAACAGATTACTCAGAAACAGACCTTGCAGGAATATATTGAATTCACTACTCTTGGGGCATCCTAACACCCTCCTGAAAGCCTCAATACATGATGAACAAAAGAGAGAACAAAGCATTCTGCTTTAAAAATCCCTTTGATCAGATAGATGAACTTTTGCTTGAAAGAGAAGTGAGAATGTGACCATTCCAAAGGGATCCTGGTAATTTCTACCATGATTTCCATAATTCAATACCTTACAATTAAGTGTTTTAAAGTCATCTGAAAGAACCAATAAAGACAGATTGATTACTTTGTATACATCACTATGAGACATTATCACTCAATGTTGCCAAAGCCAATTCCATGCCAGCCCTTGATCTAAAATTAGGCTAAGCATAAGGAAGTGTTCTTTCCTCTCTAATAATCACCTAAGCTTGAATGAGTCAACAGAGGCTGAGAGTCTGCAAAGCAGTTAGTACCAATGACTGATTACTGATGAAAAAACCTCATGACCTCAAGCACAGGTCACTCAGGACTTTCCTAAGATTGGGGATTTTATCAATGCTTATCAATATCTAAAGGGCAAACCAGAGGGGGAGGGAGCCAGACTCTTCTCAGTGATGCCCAGTGCCAGAACAAGGGACAAACTGAAACACAGTAGGTTCCATCTGAACAGAAGGAAAAACAACTTTCTTGTGAGGATGCCAGAGCACTGGAACAGGCTGCCCAGAGGGGTGGTGGAGTCTCTGGAGAGATTCCAAACCTACCTGGATGCCTGGATGCTCTAGCAGGGAGGTTAGACTAGATGGTCTCCAAAAGACTTTTCCAACCCCCACCACTCTGTGATACAAATTTCAGCACCCAGCAAGCAAGGTTCAAAACACCCACTAGGGATAGGTCTTGAAATTTACTCAGAGAAGATAACTAGGCAGGGAAGACAGGCATTTAGTGCAGCAGCTAGAAGTACTGAGAGATAGAAAATATTCTCCATTGGCCTCTTCTCCCCACAGTTGCTCCACTAGGAAGAACAGAGATCTCCCAGTCTCAGTCCCTGTAGTTCTTCCCAGCCTGAACAATGTGGAATATTTCAGCCCTGTTATCTGGGCAGAGGTGGCACCGATTAACTCATTTCTCAGAAACACAAATGCCATTTCACAGCTACTGAGTGGAGGTCAAGGAAATCCTTTGGCTCTATCTTCTGCAGACAGTTTTAGCACTTCTTCACTTCCATCTAATTGCACTTAAATTGGAGCACTTGCTTAAAGTCAGGAACCTCTGTAGAAGGCAATGCCTTCCATATAATCATGGTCTAACATAAATACAGACGAGCACTAAACTTTCCCCCCCCCAGTTTCTCCACCTGGGACCACCTGTGAGAGCTTACACTAAGCAAAGGACTGTCCTTATCTAACTCCACAACTGCTCAGCCTGCTGTCACCTTAAAATACAGGATGGGTTTGTACATGTGTATGCAAGGACATATGCCTCACATTATTTTCTATGCACGCTTCATGTGCTCACAGCACACACAGGCCTAGATCTAGGAGTGTGTGCATTCAGATAGATAAACAGATAATCTGGAATTATTTCAAAGCAAGCAAAACATTTTTTTCTTTCCATTTGTTTCGCAACAACTTGGCCTTGGGATCTTGCAGGGAGCTGTATGTATGAGTGACACACTTGCCTGTTTTTACAGCTCCTGCCTTATGTCAATTTAAGCATCTTTCCTACACCTGGAGGAATTCAACAAACATCAGCTCACAGGTGTCACCCTCCATGGGCTGAAGGCTGGCTCCAGAGAGTCTAGCCAATATCTGCTTTGGCTATTAAGAGCCTTGGAGAGGCCAAGCTCACTGTGTGGGGGGGAAGTGGTGGGGAGGATAAAGTGGAAAGAAAAGGAAGGAGGGGGGGTACATGTATGTGCATGTGCATTTGCTGCTACTTTAACTTTCCATCCATTTAAGAGTTTAAATACTAGTCAAGCACTTAAAATAACATTAGGACACATTCCAGCTTTCTCTGCCAGTCAGAGGAAAAAAATGTTTGAAACCCTGCATCTCAGCACCCCAAGGGCTTTATGATTTGTTAGGTTTAGTAGTTCAGAGGATTAAAAAGACAGAAATATTAGTAGAAAAAAAGAAGAGGAAAAAGTCAATGTATTCACTGAAGCAAATCTAATGGGTTGCTGGGCCAGAGAAGAAAAGGTTCTACTACCTGACTGAATCTTATTTATATTTCTTGCTCCATAATAAAAAATAATTTTCTAGACATTCTCCCCCTCCCTTCTTTTTTTTTTTTTTGCTATGCTAGTCACATTTCCTAAATCCTTTATCAACGGTTGCTCTGCATATGAATGGGCTGTAATTGAACTGTCACATTCATGAAGGTCAGTAACCTTTCATTAGGAAGAATGTGTCTTTCTTGATAAATTGGAAAGTCCCTGAGGATTTGAAAGCTTTTTTATTATTATTATTCTTATTTCATTCTTTCAAATATACCTTAAAAAATCTAACACAGATCTTTCTCTCACTCTCTTTTCATAGCCCTCTGACAAACCCCTTGTCTTTGTCTTAGGCAGTGCCATGCAAAATATTCAATCACAAGCTTTCAGTGTGACCTTCTTAAAAGCAAAATGGGAAGCATAAGCCCTCCACCCTCAACCTCTTGCTTTGAATTGCAGATAGATGATACTTCTGCATTAAAAAAAAATCAAAACCTTGAGATTAGACTTTTTGTCATGTTCTTGCTTCTTCAGAACAACTTCAGGATCTACTGTAAAGTGACCTAAGTAAGATTGTGTTGCTACTAGTATATCTGTCTATCTTTTTGGTGTGTTCATTTATCTGCAGAGATGGACAGTGAAAGACCTCAAGTAGTGACAAGGCTGTATGTGAAAAAAACATTGTAGGAGAGAATGGTGCTTAAGAAAAAAATACTTAGTACTGCAAACAGCTTTTGATCCCTGCCACGAGTAAGCTGCATACACTCAATCTTCCCTATCCAAGCGAAGTAAGCTCTTCAGAGGAAAGTTTTTGCACCTTGATCTGCACCCTGACACAGCAGGGTCTTTAAAGAAGAAACTTTGTGGCTGCCAAACCCATCCTTGCTGCCAGAAGCTCAATTCCTCCTCTCGATTTCTATCAGAAATGTGTTGAGCTTCTCACCCTTACCAGTGCAAAGGTGCCTTCAGATGCCTTAAAAGTGCTACCAAGTCTGCTGATCACAGGGGCAGAAAGCCATCTGTTCCTCTACATGCCAAGACTAGACCATGTTCTAGGCCTCCCTCTTCAGGCAGTTATCAGCTTGATATCAAGAGGTCAGAAAAAAAATAATCTTGGTGATAAAGTCAGTCATTATCAAGAAAAAAAACCACCAGCATGGAAAAGTGGAGACTTGATAAATAGAAGCAAGCCTCTGGCCTTTCATGTTAGTTAGTCAAATACTCTAAGAAGTAACATGAATTACAGGTTCTCTAGAGCTGTCAGAAGACTGTCAATACCAACAAAATTGTGGTGATTGAAGATTCACTACTAAAAGAATACAGAGGAAAGCAAAGCAGATGGAGTCCATTAATGGTGCAGGCCACACTGGAAGCATTTCAGCTGGAAATACTAAAGAAGCAAAACACTTCTTTTAATTTTTTTGCAAGAATGGTTGAAGAATGCTTTCATTAATTAGGCTTAAGTTTTCTCAAGTCCTCTCTCAACTAATAGACTTCCGTTGAGTTTATTTGCCCAGCTTTGAATGGGAATCCTTTACTGCATTGCCAAAATATGGATTTTATGCTAGTAAGGGAAGCCATAAAAAAAGACTCTCCTAAAGCAAAAAAAGTGCTACCTGACTTCAATATTAACATCTTCTTCCAGCAGCAAGAGTGTTTTTGAAATCATATGGAGAGGGTCCTTTTCTGCTTCAGTTTTACCACTACTCTCTAGACACAGAGACCATAGTGGAGGCTAGCCAGGTGTCTCCAGAAGCATAAATCAGCCTAGATCATCATCAGAGTTTTCTCTGCCACTTGTGAAGTGCAGGTACCTGTGTGATACCACTGTAAATAAAAAGAATAGCCTCTATCAGTGGCTACAGGCATGTGGCAAATGCTACCTGGGATGCTAAAACAACAGAAAAGCCTTCAAAGCCCATCACTTTCAGTAGTATGTTCAGGCTGCCCAGTGTAAGAGCCTAACTTAGAAACCTTCACTACAGTGGCATCTAAGGTCAATAAGTAAGAAGTGACTCAGACTCATGCTTTCTGTGAGCAGCAGTCAGAATGCATCAAGACTTCTCTATGTGCCTATCTTAGGTACCAAGATGACTTTTTTCCCTACTGACTACACAGGAAGCTAAGGTCTAGTAACTAGGCACAACAGGTAGTCAGAATTACTCACCGGTCTCTTGACCTGATGTCATTGCTCCCATGGTCCATAGCAGGCAACAGGAATACAGCTCACAGTTTCTAGACCTCGTCATGATCCTTGTTCTGTGGAATAGATAGAGTCTTCTGTGCTGCTTTTCAACTGTATGTCAGCAGATAACTCTGTAGTGAGCCCCATTTTAGAGGCAAGATCCTGCCTGCTTTAGTGGGGAGAGACTAGTAAGCAAAGAAGAAAAGCAAAGATATATTTTAATGTAAAGCACAGTTTATGAACCATTTTTCTCAAGAGTTAATTTAGAGATCATTGCTGCTCCCCAATGTTTGTGGGAGTGCCAGCGATCTGGAGAATGGTTTCATGCAAGAGCCTTAATATTCAGATACTTTCAGTTGCCAAAAAACCCCAGAATAGATGCCAGTCAGATCAACTCAAGTAGAAGACCAGAATCTTAGGAAAGAAAATTCATCAAAATAAATATTTTAAAAGATATATTCTGGCATGCCTAGCTTAAAATACCCCTGGGGCAACACTTCTTATGGTGTATTGTTGTTTTCCTTCTCAGATAACAACACTTCTTTTGGTGTATTGTTGTTTTCCTTCTCAGATAAAAGGTTAATAGTCTAGTGGATGTGAGGTAACTACTTACAAATCTCTAGAGAGAATCTGTTCTGGTTCACACTCTCGTGTCCTCTGTCCAGAGTATCCAAATATATATCCTTATATAAAATTGGAGGTAGTTTCCTACATGCCAGCACTTGGACCCACACACCACTAAACCTTCTAGGAAGGAATTTGGATTCCAAGATTTCAGTTCAGGACTGTCTCTAATGAAGCTCAGAGGACTGCTTATGGACAAAACAACAGAGTGGTATATCACCTCATTATATATATCCAGACCAAAACAATGAGTCTTCTCAAGCACTCTGCACTGTGTATAAAATAAAAGTGGTTAAAGAATGTGTTTGGAAGTGTGCTAAGCATTTTCCAGGCAGGCAGTGAATAAATCCACTTTACCACTTCATGGCTTTACAAAGAAGCCCATCCATTTACATGGGAACCCTCTTGTTTGCATTTCTTAACAGCTGACATTTGTACCTTTCCAAGGAAAGTGAAGGGCATCTCATTGCCTCATTGTTTAAATCAGTGTGGAAATAATGGGGATGATAGGGAATTGGAGCTAATTTCCTTTGTCTCCTATTCAGCAGATAATGGTGGTATGTGTGGGATGCTAAAGGCCAGGCAGAGGAGGTGACCTGAAGATGACTTCATTCTTATGAGGTTTATCAAAGGCTCCTGTCAGTCAAATGCATGCTGAGAGATTGGGGACTGGCCATCTGGTCCAAAGTTAATCAAAGAGGAAAAAGGAAAGTGAGGAGGTGAAAAATCCCCGTCAGCTTTGTGCAAGGTGGGAGGGAGATGCAGGCAGGAGAGGGAAGTCCTGTGCTCCAGCAGCCCAACACCCAGGCTGGATGGATAGCCATGCATGGAGAGGAGTAACCACAGCAGAGCAGGGGGGAGGAGTGTGGGCAAAAGGGAAAGATAATGATGTTTTGAATTTTCACTGGGATGATCCCACACCAGTTTTCAGTGGCAAGCCTGAAGGTCACTGTTTCTGTCAGCCATGCAGAGCAGAGGCAGAGTTGTTTCACTTGGCCACAGGAAAAAAACAAACCACAGAGCCAGACTTTTTTCTTCTGAGTTTTGTTTCTTGCAAGCAGGAAGAGGAGGTACAGCCATGTCACCTTCATATCCTGCAGACACAACCTTACCCAGCTCCTCATCTTCTAACTCCTCTACCCACTGGGCTCAAAATCAGGTGTCCTGCAAGCGCTAGTATTTCTAAGAGATCTGTGTAACTAGCCCATCATGACTTTCCTGTCACTACTGACCCACAAACTGTAAGAGGGGTTATAGAGAGGGAATTTAGCAACAAAGGGGTTTGTTTGGTTTATGCTGAGAGGGTACCACACAATGCTTGTAAGCAGGACTGAAGACACCAATCAGACGACTGAAATACTCTTTAAATCTGTATGTTACGTAAAAAACATGTTTTTTTCACCATAGATGTGTTCTGAAGTAAAACACCCTAGTGTGACAGCCTGTTAGTCTGATTTCCATAACCAAGCCCTGTTCAGCTGCTCAAATCAGCTAAATAGAGACATATTTTTAAAACTACAAACGTCCAGATTGTGAATCCCTCCCTCATGCTGGCAAATAGTCATGTTAATGAGTAGTCTCCTTGACTCCAGGGGAAAAATTCTTGCCAGCAAAGGTTTCACAATTCTAGCCCTGAACATTTCTAAAATGATTAATCAATGTGAACTAATTTAAAACAAAAAGGAAAGAAAAAAAAAAAGGAATGAAAAAAAAAGAGGAAATAGAGGAAGGTTCTTTTGAAAGGCTGCAAATTAAGCCTGAGCACAAGAAGATATTTCTGTGGATCTAGGCTGAGCAAGGGATGAAAGTGCTGCATCTAGTACACACAACTGCCACCCCCAGCCACCTTCCAGGACAGAAATGAGCTAAAACCAAAGATTAGAAGAACAAAAGAGTTTGGCTGCTTCATATACCTGGAGGCAGGACTTTCTTCTCCATTGAGTTTTCATTCTGCTTCCTCCTGGGCTTGAGGTCCACTCAGGCTCCCATAGAGAGGAACATATGGAAAACAGTGGCAGTGTGTTCTGCTTTACCTGCAGCTTTGCTGGGCTGAGTCTCCTCCAAAGTCTTGTTTGGGAGCATCACCTTGCATGGCCAAGCACTGTAAAAAAAGAGCTGAGAACAGCCAGGGTGGAAGCAGAGAGGGCTTTAAACATTAAACCAAAGCTTTACAAAGCACCTAACCCTAAAGAACTTCTGCTGAGTGTTTCAGCCAAGAACATGCAGCTCTATCTGTATTTATGCAGTATATACATAGCTATACTCTGCTTGCTGCCCTCCTATTTTTAGTGAGTTTTTTTAAAATAGCAAGGAACCTGCTGCACATGAGGTAGCTTGAAACAGGCACAACCAAAAGCATAGAATCATAGAATGGTTAGGGTTGGAAGGGACATTCAAGATCATCTAGTTCCAATCCCCCTGCACAGGCAGGGACACCTTCTACTAGATCAGGGTACTCAGGGCCCCATCCAACCTGGCTTGAACACTTCCAGGGATGGGGCAGCCACAGCTTCCCTAGGCAACCTGTTCCAGCATCTCACCACCCTCACAGGAAAGAATTTTTTCCTAATGTCTAACCTAAATCTTACCTCTTCAAGTTTATAACCATTTCCCCTTGTGCTCTTGCTATGCACCCATGTAAAAAGCCCTACTCCAGCTTTCTTGTAGGCCTCCTTTACACATTGGAAAACTGCTATAAGGTGGAGCTATTAGCATGTAAAAATATAATAGCTAAAAGCATGCAAGGGTGGAGACAGGGAGGCCTTGGCTTTTCTTCCTACTGATGGTTGGCATGATCTTTTAGTGAGTAGAAGTCAGTGAAGAATCTCATAGGTACCAAACATG
>VWZO01020931.1:0-70709 GCA_013396975.1 Bucco capensis
CAAAGAGGGATAGAAGCTGTTAAAGATAAACGATATGTGTCACCTAAATTTGGAATGGAAAGAAAGTTTTCCTAAGCATTCAGGAGTAAGGTTCTGAAGTGGTCTTCCAGACAGGATAGTGTCAGCTAGGAACCTACCAAAAATTGCATAATTAAAAGAGATTTCATGGAAAGAATAAGTTATGTTAGTGGCAGAAGGCTTTGAGTGTCTATATATTGGCACATTCAAAGGATTTTGAAAGGACAGTAAGTAGATATTTCCATATTTGCCTTGCATGAATCTCACATTTCAGGGCTTTTGCTAGTCACCTATAGGACCCAGACAATTACTTTTCCTCCTTGATATGTTGTTCTTAGAACTGTAAGTACTGAATACTACTCAAGCCTGAGCATTTAAACAGGGGAATTTAATATCTCTAGGAAAGTAAACACACCTCAGTACTTTAGGTAAATTTGGTTCACATTTTTCAGTTACAAGAACAAAAACAAGAGGGGGAGAGGGGAAAAGAATGACTATACCTGTTGTAGTGACAGTTCTATGTATGTTTAGTACTTTGGGCATGTCTGTATTTCTGCTTCTGGGGTAAGTCAGATTGTTCTGTAGAGCTGCTTGTAATCTAATATAGGGCATGGGCAGCTGCACACAAATGGTCTTCACTCCAGCTGTTGCAGAGTGGCAACCTGCTTACTTTATGTTGCTTTTTCATTATAGTTCTTTTTTACAATCATAGTCAATAACTGATTAAGCTATGTCTGACAAGCCTTTTGAGAGGTGCTAATAGCTAACAAATTTACTAATGAATTGCACACCACAGAGCTCTGTTTACAGAACTAATGTGGTTTGTGTGTCTAAGGAGCTAAAGAGGGACTCTGGAGAGCTGAGTTCACTTCCTAACTCTGCTACATGCTTCCTGGCTGGTCTGGAGAGACTCACTGAATTTCCACAGTCTTGACTCAGGAATATATTTGAGTGAATATTGAACAATAAAAAATCGAGTATGTTGTCCAGGACCTTCTCCAATTAGGACTCTTGGAAGTGGGATGTCAGGCCCTTCACTCCGCTTGTTCTCCTTTTGTCTGCCAATTATTTAGGACTCAGTCCATAACCCATCCAAAATCTCTCCTTTCATTTCAGCAAGCTCTGAGTCAGACCTTTAGAAAGAATAAATAGTATCAGGCAGAATGAGGCCCTGATCCCAGCTGGGACCTCTACCATAACACCTCTCAGCTGTGAGGACAGGCTGAGAGAGTTGAGGTTGTTCAGCCTAGAGAAGGGGAGGCTCCAGGGAGACCTTCTTGCAGCCTTCCAGTACTTAAAGGGCCTATCAGAAAGATGGGTACAAACTGTTTAGCAGGATATAAGGAAGACCTTTTTTACACTGAGGGTGATGAGACACTGGCCCGGGTTGCCCAGAGAGGTGGTAGATGTCTCATCCTTAGAACCATTCCAGGTGAGGTGGTGTGTGGGGCTCTGAGCAACCTGCTCGAGTTGCAGATGTCCCTGATGACTGCAGGGGGGTTGGACTAGATGACCTTGAAAGGACTCTTCCCACCCAAACCAGTCTGTGATTCTATGAGGTGTGTGGTAAATTTACAAACCCCAGTAGTTATCCTAGGAGCATACCCCAGAATAATGCCTTCATGGATCTTCATTATAGTGTGAATATTTGCCATTCAGTATTTGCCACTTCAGAGACCAAATGTGACTCATTATTGAATTACTTCAATCTGTGCTGATGTAGAAGCACCCCTGACACATCTCTTTGTGAGCCATTTCTTCAGAGTAATTGCATTAGTAATAGCCAATGACACAGCAATCTTATGTTCCTACAAAATTAAGGTAATTACTGTAGCTAGAAACACATCCCTCTATATTCCGTCCTAGCAAGGAAGCTGGTAAAAGGCAATGTAATGCTTCATTCTTTGTAACAGGAGAAACATTAAGATATAATTACATTGTTGATGTGGTGTTGGAGAAGTTTTTCCTATTTGAAAGGAGGATGGAAACAAAAATCATTGTTTGAAGCTAAAAATTCCTAGTCCATATGGGGGGAAAAAAGATCTTGTGTGCATAAGTTCCTTTTGGAGGAAATGTATTTGGAATACATGGATTTCTGTACTTTGAAAGCAGTAGATGCCTGTCTTCAAAGCAGATTTATTATGAGAAAAGTGCATTTTTCTTTGAAATGAATTGTCCAGAGAAGCTGGTATGGATTTATTTTGATATTGAAGTAATGTGTTCAGCTGGCAGACCTCCTGAATATTATTAGGGTCAGCTTCTAGTCTGCATGCTACAGAATTTATTTGTGTTTTAATGTTTGCCTTTCTTTGTGTCTTTGAGGGAAACCTGATATTTTCTTCATGCTATTCATACAATACAATATTCATTATCTCACCCTGATTAATTGGCAATACATTATATTAATTTTCCTAAGCTGAGTCTGTCTTGCCTGTGATGGTAATTGCCAAGTGATGTCCTTGTCCTAATCTCACCCCACAAGCTTTTTTGCCTGTTTTTCTCCCTGTGTCTGTTGGATGGAAAGGATTTGGATTATCTTTCTAGGATGATTACAAAAGGAACATCAGACAAGTTATGACAAAAGAAGATGGAACGTTTAAGATTGGTTTCTGTGAACTAGTTATTTCAGAACATCTGTGTTGTCATGACCATTCAGGACAAGAAGAGCTCTGCTAGCACAGTGTAACACATTACCAACTGTATTCACTGTGATATTTTCCTATGCAGCATTTGCTTTTATAAGAGCTGAGCTCTCTTTTTTTCTTGTATAGCTCTTTGCATATGTCTGCACTGTGTTCTAAGAAACAATTTAATCAGAATTTTTTGAGGTAGTAGTTTCATTTGGACCCTGAAGGACTTTTCTTCCATAGATATAACTGATTCCTTCCAGAACGTAAGGCCTCCACAATGTCCTCTTGTCTGCCAGTGCCATAACTTCATCATGAGGTGTATGGAAAAGGACTTTTTTTTTTTGGTGTGTGTGGGGTGTTTATAAATGTTACTTGATCATTTTATCAGGTAATCAAAAAATCTTTGGTTACAATAAGTGAATTCACTAAGCAATTATACCATGACATTTAAGACACTGTCATCTCTCTCCTTATTAGAGTCTCCTCTCTCTTTATCTCTTTCTCTAGCTGAAGTCATAACCTATTTAGTCTCTCTGTGTATAGAAGTTGTTCTCTGTTGCTGAAGGTATTTGTCACTTTTCTCTATAGCTTTTCTTGTTCTACAGTGCTTTTATTTTTTGCAGTGAGCTGACCAGAACTGCAGCTGATGTCAAAGTTGGGAATGGTGCTTAATTATGTTTTCTGCTTTGGTTTTGGCTGCTTTCATTATAATTCCTAACATTCCATTTGCCTTTCCAACAGCCACTGAGGTTTAAAATGCCATTTTTTTAGAGGACTGTGTACAATGAGGCTAAGCTATTTTTTCCAGACATAATTTAGGCCATCATTATGTGTATGTAAAGTTAGGGTTGTTTTTTGCTGTGCATATTACTTTGCTTGCATCAGCATTTAATTTCATCTGCCATTTTATTGCCCAGTCATTCAGCATCACACAAGCCTTCTGTTCATTGTCAGAGTTAAATTTGCTAACTGGATAATTTCATATCACTGGCAAACAACACAGCAAAACTTGAGGTTGGTGGTTTCTTTTTTAGACTTTGGCTTTTGTCTTTAGTGCAGGTATGTGTTTGATCTAATCCTGCACAGAGGTGTTATAGAATATAGGCAAATAAACAGGTAAGTGAAATGAGGAGGAAATGGCATGGGATGTTTTTTAATGATTGTTTTCTACTAAAACTTACACATCTTTTTATTGTCTCTCTAGTTGCCTTCAAATTGTAGTTTAAAGGTTATCTTTTGTCAGCTGTTTGTCTGAGAAGCTAGTTCTGGAGATGATTTCATTCCAAACACTTGCAGAATTTAGCTCTGAGAGTAACAATGTAAGAGATGCTGTAGATAAAAAGAGAATGCTAATAAAATAATTTACTGAAGAATACTCCTTTATTAGTTTTTGCCCCTTTGCTTTTGCAAAGATGAGAGCTGTAAAGGGTGAAGAAGGAGTCTAAAAGTTTTTCTTCTCTCTGTATTTTGGCATATTACCAGTATGTGTTTGAATGCAGTAATTATTTAACTGAAAGTATGTGGATTGCTTCTGGTAATTAGATTATTATGCTCCTTTGTGCTTTTTATAATGCATGCATATAGCAGTAAGCACTGTATGAACTTGTCACCCTCTCTGCTTAGCCAGGGATGTTAATCTGCCAAGGAACTTGATCCTATTTCAAATACTCTCAAATTTCAGATTTTCCAACAAGACCATTTCAACTTTAATGAGCTGACAGAGTGCTAATTTGATTTAAGTAGTAACTGTCTTCACATTTGAAACTCAATTTCTTATCTTACTTCCAAAGAAAAGAAAAACTAAGATTATGTTCTTTTTATTTGATCATAAATTCAGCTGCTTTGCTATAGAAAGATGCCTGGTTATTGAGTTCTGCCAATACTGTTTATTAGCAGCCACTGAGCACAAGTCCATGAAAGTCAATTAATTAGACTCCATGAATAATCAGGTCAGTGCCTCCTGATTTCAGTGAACTTTGCTTCAAGTTTATGATAGGAAATGTGGATATTATTAATGTAAAAGAGACTTTGGAATTACTGAACTACACTGAGGTATAGAGGTTAAATTTCAATCTATTTTTTTCCTCTTTGGCAGCCCATAAACTTGCCAAATAATGTTGAACTAGCAGAATATGTACTAGCAGTGTCTACTTTTTTATTACTCTTTCTAGAAAAATACAACAGTAAAACATTGTCTGAAGGTCTTGCTCAAAAGTACATAAAAAATGTAGTTTGTACACTTTGGAAAGGGAACATTAGACATTCAATATAATTACTTCTAATTAGATCTAATGAGTGATTATCAGAGGAAGAGTTCAGGCTGCCTGATAAGGTGACATAACCTCATGGGTTAAAGTTAGACACCAGTGCCTTGGCATCTGGAATGTATTGTGCTTTGCCAAAGGAGGCAAACAGATTATCTGACAATGATCTGCAAAGTTCCTGTCAGTCTGTGCCCTCGGGGGCACAGCAGCACTTGGAAAGAACAAGAGTTCATTGCACTCTGCAGGGAGTGGAAATCATCTGAATGTGGAAAACCTTCCTAAGATTCTGTATCCTCTCAAACCTTCCCTGATTCTTGAGGTGACATTTATTGTGGAAATAAGAAAGAAAGAAAGAAAGAAAGAAAGAAGGAAAGTGTGGTCCAGGCCCCCTGCAGCCCTGTTGCAGCAATGAAGCATGTATTCAGGTGCTTTGCTGTTAATCTTAGATAGGACTGGAGAGTTTCTTTATTGAAGCACACAAATGCTGACCTAGGAATCCTACCTTTAGGATTTGTGTAAACCTATTACCTGTACAGAACAGTCCAATTTGTACTGCAGGAAGGGATGCTTTGGTCCACAGGTTGGTTTATTACAGGTGAATAGCATGAACTTTCATGTCTGTGAACAGGAATCACAGAAGTACAGACAGCTCTGTGCTCTAAAAAGACTGTATGGCAGCAGCTTGAAGTCATTCTTCTTCCTTTCTCAGCTAAAATACCCAATCTGTAGTATTTATGTTTTATTTTACTGTAATTTTGCAGAGTATAGCTGCAGTAGAACCTTAACCTGGGCTCTGGAGGTGGTGTCTTGGGTGCTAGTATGTCTTTAATTTTCAAATGAAACCATGTAGTTGCTCTTTATTTTTATTTTATAATTAACCTACAGAAAAAGTTTTTCCAAGACAAAAATGTTACACTATGACATCACAGGAGAGGGGGGGGAAAACTAAACAACAACAAAAAAAAATACAAACAAACAGAGGGCAGGATGCATTTATCAGATTAATGCAAACAATACTTCTTCTCTCCAGCTCATTTGGATCTTGTGGTTAGAGTTCATTCTAAATCTACACAACAACAACATAAAAACACATCCTTCTTCAAGGCTGGTTTGTTTCCTCTGGTGAAGGTAGTTTGTCAAGTGCTCCCACCTCTGCAAAAAGGGAAAAAAATAAAGAATTAAAAGATATGTAAGTATGCATATCAATCTCTGCAAGTAAATCATGAAATCCTATTTCAGTAGCTTCTATTTCTATGTTTTTCTTTTCTCAAGTCAAAGAAGCAAGTCCTTGAACTTTTCATCATTTAATTTATGAATTATTGGTGTTTTTTCTTTTGAGTGTTAGTAATATCTTCCTGCTATAGTTTCACCCTTTCAGAGACAGCAGTGACAGAATGACAAGGAAATAACATCTCTTTTACTATGTCAATTGGTATTGATGGATCTCAGCATCTCAAAAGTTGGAATATTATGGCTTCCATCCTGGAGCCTGCTCTGTAGGAGAATCCTTTAGAGCTGGAGGGAGCAATTTTCAAGAGCAAGAGCTGAAGGCCACTTCTAGTTATCACCAAGTTACTCCTCCAGCAGTTAAAATATTCACTTAGTCTTGCAGACTGAAATGTGTATTTAATCTGAATAACTATTCCCTCAGTCTGAATCCCAGGAGTGGGAGTTTCTCCTTTGCTCCAAACAGGACATATCTAAGCCAATATATTTAATACAGTGAAGTTTCATTTGAGCAGAAAGGTTAAAGCATCTTTACCACAATACAAGTTTATTTCTCACCTCCTAAATCTACAGTTCTGATTTGGTGCAAGAGCTTGTAGTAGGTTTTGCCAACAAATATGGCTAAGAGATAATATGATAACATTTTGTGTCTTTTGAAACCTGGGAATACAACAACTATCTCAGGGAAAATCTATTTTGTATGATCTGGAGATTCATTTTAATGAGGACAGCTAACAATACCATCTTTTCTGAATAAAAACAGCTGCTCATCATTGCTATCCTAAACAAGGAATTGTTACTTAGAGTTGCAATACAGCCTTTTTTTGCTCATTTGTCCCAGGGAAGAAGTACTTTGTATTTCTATGAGATGCAGTTTATCTTCCTGCCTGACTTAGCAGTTCCTAGCCTACTCATCAGAGACTGCATAGAATCACAGAATCATTTAGGTTGGAAAAGACCTCCAAGCTCATCAAGTCCAACTATCAACCCAACACCTCCACACCCCTTGAACCTCCTCCAGGGATGGTGACTCCACCACTTCCCTGGGCAGCCTGTTCCAATGCCTAACCACTCTGTCAGGGAAGAGATTTTCTTCCTAATGTCCAACCTGGACTTCCCCTGGAACAACTTTTGAGGCCCTTTCCTCATGCTGGAGGTCAACATGTTTCACATCCTTTCTGTTGTGCCCAGTTGTTGGTTTTGCTTGCTAGGCTCACATAGTAGGGTAAAGGAGTGTTTCAGACTCCTCCTTCTCCACAGTGGCACAACAAACAAGCTACTACTTTGTCCACAGTAAATATATATAGTAAGAATCTACTTTAAGCACATATTTGACATATCTTGGTACTAACTATTTCAGGGCTATTCCTAAGTGCACTAAGATGGAGTTGATGGTTCCTCCACTCAAACAGAGTTGCCCTTCAGCATCTTGCACACTCAAATCTGTAGCAGACTTGTAGAGTCAAGGCTAGTCCTATCTTCTCAGGAAGTGTGAAAGATTAAAAAGTTGTTCACTAACCTTTAAGATGCAAGTAAGTCAAAAATTCAATGACTGTGCGCACGATGTTTTCATCAGCCAGTGATCTCCCCAGATTCCCTGTAAAACAAGTGGATTGTTACTTAGTGTTAACATGCTCTGAAGATCTGTTGAGGGCTAGGTTTACGAGTACCATGGAAATAAAAGCAATGTGAAATTCCTTTTCCTTCAAATTGTTAGTGGAAAACTTCATTTCATGGAAGAACAAAGTCACTTTAAGGTAGGGAACTGCAATTGCCAGAATCAAAATTGCCCAGCTTTGTGTGCTATTGCTGCATAGGAGCTCAGTTGGCACCTTAATGGTCTTTAAGGCCTGTTGCAGAAGAGAGTTATCCTCTGTTCTCAGCTCTCTCTTTTCTAGCTACTCTCTTGAGACTGAAAGGAAGGGTAAATTTAGCAAACAAGTTCATCAACTTTGCAAAACAAAAGTTCTTCAAGTAGTCTTTGTTCCCACTTGAGATATAGAAGTGATTTGTAGCCCAAAAGCTAGGCAGGGGCTTTATTAAGAGCTTAGACAGGTATGTGTTTGCATATGTGCCTAATACAATATCTTTGATCTTGTGGAAGCAAGAAGCCTTTTGATGCTTCTGTTACTGTGCTTTGGGATGTTGAGAAGTATACTTTCTGTGTCTAGTAAAAAAATAAAAGGAGACATCTTGCTTTTATCAGCAGGATAGAGACTTGTTCCATATTAGAGAACAAACGGAAAGTCATTTCCCTAAGATTTTTAGTTCTCTGCATACAGAACAGATGTGTTCCAGGATCTGTCTGGCAGTCCATTACTGCAGCACTGAAAATGCTGTGCCTTGATGTTATCACAGGGGATGTGCTTACTCTCAGTCTGAAAGACTTAACTCTGCAGCAGGTGGATGTTGGAGGAGTTTTTCCATGAGGGAAGAGAAGATTTAGGCCTTTAGTGATATACAGGTCAGAAGGCAGACTGAGCTCTGTGGCACCAGTAAAAATATTGATGGGGAGTTGTAAGGAACACAAATTCTCTCTACAGCAGTAGCCTCTAAGAATGCACTTAAGAAATTTACATCTCAAAGGTTTGTCTTCCAGTCTTTGAACTGACAACAACATCTTCCTATTACTTACATCAATGATACTTGTATTATTTGAACTCTACCTTAATTCAGTTTTTATTCTTA
The DNA here is from genome assembly GCA_013396975.1 of Bucco capensis. NCBI lineage: Eukaryota > Metazoa > Chordata > Aves > Piciformes > Bucconidae > Bucco > Bucco capensis. The sequence goes on from VWZO01020931.1 coordinate 8,828, forward strand.
CCTAACCTTTTATGGATTTTTTTGTTATGATTAATCATTATTACACTAGCAGTTTATTGACCCAGATTTTTATTACCACCAATGTAATATTTATTGGAGAAAGCTTTTTCTTTAATGACTTAGTGACTTGAGCATATTGCACCTGTGTATTTCTTGCAGACTCTAGTAAAGAAGTAGTTATTGTCTTAGAATTTAAAGATCTTCCTAATTATGCTCAAAGACTTCTTTTTCCTGATCCTACTGTTTTGTGGATACAAATAGAGTTTACAAGTTCTTCTAGATTATCTGGAGAGCTTGTAAATCTAGCAGTGTTTCTGCAAGGAGAGAGCAGTCCTTTCCATAAATTCTTTTCCAGTAATAATGTGTATGTATATTGCTATTTTAAGATACTTTTGTAAACAGTCAGCAGAATTTAACTAAAACTCCTCCTCACTTTCAGTTAAAGCAAGAATTCTAACTTGCCATCTGAGCTGCATTGTTAGATTACAAATACCTTCCTTTCACATCTTTTTTGACTGGCAAAACACTATTTTTACATGAATGTTTTAGGAAGTAGGTTCTTCCTTCCCCACCTTTTGCTTAAACACCAAAACCAAACCAACAACCAAACAAACCAACCCCTCAACCACTAAAACAAACTGGCAGTCACCCTGAGAACAAAACAAAGAAATGTATTGGTGTTACTCTTCTATTTACAAAGGAATTTTGGTCATGAAATTGTAATTAAGCACATTATTCATAGAATCCTAGACTGGTTTGGGTTGGAAGGGACCTCTGGAGCTCATCTAGTCCAACCCCCCTGCAGTGGGCAGGGACATCCCCAACTAGAGCAGCTTGCCCAGAGCCCTGGCAAGCCTCACCTGAAATGCCTCCAGGGATGGGAACTCAACCACCTCCCTGGGCAACCTGTTCCAGTGTTCCACCACCCTCATGGGGAGGAACTTCTTTCTAATATCAAGTCTAAATCTACTCTTCTCCAATTTAAAACCATTACTCCTTGTCCTTTCACTGCAGGCCTTTGCAAACAGGCCCTCTGCAGCCTTCTTGGAAGTTCCCTTTAAGTACTGGGAGGTCACTAGTAGGTGACCTTATTTATGAACTTACTTAGTGTTAGCTACATTTGTATTGTGCTGGACACATTTCAAATAGCCTGAGAGAGCTCTGGGGAAGGAGTTCCCCCACTGGTGCAGTGCTGGATGCAGTAGTACCCATGGAAGGACTGTTTGCTCCAGCTGCACTGAGGAACAGGTGACTGACAGGCTAAGAGGAGATGCAGCCCAGCTCATTGCAGATGGCTGCAGCAGATTTAGTTTCTCCTCAGAATCCCAGAATGGTTTGGGGTGGAAGGGACCTCTGGAGGTCATCTAGTCCAACCCCCCTGCAGTGGGCAGGGACATCCCCAACTAAACCCTACAGCAAGCTGGTATTCCCAGGGGTTCTCCCATCCAAGTACTAACCAGGCCCAACCCTGCTTGGCTTCTGAGATCAGGGGGGTATGATAAGTTTGCTTATCAGGAGCAAGGAACACTTTTTTTCCAGAAGTTTCTAAATCTCATCCTGAAGTAGGTATTCAAAATAAATCCTAGAAGTGCCAGCTTCTCTTCATAAAAGGATTCTAGACATATATTGTTGAGCCCTAGCTCAACCCAGAACAAGGCTCCATCCTCTCCCTTGCCATTTACTGCATCCTGATACACATAAACTCAAACAATATGCTGTTTTGACTTTGGTTTTAACCACATATTCAAGAAGGCAATCCATCTTGCTTAAATATTGGAAATATTCTGAGACTTAACATGGAAATTTTTATCATTATATTTTTAAATAGTGAAGACTTTTATACCAAACAGTGCCAGACAGTTCTGAGTCTAGTTCAGCTCTGGAGTATTGAATAATCACAGAATGTTAGGGGTTGGAAGAGCCCTAGAAAGATCATCTAGTCCAACCCCCCTGCCAGAGCAGGATCACCTAGATGAGGTCACACAGGAATGCATCCAGGCAGCTCTGGAATGTCTCCAGAGAAGGAGACAATAAAACAATAAAAATAGGAGAATAAAAAAAGAGAAAAAAAAAACAATAAAAAAGGAGAACAATAAAAAACCATAAAAACAAAAAATAAAAATGAGAAAAAATAATAAATAAAAATAAAAAATAAATAAAATAAAAAAGAAGAACAAAACAATAAAAATATATTTGCCTGCTTTTATAGCTTTGCCTACTGAAAGTCTCCTTTATGGGCTCACTTCTTTTCTGAAAAGAATTACCTCCTGAGTGTCTAAGGTGGCATTTGAAATACTTATTTGAATATATGACAAGAAAAAACTAAGTTTATTCAAGTAATGTGATGATTATACTTTTAAAACAACACGAGTATGGAATGTTTCCCTGGCACCAAGATATTTTAAACTATGACCATGTAACAAAGAGCACACCAAAAGGTCAAATTTCATTTTTCATCCTTTCATATGGTTGGTAGGATTTTTGTTGAACTGCAGGAATAACCTTGTGCTTAGGTAGTTAGTAAACTCCATAACTGTACATAAATTACTAAACATAAAAACCCAAATCAACAATATTGACTTTCAGAGCTTCATTACCTGCTTTAATATCTTCATCAGGCTGAATTTCACGTTTACCAGTGAAGCCATTTTTGTCATTAAAAGATCTGTGGTTATCTACTGCATCTGAGAAATAAAAATCAGAGGAGTTAATTGACTTCAGAAACACCTTTGCTATATTGCTTGCTTTTCATGGATTTCAAAGACAAGATCACGACAGGCACTTCTGATGTACAAAAATGACAAAGCAGTAATTGATATGTCAAGAAAATAACCTTTCTTCTGAATTTGTGCTTAAGATTTATACAATTTACAGACCCAGTCCTGTACTTTGTACTTGCTGAAGCTGTTACTAAATTCAGAGGAAGTAGTAAAGAAAATGTAAGTCTGTACATTCATGTGTAACTTGGGATGTTGTTTTTGCTACTCTTTCCTCTGTTGTTAGAAAATGGTGCCAAAGAGTTTGTTTAAAAGAAAACTGCAGATAGTTTTTGAAGGTTATTCATGTAAACTATCTTACATGCCCCTGGTGCCTCTTCTCTCCCCCTTGCAATGGGCATTTCCTTTATCAGTAAAAGCTGATCAATACGACCTGCAACAAAGGATGATTCCTATTATCCAGTCTTAGATAAATGGCACTTTGACAAGTATATTTCTCTACAGTATCTTTGCCAGTTTGCTTAGATGATTGGCTTTGAGGCAAATAGATATACTTCCAGATATTTACAGAACCAGTTAATACATTTAGGATGAATTCATTTTTTTTTCAGGTATCCTTGTTAGTTAAAAAGAATTATGAGAGTCATACTAAATACCTGTAGTATTTGTCATGTATTACTGAGACTGAAATTACAGGAATGTTGGTAATGAATGTTATTACATTAATGAGAGATAATGGTAAAAGGACAGTTATTTGAGACAGTTTAATACTGTATTTCACTTCTATTATAATCTACATTTGTGATTCTCCACCTTTGTCAACCAGTGTATTTCTTATTTCAAACACCTTATACATTGAATATTTTTCACCTAGTGAACTGTTAATATTTAGTCATGAGTATGTATGTTATTGTTTTAATTTTACTGGCTTTAATTGAAATGTAAAAAAATAGTGGTAAAATAAAGCCAGGTAGCAAAGCCATTTTCTAATAGATTTAAAAGCTGAAATCTGAAACATTGAAAATTGCTAGAAGTCAAGGGAAGAACAACAAGCTGTGACATCTAAATGCAGTAAGATTTTTGTTACACTTCCAGGGGAGGGGAGTAGAGAGCAGAAAGTATTTGTCATATGAAAATTACAGTTCAAAAGTAGGAAGATTGACCAGATATGTTTCTGGATAGAGAACCTCACAGCACAACTCTGCTTTAGAGAAGAACAATTACTGTCTAAGAGAAGTCAGCTCTACAATAGACATGTGACAAATATCTAAACAAGCGTGCTTCCAGATTGTCTTTAGTTTTGCAGGTTTAGGTAAGATTACTGTATTCCTCAGAAGTGTGAGTAGCACACTACAACATACTGGTTATACAAGACAAAAAGCCTTCCTTCTTTGGAAATAATGCAAAAAGGAGTGCTTGACTTACGTGGCCCAAGCAGGTAACCAGCACTGTTCAAAGTCCAGCCCCTTTTTTCTTTTGCCTTAAAGGAAAAAAATGCAAGTATGTTATCACATGAACTACCCAGTGCTCTCTGAAGACAATGCAGAGGGCACCCAAATGCACAACTTCTTAGCAGAAAGTGTCTTCTGAGGGTTTGAAATCAAGAAATAGTGTAAAAAATAAAAGCCAATAATACTGAAGCAAATATTAATGGGGGAATTCTTGCCTACTCCCTAAGTCAATACTATTGCCATTGATATCCATGTGGTCTGAAGACCTCACACCATGAAAGTGAAACTGCAAATCACACACTGGAGGCAGAAATTGGCTTTACACTCCAAGTTTACATCAACACCTGATAATCACCTTATCAAACAACAACGTTTTCTTTTAATTGTTGGGATTTACATGACAGCATCTTTATAGAAACCTCCATAGGCAGAGCCCTTCCTCAGGTGGGACATCTATTCCATTTTGATAGATAAATTACATAGTCTCTTTTCCCCCCTTTAGTAATTTTTTTCTTGTTGTTACAAGGGAGCTAGTATTCAAAACCCTCAAATTCTTAACTAAAAACCTGCCCCAAACTGTTCCTGAGTAATCTTGTCCAGCCCCGATGTCTAAACACGAGGTACACAGGGGTAAGGTTTACCAGCTGAGACACGGATGCTGCCCAGTTTACTAGGACCTGCAACGCTGAGATTGGTACTTACTGAGAAAACCAGTCCGAGTGTTTCTGACAAGGTGGCACAAAGGATTAGAGACAGAAACAGGAAACTAGTGCACCTCTGCATCTGGAAAGAAACCGTACTGGGGTAAACGCTCCGAGTTACTGCTGGCACTTCCAGTTGCGCGTCCCCCAGGACATGTGAGCATCCCTCCGCGGGTGGGAGCGGGAGCTAGCCCTCTTCCCCCTGGAGCAGGGCGGCTATGGCTACCGGCTTGACACCCAAATTCCCGCTGGAAGAGAGGCCAAGGGGGGAATACCTTGAGCTGGGGTGCGGCGGCCTCCGGCTGGCGGGGTTCCGGCTGGTCCCGTGGCTGCTGTCCCCACGGCTGCTATTGCCCCAGGGCTGTCCCTCACTGCATGGCCGCGCTGCGCGGGCGCCGAGCTGCTCGCTCTCCCGCGGCTCCCTCCGCTCTTTATGGGCTGCAGCAGGAGGGGCTGACCCCGGGGGCTGGCGGGGAGAGAGAGCCGAGAGCCGCCCACCCCTCCTCTACTCCCCCTCCTCGAGGTTATTTCCCCCTCGCCAACCCACTACTGCATTAGGACCCATTTGGTCATTGCTGCAAAATGTAGGCAATTTTCACTGAGTGAATCTTTTGTCCATTTCCCCAGCTGCAGCTCAGTGTCAAAAAGAACTAAATATTATAGATATCTTCTGAACAAAGGGCTGTTTTCTGTTCTGAATTACACCGATATCTATTAATAATTTCCTGTTATTACACCAATCAAGGTGCTACCAAAGCTATTATTCCCACAACAGTGCAAAAAACCTGCTACTACCACATGTTAGATCATCCTCTACCTTTTAGAAATGTTTTTTGGTTCAAGGAGCACATTGATTTTACACTAATTGTGTATAAAAAAGAAACAACGGAATAAAAACTGCAGAGAAAAATTCTGAAAGCTAATTACTATAAACATCAATAACATTGTGAGAAATGATAAAAAACACTTAGTCTTGGTTCCTGCTTCATAAAACTTATAGGAGAATAATGTATCTGTCCCATTGGGTTAAAATTAGCCAATAGGTTCAAATCTCCCAAGAACAGGTTTCTTGCCAGCACAGTTCCATACATTTCATTTCCTAAAGAAGTCAGACTAAACCAGAGGCTCTCATTTATCTGAGAAAAGCACTGAGAATGTGAAATATTCTGAGAAATAGCATTTGGAAGGGTTTGCAGTTCTGTTAGCAGTGCATCAATACAGATTGAACACTCTACTGCCATTTCTAGTTTTACACATCCCCAGGTCACTGTTATTTGGACAAAGAGGCTTATATGCAGAAACCTCACTGCAATTCCACGAAATCCACTGCTCCAGCAATTTTCTTTGCAGGTCAAGGACAAGGATGGCTTCTGAGTCAATGCCTCTCTCAAAAATAAATACAGTAGCTCAGCTCTGTAAGAGGCAAAAGAGCTTGGCTCTCAGCTCCTGCTAGGGTTACAGCTCAGTTTTTGGCAAGGCAGCAAACTCAGGCTGAGTCCTTCCACAGCTAGGACCCTCTGATTCAGAGGGCAGGGCTTCTAAATACAGAAGTTCCTTTCCCAATTTCTGAATTCCAATGCTTGTCTGAAAGAAGTTAGTTCTTGACTTAAGTTTCAATTTAATTCCTAACTCACCAAAAACTTTCTTCACCTTGGAACAATAAATTCGGTGGAAGTTCACACCTGCCAGACACAAGGAAGCTGTGAGGCACAATGGCAGAGGTGCCAGTTGCAGTGCTTTTTCTTTCCCTGTTAAACAGTCTTTATCTCCAGCTAGGAGTTTTCACTTCTCTTCCACTCCTCTATCCCATCCTGCTGCTGGGAGTGAGCAGGAAGCTGTGTGAGGCTCTGTTGCCAGCTGGGGTTAAAGGCTGAGAAGCCTTGTAGGTACACACTTCAGACAGAAAGTACACTCACAGTAATTCAAAAAGGAGCTAGAGAATAATATTTACATCGAATATCTTCCAAAAATATTTTTCTATTAAGTTCATCTAATTAGGCAGAATGTTAAAAGATAGATATTCAGCTACAAAATACAATTTTGTATCTTTGTTGTAACTGGTTTTTATTTTGTTAAAGCAAAAATGGAATTAGCAGGATGATATTACACAGCCTTCATTATCCTACTGTAAATGCAGCCAATTAGTCTTTCTATTTTGATAAGAAATAACTCATTCCATCCTACAGGTCTACTGTGTAGTCTGAAAACAAGTTAGGGAAAATTTGGTGGGTTTTATTATATTCCAGAAGTGGAAAAGCTTGAGCACATTTGATCTCTTCCCAATGGAAGAATAAAGAGGGAAAAACCTGCCTTCTGTTTTCCTCCAGAGGTCTTTTCAGTACATCATGTTTTATCTTCATAAAGTATGGATTAAATGCTTTTGTGAACTTTCAGACTAAAAGTAATTTCTTGGCAGAATAAATTATTTCTTGTTAGGCTAACTATATTAAAACAACTAAACTGTTACTGGATCCTGAGAAAGCTTCATCTCTCTTAACTGCATCTTTTAAGTGCAAAATCTAGCTCTCTGTCTCAAGAATTCTTTACTTTATAGAGACTATAACCAGCTTCTGATAGGCAATTTAATTTTGTTTTGAATACATCTTGTTTAGACATGTAACAGAAAAGAAATAAAATACGGAATTCAGTGCTTTCCAAGTCATCTCTAGTGGGCTACTTTTGTGTGTGTTGCAATTCAGAGTTAAATGATTACCCTCTTAGTCTATGATATTATAGTCATTTGGCAATAAAACTGAAACAAGAATGATTCATACCTCTTTTGAAACTCCTATTTCAGGCTCTTGCTAAGTTCAGGAGGACATGGTTGCACATGTCTGGGTGGCTGCATTCAGAACCAGAACTCTGCACTTCTCCAGAAGCAAGTGTCACACCAGCAAACTTCAAGCATGGAACTACCTAAATTAGGAAGCAGTCAGGTTTCAATAAAGTGATTCTGAGTATTTGTTAGCAATTTCTCTCTCTCTGCCAAAAATATGAGCAACTAAGATCTTAAGAGTCTTAGTTAGATGCTCAAAGTAGAGTACCCCTTAACAAAACCAAACACAATTATACTTGCTTACATTACCTAGAAGAACTTTACTTTTGTAAAAAAATTACATCTTTTTTCTTCAGAATTTCAGCCACAAATGCCTGACTTTATAAGCCAGTCAATGCAAGGTTGTGCTTCTTTCTTTTTACATCAAATACAAAAAGTTCGTTCTTCACTGGGAGTTTTAATTCCAATGCCAAGGTAAAGCAAATGGGTAGTTTTTCTCCAGATTAGCTCAATGGTTAGCTACCTCTCTGTGTGTTTACTCTTTCTTTCTTTCTTACAGCACAGCAGTTCAATTATTACTGAAAATTTACAGGCTTCATTTTCCCTAAATAATCAAATAAAGTAAATTAAATAAACCAGAAAAAAAAAATCAGAAATATGCCTGGCAGACAGCTAGCTTACTAGTTTTCTTGTATAATTGAATAATATTTATCAAATAAGCTTTGTATATATTGAAAAAAAACCCCAAAAACATTATAGACTGTTAAAATACTTATGCCTGGTTTTCATTAGATATCTACTGTCTTGAAAAGGTAAATGGTGTGCATTAGCACTTGAAGAAGAAAAGCAATTTCATAAATGTTTCTGTACTAAACACTTGGATCAAGGTAGATTTTACCAGCATGATAAAAATAAAAATAATTGTGCTTATTATGCTTCCAGTTTATTTTTCTTTGTATGTCCTGGGTATCATTAATACATCTCTGTGAAAATTATTGACAACCAGGAGCTGCAGCTCTGCCCCCACCTCCTCCTCTCCAGTAGCGCAGGGGCACGTGGAATGAGGGCTTTGGGCAGTCCCAGGCCATCCCATGTTGTTCCTGCCACTCCCTCCTCACAAGGAGAACTCTTCACAGTCCTTCCCTGCAGCAACATGGGATCGCTTCTGTGGGAGACAGTCCTCCAAGAACTTCTAGTAGCCTGAGTCTCTTCTGTGGGCTGCAGGGCCAGGCTGCTCCAGCACAGGTCTCCTGCAGAGTCATGGCCTCCTCTGGCATCAGATTCTTGCTCCAGCATGGGCTCCTCCACAGCCTGCAGCCAGCATTTTTCTCCACTGTTGATCTCTGAAAGCTGTGAGGGCTCAGGTGCTGTCTAATCATGGGCCAAAGGGAAATGGCTGCAAGGTAAAAATGAGACAGACACTTCTCCTCTGCTCCCCTTTAAAGTGAGATGCCTCAGTTTTGAATTAGGTCACTTTAGGTTTGTACTGGGAAAAATAAATACTTGAAGAGGAGGAACAGAATGGAAGAATGGTGACTCTCCCACCTATTAAATGTCATGTATGTCTTTGATTGGATACTACTAGTGATCATTTTTTTTCCTTATTGTATTCATTTTCCATGTTGCAACTGCACCAGTAAGTAATGCCTTTGCAAAACAACTCTGCAAAATGCTGCTGTTGATTAAATCCTATCTCTGTTACAGACTTCAACCTGAGGAAAACTGCCTTGTTAACAAAAAAAACCCACCCTAACCATGAAATTGTTGTCCTAAGATTTCATTGAATTGTTTCAATTCACGAATGTGGTCTCAAATTTCAAACTGTACTTGTTAAAATGTGATGGTTTCCTTTTTCACTTGTAATCCAGGTATGAAAAATACCAGTTAATGGAGGAAAAATAAAAGGGCTGGGAAGATTCATTGACTGCCTAAACCAACACAACTTGCCACATATTATTGCCAAGTCCTATAGATACAGTGTGTATAATACCAGAAATTACTGTAGTTTATGGAGACTAAGAAAAATCTTATCCTTTGAAGTGGCAGTTCAGCTTTTTTCTGGTCTGAACTGCAGACATTAGAAACAGCTAGCTCATTTTCTTTGCCATGATTTCTGTCACCACAGAGAGCTTGCTCTTGGTTTCAGAAATTGTTACCATAGCTTTAAAGAGCATCCCGTTGTTCTGTCAGTCATCACTGGCTGGCCTACAGTCAGAAAATGACATTCATAGTTTATAGAAATGAAATTTACTCATTTTGTGCATATTTATGGTTAGCGTGCTTATTTTATTTGCATTTTATTCCTGCATTAACTCCTATTTGAAGAATGTATGTGATATTTAGGGAAATTTTAATGCTTTTTCAAAGCCATTTCAATATTTAGATGTGTCTAAAATATTTTTTATTAGGCTTCTGTAAGCGAAGACCTTTAAAATGCAATTGGTGTCAACCATGAAGCCTTGTGAGTCATCCTGGGCTATTAAAGAGCAGACTCATCTTTTCTTAAGACAGCATTTTGAAAATGAAGTACTAATTCACAGACTATTCAGAAAGCATTAACTAGTAAAATAGTCCTCTCATAAGCAAAATAATTCCACTGTAAGCAAAGGGAATTACATTCATTTGCGTGCACTTCCACCTATCCTTATCATTCTGTTTTCTAGACACTGCTTATTGCTCAGTCTGGGCCCTGGGATATTCTCCATATCGAATTGTGCTGAAATAGTGTTCACACTTTACCATTTGCTTTCTCTTTGATTTGCTCTGACCTTTTCCCTCTCCACTCCCCAACCCAACCCTGCCAGCAGAAGTGTTTATAAAGCTAGAGGGAACTGAGGAGGACTTGGCTCAAGGGGTGGGAGTGTGGAACTATTGCCCCAGACTTAGCTCAGTTCTTGTTACACAAGCATTGCCCAAGGCAGTCTATTGGAGGTGTTCACCACCATGCATATTAAGCAGCATTTAAATATTTTTTAAGTTAATAAAAAAACATACTTCTAAATTCAGGGTCCTAACTCTGTATTTGGATACATTAAGGTATTGTTTGATTACCTGTAAATTCTAATTGGTCTCTCTGCATCCATTTGCCTGTAACATTAAGTCTTCATAAATTTGTGATTCGATATTTAGTTGCATTCAGACTAAAAAAAAGAATAAATCCAAAGTTTCAGCATATATCCAATCTGATTTAGAAAACCTCTTCAAGCAGTTTTACTTTGAGGCACTGATCAAGCATTTATAATCTGTGTAATTTAAAACTGCTGCAGTCAGGTCTAAGCAAAAACATTTTTGCTGTTCCTTCCCTACCTATGGTTTTGGACAGAAAGCCATCATAAGAATCTCCCATTCTCCCTCCATTTCTGCCCCCTGCAGAGATTTTTTTAGGAAGGCAAAGCAGGTGAGGATTCAGTTTCCCCACGTGTCATAAATTGCATTCACTGCTATTGGTTGTTCAACCATGACATTCACTTTGATGCAGCACCTGCCTAAAAGCACATCAGTTCACAATACATCTTTGTTAGGCTACTGACAACTACACCTGAGCAGAAACCACACAGCAAAATGAGGATAACCTCCAGGTACACTGGCCTTTGAATACAACACAGAAATCCATGGGGCGTTCATCTGATGATTATTATGGGCTGCTGATGGGCGCAGGCACACAGAACAGCTCATTCAGGAGCACAGCTACCCCTCTTCAGGTTTCTGCTGTGTGTTTCTCTACCCTTTAGCAGGCAGTCAAGCCGTAGCTTTCTTACCTTAGCAGTGGATGTTAGGTAGGAAGCTCTGCAGCTCCATGTCCCCTGAACACAGTCACTGTGCTAGCTCTGAGCTCCTGACTTCCCTCCAATGGTTCAGCTGCATTGCAGCCATGCCCTTAGCAATACCCTACACCTTTTACTTCTATCATCTTTTCTCCTACAAATGTGACAGTGACCCACCCTCTAGCTCTTTGTCTTCTGTGCCAGCGACCAGAGCCTGTGGCATGTGTGATTCGTGGGCAGAGGAGCAGCTAGAGACTGAATAATGATGAATTCTCTATCATTAATTTGCCTAATCACTTTTGAATCTGTCCAAGCTTTTTGCTCCACAAATTGCAAGTGCAAATTCAATTTATAAGGGAGGGAAGTTCCTTATTTTTTTTCCCTAGTAATTCCTAAAACTCCTCTAATTTTAACTACACGCTTAGCATAAAGTTGATACTTAAAATTAAAAATTGTAAGAGTAATCCTGATTAGAGCCTATTAAAAAATTCTCTCTCTCTGTTATCACAATATCATACATATGGAATTTTATCTGCCGTATTTTTGAGTATTGTGAAGTCATTTCACACCACTCTGCAGGTTACTTTCATTTTTGCTCCCTTATCCAGGGAACAAACTTCCCATGCATGCCCTTTTCCACATCACTTCCGAATACACTGAAGTACAGTCCCACCATAGCTCTGGAGAGCTTTCCACCAACTGGTAACTATGTTTCAGAAGTCACTGAACATGTAGTCTTAGGTGGGATCCCCTTCACTACAGTAGTAGTAGTTTGAGATGCTCAGAAACGTAGCTTAGGCTACAAACAAGCATCCAAATATTCCAACAAAAATTTTGATGTATCCTCAGAGGAGCTATAGCAAGCTTATATAATTAAATCAAGACAGTAAAAACAAGAGGGCATAGGAGAGGAGACTGCTATTTAGACCAGTCCAATCTCACAGAAGAGTTAGATGTCTAACACTAGAGCTAGTTAGAAAATCTCACACTAGCTAGTCCCTGTACTCTACAGCTTTAGCCAGCACCTCTGCAAAACACTAGCCAAAGCTCTGCACACTAACAGACCAGAACTGACTGTGTACGTGAAGAGGGCTTGGGCTCTGCTGTGTTCCAGCACATTTGCTTGACACAGAAATGAAAGATTCAGTAGTTGGCTCAGAGTAACTTGGTTGCTCTGAACAGCACCAGCATGCTTTGAGCTTAGCTCTCTTCTCCACAACACACCAAGGTGGAGAGTTACACGTTTTTGTTGACGCTGTGCTTGCATTTTGCAAGTGTTCCTGCACTAGATCTGGTTCCTCAGGGCTCCATCCAACTTGACACTTCCACATCTCTGTGCAACCTCTTCCACTGTCTCACCAGCCTTACCAGTGCCTTGCCCTTGGCAATGCAAGCAGCTATCAGCCGTGCTGGCCTTTAAAGCTCTTCTTTTATCCTACAGCAGGGATCCACACACCCTAGCAGCCTGAGTCTGGCAGAGTCCAGTTGTTACGTGATGCAGCCCTGCCCTAGGAGCCCATGAAACACAAGCCCCAGGCTGGCTACTTTCTCTAGCAGCACTGCTTCTGAGGGACTGTGGATCAGCACAAGAGAACACCAGGGCAGAAGTCAGCAACTGCTAAGGACTCTCCTTCTTTAAGGCTTCTCAAAATTCACTTCTGAACAGTGGATATCTTGCCCAAAACACAATTTGCAACAGATGGCTTAAAAGAAAAATTGCAAGTAGTTATTGCATAACATGGAGAATATGATTCCTGGGTCAAGCACAAATTATCTAGACTTAAAATGCAGGAAAGAGAACTTCTGTCTTTTGAATCTATTACCTTTTGAATTAAGAATTATCCATTTCTGGTCTAGTGATTGGCATCCCTGCTCAGTGCGGGGAGGTGGGAACTAGATGATCTTTAGGGTCCCTTCCAACCTGGACATTCTAGGATTCTATAATAAAGACTTAGGAGGAACCTACAAAGAAAAAATAATCATATTTTGAATTCTTTTCAAAACATCAACATGATTTTGACATTTCTGCAAGCAATCATTTTGTGAGCTAGTGGTGATGGTGCCAACGAAATCAGCTCAGAGTTGCAGCTCCTTCATTTGCTACAGCATTTCTGAGTAAACACAAGGACTCTCTGCATTTTGCTAATGGAATTATGCATATTCCACCCTTTGAAGATTGTATTCCCATACACAAATTGGTACTAAAAACTGATATCTGTGCCATAGATCAACAAATCTCTCTTCATATCATAAAAAAAGAGAAAATAAGTTGTCTTTTCTTCTGCAGCTTGGAGCACGGATTGTTTTTTTTTCCTAGATACCTTTACCCTTATTTTCCCAGTACATCTTCACAAGATTTTTTTTGCATTGCTACCACCTAATGGTCATAATGTCTTGCCTTAACTCTAATGACAGTAATTTTGTCTCACTCATGTACAGCTTTCAGATTGAAACCACACAATAGCTTTTGTCATTTTATAAAAAAACTAAAATAGTAGTAAAATACTAAAATTACTGCCAGACTTTCATGACTCAATTTTTTTTCTGTTTGCATAGTAAAGTCTTTTTTTCCTTAGTGTTCCTGAATTTCTAATGACAGAGGGTTATGATTAATTTGCAGACAGAATAACCCTTTTCTAAATGCATACTACTCCATAAATGAACAAGCTGCTTAGAGTAATTAAAGTAATGTCATCCTGTGCTCAAATTGCTTGTGCTAATAAAGCTAATTGGCAACAGCAAGCATTAACTGTGATTAGTCATATGCATCTAATGTCATCATCAGTGCCTATAATTTCCTACATAGAGGGAATTTCACATCTGTTTTAAATCACTTGTCTGTCCGCATTGGTGTTCTTCCCTATATTATTGTACCAAAGATTCTTTTGCCACAGTAGATGATAGAGAAGTTGCCTTTTTTCAAACAAAACTGCAGAGAAGAAAGCAAGATATGAAGCATTTCCAAATCACTTATTCTGAATTAAGTGTTTGATTTCAGCTAAATTCATAGCTCTAGTTTCCCTTCTTTTGCATAGTCTGATAGCCTCTCTGCAGGGTGGAGATCACTCGCAGAACATTCACCTAATCAATTTAGACCACAAGCTGTATTCCACAGTAAAACAGATGAATCAAAAGATCCATTTTGTGTTTGTTTCAGAAATCTGCAATAAATCATTATCAGAAAGAAAATTTCCAGGCTTCTATTTATTACAGACAAACTTCTGGTTGTAAGTAGAACAGTAACTATTGGCTGGGTAAATCCAAAATTATCAAAATTCAAGTCACTGAAAAATGCAGATTTAGGATCCAAAGTTTACTACTATTTTTTTCAGTAGATTTTTTTTCCTGTTTGAAGATTACGGTCTTCAGAATCCATGTTTTGAGAGCAGAGAACACAAGTCAGACAAAAGCCATCACAGCACTCAGGAAAGATACAGCATGAGAAGAGTGAACACTCCACCTGAAGGAGATCCTAGACTCAGAATCACAGTACTTAAGCTACAGCCACAAAAATGAACTAAAGGGAATCCACCTCATTTTGCAAGGTCCTTACTGATTTAGAGAAGGCAGAAATACAGTAAAAGTTCTCCTCCCCAATAGAGAAAACTAAGCCCAGACTCATCTATGAGAATTTCTGGAAGATACTACTAGCAAAACATAATGTAAAGATTAGTTCTCATTACTGCTTCAGCTTGTGGCAGAGGAGTTACCAGCACACACTGATTTCCCTGCATGTCATTAAATAAAGGATAATTACACACAAGTCATTAACTGAGACTAAGTACAGGGCAAATCACAGCCTTGGAACAATTTGAAGCAGAAAGCCAAGCCAGGTCTGGGCAAGTCCAAAAGATTTCATGAACTGTCCTAGCTAAAGGAGGCAGGAAGAGGCCTCTGTTTTTATGCTAAGAGTACTTTTTATTTTGATTGTCTTAGTCTTCCTCCATGCTGTAACTTTATGAATTCAAACAAGAATGGAACAGAAAGATGCTAAATCCTTACCTGTCAGGACATCAGATGCAGAAACTACATGACAGAAGTTAAAAATCTAACAAAAAAGGCTTGTTGCTGCTGCATTAACTTCATTTTCCATCCTGGTTTGGGAAACAATACAGACACTTCTACAATGAAGTCTGAAGCACTTATATTATGCTGGAGAAAGCACTCTTTGTTCTGAGATGGTCAGAAGGGTGCACTACTAGAGTCATCAGTTACATACAATAAACATTCCCTGACACAACTGTGTAAGGCGTATGCCAGAAAATAAAACAACCGCCAAGGAAATTAAAGCTGATTTAAACAGGAAGCTTAGAAGGAACAACAGTAACAACCCGATTCATCTTCCTTGTAAGCCTTTCGTAAGTGCTTAGTGGATTTCACACAAAGGATGGATGCCACACAGTTTCCACAGGAGTATCTAGGAGACCACACTGTGTTCAAGAGGTAGATAAAAAGGCTGAACAGGAGCAAACAGGCAGGTTCCACTCAAGAGGATGGTCACTCTGGGTTGCATTTACAATGATGTAGTGAAATTGTTCCAACTATCCTGTGTCTTCTCAGTGACTACCTTTCAACTCCTTGAACAGGGGGAATGCTTGCTTAATAATACTACTAAAAATGTTTGTCAAGACAACAGCTCACACTTTTACTTAACTAGAATAATCTTGCTATAAAATCTAGTACAAGGCTTACGCTTAAAAGTAATGATTTAACTCTCAAGACATGATTCATCCACTGTGCCAGGTGACAGAGATACAGGTCTGAGGAGGTAATTAGCTATAGCATATATTGCACATCTAGCTACTTCTACAACACTCTTGCTTGAGTAAAAATCCTTTATAAGTCCTGAGCATTAAATCCATTGCCCTTTGACATCTATTGACATCACTATTCCTCAGTTTAAGTGACTGAGCCTCTAGCCACTTCAAAGAGCACTGTGAAGTGTGGCAATGCCCATCACCAGTACAAGCCATTCAAAGCTCATCTGATCCTAACTGCTGCTACATATGCTGCAGGAAGTCAAACCTGCACAAGGCTATTTAGACTTCAGATCATCTCACAAACGCATTAAAACATCTTTTAATAAGGAAGACTCATAAATTCCATTGCACACAAGTGAAATTTGATTAAGCAGGTTGGGTAGCAACCATTCAGAATTCTCCAAGTATGTTCAAACCATCATAAGCTTGTGTGAGCAGCATCCAGTGCTGGTAAAGGGTGTGTGTGTGTGTACATACACAGCCCCTAGAACACACCCCCCCAAAACTTTCCCTTCACATTCAGGATTCCTTGTATAAGTCACATTGTCAGTGGGCAAAACACACCCTACACCTCCTCAGAACAAGCTCACTCAAATCTACATGAAATCCCAGGTTTAACTCACCTCCCAAAGAAGCTGTTAAAACCAACAATAAATGCTGTACTAAAGCATTTAAGGGAGAACCCTTGACCACTGCAAGCAGCAGGAGATAAGCCAACCCACCTATTTACCTCTATTGCCCCCTTTAATTAGAAGGCAATGCCCTGATGGATGAATCCCACTCACCACCATTTCCTCACACTTATTGCCTATCAGGAACAAAGAAAAAGGGGACAAAATACTCCATCTTTTCAGTTTTGAGTTCCAAATGAACCAGACAGTAAACACACATGAAAGTTCATTAGCAGACAGAAGGACAACATACCAGAAGACTTTGCTGAAGTGCAGGCAACACAGTTGAAACAGTTTCAACTTATTTGCTGCTAGTAGCTCCTTCGCTTTTTATGGCTATGTGGCTAGTTAGTTCAAATTGTTAGCAAGGGACAAATAGCTCCACTATGGGAAAAGGAAAGAAGTTTCATTCCTTATAAGCATCAAACTTACGTAAGCTGCCACACTGCCCTCCTGCATTTGGAATGTCTATTTGGATTGCAATTCCTGTGTTGAAATGAGTGGGTTTGCTTCAAAACCTGCTTGTTCAGTAACAGATCAGAGAGCGTAAAAGAAGACTTGCCAACGTTAACAACATTAAATCTAAGACACAAAACATTTTTGGTCAAGCTGATCTGGAAGTAATTCTGAAATGAAGAAACAACTTAGAAACTGACCAGATTCCATCATTTATGAAGTACAAATAAAAGAGCAACCACAGTTACCAATTCCACCCATGATACTGTGTTTTTCCCTCCTCAATTTTCATACATCTGATCAGTTTGCAACAATTTGCAATGATGAGTGTCACAAATTTGCTACAGAAAATGCAAGAGAGGAAGCAATAAGGGCAATGCCATTATCCATGTGGGGTTTTTTTATTTCTGTATGCAATGTCATGTTTAGGCACGTTGCTTGGGATGCCTTCTAAAATAAATCATTGGCCATTGTTTAGAGTATCCTTTTGGCTTTAAATACTGGTCAAGAAAACAAATGATGTAAAAAATGAATAGAACTATTACAGAAACAAAAATGGATTTGCATCTAAAAGTGCAGGAGGTGAAGTACTTTAACCCTTTCACCAGACAATGTGGCAATATACAGTATATTGCTTCTGTTTGTTTGAGAAGGCTGTTGGAATTTTACACTGACATAGAAAATTATAAATTACACAGAATTAGTTTCCATAATCACTATATATATATACACAAACCAGCTGTGAAAACACTGGTTTCGAACATACAAATGAAAGCCTCACACAGATCAGTACAGTGAAAGTAACAATTAACATGCTCTGCTGCCAAAATTTGTATTAAAAACACTATATACTTTTAAAATGCATGTACTGTAATTACATTAGCAGCACAGGCATTTCATTTACTTGACTTGTCTAATAGGATTATAGCGTTTTAAATACGCAGATTGTTCTGAAATGTTTCATTGGATAATGCTTGGTATTAAACTAAATCTTGGTGAATGGGTTAAAAGGCAGGTGAATCACTTAAATACAAGCCATGTGCACTTCAAATATTCTAGTGTTTCACCTGTAAGGTATTGTTTCAAGCAAACAAGACTTAACAGAACATATGGCTTTACAGTAACATCAATTTGTCAACTAAGTTGTAGCAATAAATACTTAAAATCTCTACCAATAGACTTACATTTTTGATCTGTTTTAAACAATAAACAATTACCAATTAAAAAACCTGTTGTAAAATGCTGAACACCAAAAAATCCTTATTTAAATCACCTTTGTAAGCTAAAACAACCAAAATAACATTTATAGGGCATTTCGGTTTCAGAAGAAACATGAGTTCATTTTTTTCTTTTCTTTTTACAAGGTGAAAAATGTATGAAAACTGCTAAATACTTTGGTCACACTAATTGTCAAATAGTTATGTCTCAAATACATTAGATTTGTGTATTCACTTTTTTTATAAAACTATTCTTACAGCCATTTCAACTATAGTAACACTACTGTCATCATTACATGGGTAGCAGGATCTTATTTCACAGGCCACCCATTATTTAGAACAATACAATATAAACATACAGAAAAATTATTGGTATTTCTCAATGTGCAATATTTTTACACTTCTGAATTTCTGTACAATGTCTTAAAATCATAGAATATAAATGTTGCTGGTCCTGATCCCTTGCGAAATTAGTGCAGCAGTGACTGGCTTCAACAGAGTCTAGATGAAATCCTCAAGAAACACTCCAACACCTGGATATCAGTTCATTTTCTTCAGCCAATGTAGTAGACATCACACATCATACAGGGCCATTAACAGATGCCTCTCCTAAATGGGTGTGTTGATCAGTCCTAAGAAGCCAAAAAAAGAAGATGTAAGCATACAAGACACAAAAAGGGTCCAAAACAAATTTGGTAGGTGCAAAAAACCCCACAAAGCCAACAACCCCAGATCATGTGTAGCATGACCCGAGATGAAGAGAGGACACGCAAGCCAGTAACATGCTCTTCCCCTTTATTTTCTGGAGTCCTTATTGCCTAATTAAGCATAGCACTTTAACTTACACACCATTGAAGAGTGTCTGATCTTTATTAACTGAGCTGCTACTAAGTGATCTCTACAGATGCAGTATCTCCCCAGGAGAATCACTAATAAAAAGCACATTTCTGATACTTCTCTAAATCTGATTCTGTGAGGCAAAATGTGATACCAGGAGTATTTAAGGTCGCATTTGAAAGTAAGCAGCTAAGAGAACAGGAAAACCAACACTTAAAATAAATAACCAATTTTGTTACTGATCTAAGCTACAAACTGCCATTTCACAAATACTTTGAATGTCAGTCCATTAGCATGAGAAGTTCAGGAAGAATGGAGGAAATAAGGAGCAAACCTGCAAAAGTGAAAACAGTAACAGTATATACATTTCTAGGTAAGAAATTTAGCGTAAATATGGGCTCTATTGCTCTGGACACAGATCAAATCAATAGTGCATGAGAACATTGCAAGCAACAAAGGCAAAAAATCTCAACTTTCATTCAGTACAAGTCTACTAAATACATTTGAAGATTACCTTAAAGAATATAAATATCATTTGAAACTGCACATGAGAAAAGTTACCTGTAACTCCTGTTTTCTCTGATGGTGTACATCACAGAGAAGCCACTCTTGGGTCCGTGCTCTACATGCACATGACCAGCAGGAGTCCCCTAGCTAAGTCTTTGGCTGCTAAGCTCTAAAAACACTTTTTAAAAAAGATATGTACACATTAGACAAAAGACAGACAGCACTAGACAAAAGTAAACACTTTTTAGAGAAACCTGGAAGGTAAGAAACAAGGGCTGCATGGACAGGAATCTGACAATCTGAACAGCAGAACATCACTTGTTAACTGGAAAAGTGTCCATGACAGAACAGGGCTCCTAGCAGAGACTACTACTGCTGGCCACCAGCCAAAGACCTACCTAGGGGACTCCTTCCACTAGTCACACATGCATGGAGCCCCAAAAGCACAATTATATTTATCTTGATATTTATACTGCGCTTATATGAGGATCTGCTGTGACAGGCACCTTTAGAGAAGGCACTGAGCTTCACTGAAGCCAGCTGGGATTCTGTGAAAGGAGTTCTTGAGATTTCCTGCAACTCAAAAACAATCCAACCAACTGCTAGCTCCGAGAGCCCTCTGTTGGTTTAGACAAGCATCTTTCCTCAAAAGACAATCACTTAGTACCCAAAGGCTTCTTCCCTGCAGATTTAATGCTTATCAGCATTAAGAATATTATCTTGATAAACACAGCACCTCCAGATAAAGAGGCAGCTGTGAAAGAACTTCTGGGTCTCCCATTCTAAGTAAGTATACAAGGTTGGGCCTTTTCTGATTAGAATACACTTCTTGATTAAATTTGTGAGCTTTCTGCAGAGTAGAAAGTTCTGCCTTACAGGAGTAGTAGCAGTGTTTTTAGTGTAACACCTGGTACCACAGCATCAAGACATACTAGCTCATGTAAGTCTAAACCAGAGAATCCAAATTTGTCAAACATGCTTGTATCTTTCCAAGTCTGCATACAGTAGAATCAGAACATGTGGCAGAGTTCTGTTTTTATGCAAAGCTACACTGAATCTTTGCTTACAAAAGCATTTCAATTTTGTCTTCACTAGAAAGCTAGATATATAAACTAGCATCCAAAGTCTTAAATTAAATTACTACTACTTTCACGGGACTTGTGTGAGAAATACCACGTTTCTCTAATAATAGTTTAAAACCTATTGAAAAGAAGAAAGACAACAGCTTTTAAACTATTAAAACAACCAGTTAAATACAGATTCAGAAAATACATACATGTGTATGTATATATAGATACTCTGAATTCTGATTTTCAGACTCATACCCCTATTGCACCACAAGCAAAAAGTGACTTCTGAAATTGCTTTTAATTAACCAAAATCCTCCCATTCAGAATATCCTCAGCTCCCCAACAAGAAGGCAGCATGCACAGCTCTGACCCCCCCAAGTCCTGCCCTGTAGAAGAAGTACCTACAGATTACTCAGGGTTTAGTAAACACACATTTAGGTCATTCTTTTAGAAGGGTTTTCTTTGAGTCAGCACAGTTCTTCTGGGCACCCTTGAACCGAAGTCCATAAAGGAAAGAGCAGCATATCACCATTTGCATTAACACCAAGAATCAAGCCTTTGGGATTGTACCTGATGTTCAACAAGCCATTAGTTCTGCTGGGAAACTAGGAAACTCTTGCAAGGTTTTAAAGTATTTATGAATACCTAAGTTCTAGAGCAAGGTCTTCACTGAGTATTGCCTTCAAGGGTAGAAACCATCTCATCTCCTTTAAGATCTTAATTGTTTTAGGCTTTTAAGGTAAACATTAACCCTGCTCTGACTTAAGTCTAGAAACTAGCTCAGATATGAAATGTACATGAAGCATCTGATGACCATTTACATCACCCTATACGCACTTGGTTTTAGTGCAGACAGATTGTCTGTATTTCCATACCATAATTGTAACCTGGGAGGCAAAAAAAAACCCTACAAAACTCAAACATACGCTTCTAGAAGGAAATGAAACAGCAGAAATACTGTCAACTGACTTTTGTGGACAATAGCAGTATTACCTGATTATTTAAGAGAAACAGGTTTATGCAAGAGCAGCTTTCTCTGTTTAGTGGTGGTCCCTGGGAATTCTATCTTGAATTACTATTCTTCAAGATTACACTAATAACCAAGCTGCCTAGACAACAAGGCGGTCTCCTCTTTCCTCCAATACATACAGTGAGCAATCCAGGCTGCTCCCCATCTCAGGCTAGATTCATTTGAACCAAATTATGTACTTTGAAGAATCACCAGATCTGCAAGTATTCAGGTTAATACTTGATGAAGTCAAGGGTGCAAAGAGTTAGTGATTCACAATCAAACAAGCATGACTTAAGGCACCACTTCCTTTCTATAGAGCTAAAAGAGTGGACTTCTCCCAAACTGTTCTGCAGGATAGAATACAGAAAGAAAAAAATGGCAAATCTAACCTAGATAAATGTTCAGGAAAAGTCAAACTTATTCCCCTAGGGTTCTGTGGTTTGTTTTTGGTTGGTTTTTTGGCCATAATTTTCTTAGGTATATCAACTCACTATTCTAACATATCACACAACAGCACAGGGATATTTACACCACCCTGCAAGACACACAGTAAAAGGCAAATTCAACTCAAGAGTCTTACAAGCAACAGAAAATGTAATTTGCGAGACTGTTACAAAATATATGCAAGCACATGTTTAGATTCAGCTAAACTCAGCTGCTAACTAATAGGAATTCATAAATCTCTTCAAAGCAATCTTATTAGAAAAACATGCAAACTACTATTTAGAGGATTAAAAGCATCCTTGAATGCACTTACCTCTGTTCTGGACTGTTGTTAGTAGGCTGCAGAGCTGAAGAAGACTCTTCTGCAACCTCTGCATTCTCTTCCACTACATATTTACAAGAAGCATCCTGCGAGGTAGACAATTTTCCTTCCTCACTTTGAAAAAGAAAAAAAAAGTTACTTATTTTTTAAGTTTACTTAAAGGGAAATTTCAGGAGAAAACTGGAAGACAGATCCATATTCCACATGCAAATGGATTTTAAGTTATGACTGCACCATGAAGGTCAAGCACATGGTTCTAGACTTCACAAACACCAAATAATGACCCAGTGTTTACATCCATTAAAACTTGACTGGATAAAAGGACAAGAAGTGCAGTGATTACAAATAAGATCAGAAAGGAAATAAGGAATGTGTGATGCCTGAAGTGGTAACAATAACAGTCATGATCCTTTACTATACATACCGATAGGATTTCAACACTCTGATGCCAGAAGTATGCAAAAATGGAAGAAAGTATAAAAGAAATTCAAGATTCCCTCAGAAACTGGCATTAATAAAGTCTGTCCATGAAACGTATCAGCAGAACCATTAATTCATCATCATCATTATTAAACTCCCTAATAAATGCACAGTGAAATACAACACAGGAGTTATGCAATACTAAGACTGCAGTCTAATCTACTGATGAACTTCTTTAGGAAACCAACCTAAACACAGCTCAGTGACAAAGCTGTGTACACGCACTATGTGTACACTTACAATGTAAAGAGGCAGCCTTAGAAATCATTAGCAAACAAATACTTGCGTTTTGCCCCTAAACCAAAGCTCTTCTGCCTCTATTCCACCCTCTCCCACCTGAACCACACTATTATGAGTGTACTAAAATACAAACTTGACAATGTACTTGCAAGCAATAGTTATAAGGTAGCTCTGAAGTGGACACAAACAATCTTATACCTCTGTGGCAAAAAGAACTTATTTATGCAAGAATTCAGGAACATTTTAAAGCCACTTTCCTCTGCTGATTTTTCTTCCTGTTCTTACAATTCATCGGAGCCTTCACATTTCAATTAATTCTTCTTTCTTCCCATTCCTCCTATATCTGCAGAGTCTGTAAAAATACTGCTTTCTGCATTGCAGTCCCTCATCAAGATTTAGTTTTCCCCCATCTGACCTCCCCCATCTCATTTGCCTAAATACTTTGTATTTTTTCAAAATAAAAAGGTTATTATCAGAACTAGCCTCCTAGTTGTATTTTTTAAAAAAGGAGTAGTCTTGTCCTTTGCAGCATTCATTAACTACTATGCTTATGATGCTCCTCCTCCCCTCAACATTGAGTTCAACACCAGTTTTTCACTGGCAGAAACCTATGTAACACTTAGGTCTGGAAACATCCTCTTTACCAGGTACACATGCCAAAAGGACCTCCTCTTGCTACTCTCACTGTCCCTTATCTAGACACCATCATCCATACTAGTGATCAGCTAAAAGGGCTGAGGAGTTACTCTCAAGAGCTGTGCCTGACTGGCCTTCAGCTTCTGTCCTCCATCCTCCTTGATGAGAGGGATAGAATTCCAACATCTAGTTGTTAGAACTCTTAACAATTCTGAGCAAAATTTAAAAGAAGTTAATTGCATGCAAAGCTCAACATGTTAAAAGAAAAGCTGTACATAAAAATGCACAATGATGTGCACCAGGGTAAGTAGTTACTGAGTCAGTGTTCTACTAATCTTCTACTGAAATTAGGGCTTGATAAGGAAAGTCATATATTATAGTAAATGACTGGAAGAACCAACTCAAAACAATTGTTTTGGAAGACAGTTTCTAGTTAAAGCCTCAGGAGCTATCACTTGCCAAGAACTCTTTTTGATGACCTGTGTGTTCTCGCAACAGCACTTATTTTACAAGGGTGGGAAGACAAACAGGTATTCTCACCTTTTGAAAACAGCTGTTTCAGTTTTAGCATCTACAGTAAGGCTCAGTGTTTCCTTCATGCTGCCGTTCATTACTGTTTCAGTTACCTTGTCTGCATTTTCTACATCATCCTCTCCATCCGAGCTGGCCTCCATAGCAACACTGCCTGGGGCTGGAGAGAGAAAAGTAGTTTAATTCATGGCTGGTTATGTTTATTTCATGAGCAAACATCCAAGCCAAGGTAACCAGAATTGTACTTTTGCAATTTCATACACTTCTTGAATTCTTCCTTACAGAGAAATTCACCTTCCTGCAACCCATACACACATACAGAGCATAAGTACTTCTTACAGATGCCTTAAGGAAAAGACACATTTTTTTTCTCCATTTTGCAAACCACTTAATTGATTTTGATTGACAATGGTTACTGCAGCAGATTTGCCTGAACAAAACTATCAGAATTATAGTAATGTCTTATTTTTCTGTACAGACAAACTCATTACGCAAGCCCACACTATAAATTTGACAGTAGAGTTTCCAAGCATAGGTAAGCCTTTGGGAAGTTCAGTTTCCCTGGACTTCTCATCTGCAGTGCTTGTTCTGTTAATAATATGTACAAAAAACTAATTAGCATGTGTTTGGTCTTTAAGTGGTTCATACATGTAGCAGAAAGAATTAATGCACATATAGTGAAGGTAACTTGAAAGGAATGTGCAGGAAGCGGAGATTTGAACACATGGAGACTACTGGCCTGCTGCCACACAAGAAGAGACTAAATGCTACCACTCTTCTCAGGCATCAGCTCAGCTAATTAAGAGACTCTTCACCTGCATCAGCACTAACACAACACACTTCACTTCTTTGTAATGCTTTTCTGCTCATGATGTGCATGCTTTTTAGAGGCAAGAGTAACACTGGCTTCTGTTTTAAACAGGAAACTATAACAGTTCAGCCAGTTCCTTCCACAAGTCATTTTCATTATCTGGCAGAACAGCAGCAGAGCCAGATGAGAGGTCTCTGGGAACCTAAATTTTAAAGTTCAGGGAGATCCTTCTTGGATACAACTCTTAAAATCAAGGTGTTTGCATTTTTGAATGCAGTGTACTTACTGTCTAGCTGGGTTGCAAGAGCAGTTACATTTGCGCTCAAGGGATCAATTGGGTCTGTGTTTGTTTCCATTTCCACGGGAGAATTACTTCGTAAGGAATCTTTCGAGCTTCAAATACAAAGTAAAAAAGCTTTAGAAACATTTCCAAATAGCAGAATAAAACATTCTTAAAACAGTGTTGTTAGATATCAAAGCCATGAGGTCAAGAACTCTACCAAAACTGATTGACAGCAAGATTGGTTGGTTGGAGGAGTCTTGGGAAAACATGTTAAACAGAAGCTTAGTAATGCAAAATCCACCAGAACAAAGGTGACCAAGTACACATTGGGTGGTGTTTGTTTTCTCTTGTTTTATTTGGTTTGCTTAAAAGTAGTAATGGATATGTCCTTTTAAACAAGGCACACAAGTATCGCTAGCTCCTTGTAGTGTCCCCAACATTTGTAACTGGTTTTCTAGAGGCACTCTTTGCCACTTGAAAGATGAGACTACCACCAGAGTAATCACCCACTACAGAACTAATTTTACTACTTAATCATATATACAGTATAGGTGCAAGTTCTTCATTCTGAAGGAACTCAAAAGACAAGATCTGGCCACTTGAAACATTTCTCATACTTATGGAATGTCTTTTCTATCCACTAATGTGGCAATTCTAAGTCATCATTTTCTAAACCTGTAATTGTGTTATCAACTTGCCTCCAGCATGAAATAATGTATTTTTTTATGCTGGAAAAATCATACTTTTAGATCCAGTAATGCTCAGACAGCTGAAAGCCAGCTGTATAAAAGGAGAATCTTCTGACTGGAGAAGGAATCAGTTCTTGACTGCTAATATTTAGCAACTCAAAATTTACATCTATATGACTAGGTACTTACACAGAGAACCTCAGGTATTTTTTAAGTAGAGCTGAATCCAAGAAAGGAAAGTCTCTCACGCATTCTTAAAATAGTGCATAAC
Organism: Bucco capensis; assembly: GCA_013396975.1. Classification (NCBI taxonomy): domain Eukaryota; kingdom Metazoa; phylum Chordata; class Aves; order Piciformes; family Bucconidae; genus Bucco; species Bucco capensis. Next base: position 35,474 of record VWZO01020931.1, read on the forward strand.
TGCCTGAGTATCACAGCTGCATAATCATGTGACTTTTCAAAAAAACAAGAAACTCAACATAAAACATGAAAACCCAAACCTACTTGTTTTATAACATCCATAAAACACCATCATCACAGACATTTTACGACCTTTACATTCAACAGTTCATGTTCAACCACTCATGAGGTTCAGTTCACACTAAAAAACACTAATAAATAAAAACAACCCCCACAGCCCAAATTCTGGTCAGAGACCAATACTAAAGGGCCCAATTGTTCTTTAAAAACCTTCTAAACCAGTGACACACTAGGATCCACCCATCCTACAAAGCCTGCTATGAGATAGAACATACAAAGACATACTGTTAAAACACATGGGGCCCTTTGGAAACTACACACTTTTTAATTCTACCAGAAAGCTGCCAACATAGGGCTGGGTAGAGATGTGTCCAAGAAAACCAAACAGCAGCTGCCATTACATTTAATAGTGAAGGACATGCCCTGAATCACTAACATTCTTACCTCAAAGAGGATGTGAACTCAGAAAAGGAAGCCCAGCCAGTTTCTTTTGCTGGCATAGGTTCTTCTGTACTCCACACATCAGACCCAACAGAATCTATATTGGCACCGTGTGCAGTTTCCATGGGTACATCAAAGCTAGCTGACCAGTTTGGTGCTGAAAACACAGCAACAAGTTCATTAGGAACAAATTTCAATGAAGAACACGACTGCACATATGTCTAACAGACTGATTCTCTCTATATACATTCCAAAAAAGGCACCAAAATTTGTAACAAGACTTTAAAGCACATGCAGAAGAGTCCTCTCTATGCTGTTAAAAAAACAAACCAACAAATGCATTTCTAAAATGGCATTTCTGCCAGCAAAGCAGAATTTGAAAAACAGCAACTCAGAGTATTCTGCTAAAAATCAATATAGCTTATCTGAAGAACAAAAACAATAAGCCATACTAGATCACAAATGAAAACATCAACATTTGCTATTTTTCAAAACTAATTTCTATAGTAAAAAAAAATAAATCTAAGTTTTCATCCCTTTTTCAGTTTCCTATGCACATTTTCCTGAACTTAAGAAAACAAGCATGTCAAGTTAGGCATGGGCAGTCTTTAAATAATTTCTCATGCATTAACACCATGACTAAGTTTCAGAAAAGTTTAAGGCTTTTTACAACTTAAAAATATTTATTGGAATTTTAAATTTTGGAGCAACTGTGAATTAACAGCATCTAGTTTAGGATAGGTCAATTCAAAATACTTCACCTACCCAAGGGAAACATGTTTTTTCATTAACACTTACATACAAAAAAACAGGCTGAAAAGGAAGCTCTGACTAGCAATTAGAAATTCCAACCCAGGCAGATATGGGAGGAGACCCACATGGATCAAAACTTGTTTGACACACAGATGCCAACGACACCAATCTGACAAAAGAAAAGAAAACCCTTAACTTTTCCTTCTATTTTAATTTGAATTCCTTACAGTCTAGATAAACACAGGGCTTTTGCCTACAGATACTGTCAATTTAACTAAAGTCAGTTTAGTTTACTGTGACAGGAACGTGAAAACTTTTAACCAATATATCAGTTAAGTTTCCACATGTTTACTGATGCACATCTTTCACTCACACATGGAACCAGACCAATGCAAATTCACTTGACTTCTGCAGGAAGACTGAGAAAAGCACTGTTAGATGAAAAGTTGGTCCAAAAGGTTTCCAGTCAAAAAACCCCATATTTTAGTTTTGGAGATTAACAACCTACTAGCTCTGCAGGCATTCAAGATGTACAAATTATTACATGCCATCCTTCCTTTTCTAATTCCTCCTCCTATTTTCCCCTCTTGAAGAACAGACACAGATTTTAGAGAGACTAAGTAACTTGACTCAAGACACCCAAGAAATTCAAGCTTTCCAAACATTTGCATTCTCTGTTGCAAGTCGTCTTTACAGTAGGAAAGATGACTATAAGATAGTTGGAATAAAAATGGTAAACGAGAAAAAACTATGAAGACTGCTAGACTTAACACTTTCAATAGAACTCAAAGCAGCTGGGAGAAAACCTACGTACGTTCACTTAGGTCTACTTCCATTTTGTCCTCTGTATTGGTGTGTGATTCAAATAGATCTTGTTTTGCTCCATCCTCTTCTTCAGAATCTGTACTTTCTTCACTGTCCGTGCTCCCCGAACTAATAATGTAAAGAGATAGTTTACATTTTGTGCTTAGTATCAGATCCTGGGCACAATGAAATACTGGAGTGTTTGAGGCTAAAGTGAATTACAACAGCTATCATTTCTGATAAGATTCTCTGAGGTATAATTTGCTAGCTGTTACTATTTCCCTCACTTTCTCAAAAAAACCCCAAAAGTCAACCTTTAAGCCATAGGGCCACCCCTGTATTCATTTCTCCATAGAATGGAAACAACTAGTTATGCTGGACAGCCTGTGCCAACAGTCAGCCTGAATGAAAAGCCACACTCAGTCCTAATGGCTCACTACACTGCTATCTGGATGAACACCACATTTCTTACCTGGAACGCCTCTGGGATTCTGGAGTAAATGCAATATGTTTTTCTTCCCAAATGTCTTCTTCATCTGAGCCACCATCATCAAACTGCTGTATCCGCTCCTTACAGCAAGCCTCAAACAAGGCTATATTGCCCTAAAGACAGCAGAAGTATAAAAATCTCTGTTTATGATTAATCATTCTACTTACATTAGTAAACATTTTTGAAATACATGACTATTCTGAAGATAAACCTTAAATCAGTGGGGGAAAAGAAACATTTCTCTGAAAGCAGCATAAAACAAGAATGTCTTAACAACTTAAAGCTTATAAAGAAATAGCTAGTGGTGCTTGTTTTACTCAGCTACCAACAAGCTGAGTGGACTGTTCAAGGGCAGCTATAAGTTTCTATCATGTTTAACAGCAGCACGCAGGAGAGGCTTTGAAGAGTTTTTCAGATAAGCAGACCACCAAGTACTCCAGCTTTATTTTCTGTAGTGGGGTTCATTTCAGCTAAACTGACAAATAACATCAAGGGTTAAAGTCTCTGTCCTTATTTTCCCGTTACCACAATCTCACTGGAAGACTGAAATAGCTTCTTCCCACAAAATGCAAGTGCACAATATACACAAATCAGATCCAAGCCTGTTCTTGAACCCAGCCATACAAATTAGAAGCAATTCTGTTTAATACTGATCACAAAACCCAGCAACAGTGTTGACTGACAACAAATGGAAAACATCAAAATACAGAAACGAGGTAGGGTAGTTATTTTCCAAAGACTGATTATGCATCATATGAATTAATACAACAACCATCACCAAAATTCTGAGGTCACACCAATGTTTAAAAGATAGTCATTTTTCTAACAGTACAGAAACAAGATACTTACACTTTCATTGGTATTGAGAGTAAAGTTGATGTCTGAGACCCGATCAAAAGAAACACTACAAAAAAGCAGATGTATGCAATAAAACAGGATGTTGTATTATGACACGGAGACACTTCATTTCTCTTAGGTTTCTCATTTTCCAATAATCTAAAAAATTAAGATTAGAGATAAAGTAGTTTCCAACATTACACAATCAAATTCCACACTGAGGAGGCCTAGCATTCATGTGATCCTTCTAACTGAAGTATTTTAAACAAAAAACACAAGGCAATGTCATCTCTACCCTGCAATTACCTGTAAAGATGCAACAAGCCTAAGAAATCTCAACTACTGTACTTCTATGCACTGGAAAACAAAAAAGACAGAATGCCTGATCTGACTATAGTCTACCATAATACAGCTCAAAATCCTGCAAGATATGTGCTAGCACTTCTGATACCTTCTAACTGATTTCACCACTCCATAGAATAACCTCCTCAGCAGGAAGGGACAAAGTGGAAAAAGCAATACCAACTTCTGTCTCCTAAAGAAGAAAACACTAAAATCGCTATTTTTTCAAACCAATTGCTAAAGTTTTTTTTCCCCAAACCAAGCACCAAATACTAGGCTTTACACATCCTCACATATTAAGCTATCAAGCAGTTTCACAAAAACAATTACAAACACATCTTAGACTAAAAATAGCATTAGGCAAACTAAATCTCTAGGGGAAGCAAAGAGAAACAGAGGAGAAAACATGGGAAATGCTACCAGACTTTCAGAAGACTCAATATATTCTTCCTCTAGCCACATATAGCAGTGCATTCAGTAGAACACGTCCTACTCTTCCTCTAATCATCACTACATTACAAAGCAGGGAACAAGGTAAGTGGTCTAAAGGAACAGAAGTTTTCAGTGTGACTGAATTCCTGTGCAAGTTACCAGCTGAATTACCACACAATGATAAGCAGATAATTTAAGCTGTAATTGCTTCTTGCACAAAAGGCATAAAATAACTTTATCTACAGCTTAATTCAACTTATGAGTACATCATCAACATACCCATTAGAAATCTCAAGAGATCTGCTTACAACAAGTAGTCAAGTTTCCACACCAACTCCATGCTCTACCAAAGGCATGATCTTAAAGGAATTCCAGCTCCTCTCCTTGCCAAAATCCACTTGCTTCTAACAAAGTTAAACAGTATTCTGAGTTGCTTCCTCTACCATCGTATCTTAATCTATGATCTCAGCAGATTGTGGTGTAAAAAGGCAGTGATGTTTCTCAGTTGGCACATGCTAGCTTCAGTCAACCCTCACTTACTGAACATGTCTTACAGAAGAGCAGTGAGATATTTTATTGTATTTTACCCTTCTAAAAACCATCTTCAAGTAACGCTTTTTAATCTTCCCATATCCCAAGCTAAAAACTCTTACAAAAATCAAGATCAACTCTGTTTTCAGCAAGAATCTCCACTCCCTCCTTTTTTCCCCATTATGGCATCAGTTTACTTAGTACTGAATAAAGGCATCAGTTTGTGTGGGGTGTTTTTGTTGTGGTGGTTTGGTTTTTTCTTTTTACCTGAACAAGAATGTTTTTATTTCCTTATCACTTACCCTGTTTGTAGAAATGAGTCTTAACTACCTTGACCTTGAAAAGAAAGGCAGATTTACAACGCCCTTCCTTATATTCTGTCTCCTACAGAAAAGTACACTCACAGATGTGTTGTGCCTGTCATCTTTTTCAGGAAAACTTTAAAGTACAGCTGTTCTTCTGGTCTGGTTTTCAGCAAGGAGGAAAAAAAACAACACCCAAACCACTTTGAAGCACAGAGAAAGTCAAAGTGTCCCCAACAATGCTGTGTCATTGGACAGATAACTTCCAAAAGCACAGTTTTAATTTAATTACTTGCTCACAAGCACTATGTTCCCATGCTAGCATAAGTATATTATAAAGGGAAGATAAGCTGTTGCTTTCCTCTAAACTCTTCAGGGAGGCTTCTATCAAATGATACAAAAGACAGGACCGACTGGCAACTGCCTCACATCAGTAGAGGTATGTATTTATCATAAGCAAAACCACAGACAAATACACAGTAAGAAAGAGAACTCCCCAGACTGCAGTCAAAGGCAGTATAATGTTATACTCACTTGCCGATGTCATCTTGATCAGCAAACTTCTCATCGTTGAAGCCAAACTGGTCAATAAAATTGGACGTCATTTGTTGCATCTGATAATCAGAAAAGGCCTGGCAACCCCAGGACCAACGACAGTGATATAATGATTCTAATAATACTCTAAATCTTATTTGCCCATTTTGCTCCAAAAGAAATAAGTCTCTCTAATCTAAACATAAAAGACAGGAAAAGTATTTGTCTTAACCTTTAAATTTTAAATGATAACACTGACTACACACCCCCTTACATTTACTGACTTGAAAACCACTCTAGTAGTAGCTCTTAATAAGAAAGTTACATCTCTAGTTGTACCACATATTAAACAGCACCTTTCCAACTGCACTCAAAAAAAAAAGTTCAATGACAGTATACTAAAAAGCAAAAGCTGTCTTTGCTCAAAATAACACACGAATATACACATATATAGACAAATGTAGACACGGCCTTTTCCTCCTATCCATAACAAGACTTTTTGTCCCTTATTTCCCAGGACTGTAACTAAACTATCAGATATTCTCTAGGGGCTTTTAATAGTGTTATGTCTATCTGTAAAGTCAGCCAATGCTATATACAGACAAAACCTCTGAAGAAGGTGATAAAGCCAAATAAAGGCAATATGGAAAGAAAACAAGAGAATGGTCAAAACAAGCAAGTTTGAATTAGAGAATTATTAAAGCTGAAGGAAAACGAGAGAAGATGTAGAAGGATGAGGTATACAGCAAGGCACTATCAAGGCTGGGAGCAGGTCTGAATAACCTCTCGTGACTGGATGGATCACTACACTTAGTCAGGCCAAAGCAAGAACCTTTTCACAATTTGATCCTGTATTTTAACACCTAATAGTTAGTTCTGAAAAACTTGAGGATTTGATACTAATACAATGAAACTGTTCCTAAGTATTTTCCTCCTTTATTAAATTCTTAGTGGGTCCACTTGAACTGTGGAAATTTACCTCCTGTTTTCTCCTTTAACTATTGGTCTAGAATAGGATACTCTAGCTGAAGCCAAAGACACCTTTATGAACAAATTGTGCAGCAGGAGAATGCCTCAAGTAATTCCACAGCATCTCCCATTGGTGATTTTTCTAGTATTATGGTTTCATCACAAGACTACTTTAGAAAGTGTATTTCACTAGCTTAGAAAAAAACCAAAATAATTAAGAAAATGATTACAAACTTGAAAGAAAAGGCACTTGACTATCAGCATTCCTCCAGAGTAACTACCCGGAACTGCTGGGATTGCCTAGGTACAAGCAGGTTACTAAGGGGGTGTATGAAAAGCACAGAGATATTTGGAGATGTTACTTTCTCACTAGAGCTGCTACAGAGGGCACCCAATTTACCAAATTTGTATTCAGGTGCACTTTACATATATAGTATCACTGCACTGGATAACAATACATCAGATTCTTAAAACTTGAGCCACCACCCACAACTGGAACTTGACAAGCAATTACTTATTATAACTATTATAGAAGATGCACAATTACCAAAGTCAGTCTGAAACTAGGGAGTTACTACATAGATGTTAGTGTGAGCTGAAAGATTTTTGGTTTATAACCCAGATAAATAACAATGTTCTCTGTTTAAAGTATCTATAGCAGCCTTCTGTTGCATGGCTCCCACTCTTCTACCATCAGGGAAACAATTGAAAGAGATGCATATTGCAGACAGGGTAGTAGTATCACAGAAACACTGTCATTCTTCATCAAAATGGCATCAATGTTCTCCATAGTCACTAGTTGCAAACATACCATAACCATATTAAACACTATCATTATCAATTAATCAGATATAAAGGCATTAAAACTTAATGGTGCACACAGCTTTGATGTAACCTTTCAGTCTGGCTGACCTGAACATTCTCCAGGCATTCTCAAATATTTTTTCCCCATTAAATCAAATCAATTATCTCTGAAATACTCAAATGAGTTGTCAAAAGCATATACTGAATTAGAAATAAGCAATCAATCAACTTCACTGCAAACTTAGTTCAGGAAGACTTGGCCATGGACACTTGCCAGATATCAAGGATTTTTAAAGTTAACATTTGAGCTGCTAGATATGATCTGTCACAGGAGCATACTTAGCACTTCATTTATGTTTTTGTGACAGCCACACAGCTTGCTCTTTTGCCAAAAAACCAAAAACATGTGACAATAAACAGCCAATGCTTGTTTCTTACTCAAAATAAGGGTCAACGTCTAAAAAGGAAAATCTATTAGCAAAACCAAACTGAAATTTCTATTTGCTTTCGCATCTTTACATGTGCCAGAAAACACAATTAGAAGCCACCCTTTCAAACTTCTACATCTAGTAAGAACTAAAATGAATATAGAAACTGTGTTCAACTTAACTAGCTGGCACATAGAACAAGTTCTTCAGTATAATGAGTAGAGATCTTCACACAGAGCACAATCAAAGACTAAAAACTGGATGGCACATCAAGATATTCTGACTTGTGTTAAAGTGTTTTATCAAACAGTTGTGTGCACACACATGCCTAAGTTTAAAATAAAACTTCCTAATTTGTATTTGCTTGTGATAGAAAGAACTTTCACTGCTTTTTAAAATTCTCTTATTTTACAGAAAAAAGGTGTAACTTAAGCTGTTGAAAGAATTCAACTCACCTGCTGCAAAGAGGAATCCTGTGAGAAACCAGTTTCTTTAAAGTCAATTTCATCATCACTGGAAGAATGAATGTGGCAGGTAGTAACCTATACAAAGAAATCTAGTCATTTGGACAGTACAAAATAGCCACTCAAGTACAGTACACTCACAGTATCTGGCTGAATCTTCAATTACTTCTCAATACAAGAAACTAAGTTATTTTTAGTTTTCCCAAGTGCTATACTACATAGAACAATCCTTGAAATATTTCAACAGCATTAATAAATACATGAGTATTAGATACCTCAGAAAAGCTAAAGCTTTTGACTACTTCAGAACAGCTATTTAAGATAAAAATGCCAGTTCTACGGCTGACAGTTAAGATGCATTTTATTTTGGGTGTCTTTGTACTGCATGAAATACATTAAACAGCAAGTGAATTAGCAGTCATGAAAATACTATATTATTTATAGAGATCCTCCCTTTGGGAACAAACAGGGTGCAAGGACACTAACTTGGAAGGTGTAAAGAAGTCTTCCTTCTTGTCAATTGTCTCAGATAACCTACACAAACTGAGCTACTGCAAAATTCCCATACAAAATATTCATGATATAGCTTTAGTTGAAAAGTAAACTGAAGAACTACGAGTTCTACAGCTAGATGTACTTGTTGACATGGTTGTTGGGAAGACTGGTTGTGCTACTCACAAAAACAAACTGGGGCCAAGCAAACAGCAGCAATTTTGATACCTTATCCATCACTACTTACTAGGTCCACTGTATTCCTCTTGTTAGTTTCTCCTAAAGAGCTTGTGCAGAATGTCTCCCATCGCTCTCTGACCTCCTCTGGAAGCTCTAGTGTAGGAGACAAGAGAAAAAAAAAAACACCACAAATTTGATACTACCAACAATGGAGCAGCATTTACATTCTCTTCTGCTCTACCAGAAATACTGCAAACAACACATATATCCGTAAGGATTACTCCATCTAGCAAACAAGTACAAATTAAGCAGGTCAGCACCTCTTTGCAGTTATTTCAGGGAGCTCTGATACTGTTTGAAAAGAAGACTTAAGCATATGTTTAAAGATGGCTGGTTTTAAATTGAACATGTCAGAAATAGTATTTTCTTCTTTTATCCAAGAGCTGCCTTGGAGGTTTGATCCATTTCCTCAAAATTTGATAACGAAAGCCATGAAGTCAAACTTAAGACCATTTACATTACCTTTAATGAGCTGCTGGACTAGTGCACTGTTTGGCCCCTTATCTGTACTATGCACAATGCAGTTTGCTATCCTTGTCAAATGACCCATGTAGCCATGCCGTCTTCCTCCTTCAGCCCTGCAGGGGAGAAAGGAAATTCAACTGCCTACTCAGAGCAACTCTGTGAATATATTTTCTCATAAAACACTCTACCAGAGTCAAGAAGTTACACAGGACAAACAGCATAGGAGTTCTTAAACAGAGGAGTTGCATCTCAAAATCAAAGCTTCACAAAACCGTGCATAGTATCTGAACAGATTACTTCTGCTTTCATGTTTGTGTGCAGAAAGGAAAATGTACAGCATTAAGATAGACAAAATTAATAGCCTTCAGAGTTGTTTTACCACCTTAGGTGAAGATTCAGGGTTTTTGTTCTCCTGTTTAGAACAGTTTCAGGCATTAGCTACATGAAACTTCTATACTTTCACAAACACACTTTCAGAAGGTATTCTATTGCTAAGATACTTGGCTTTTACTACTTAGGAGTTGCTCCCCACTATGTAGTATGCTTTGATGTATTTTTAAATAATTTTCAGTTGCTTACTAGACAAAAGTATTTCTGTCCTCTCAAAACTTAACAGTATGTTTCTGTACTTGAAGATGATTAGACTTCAAAGATCATAGTAATATATATACAAGATATATTGTAATCTCAAATGGTCACGGGAAAAAGCATTACAACACTCCCCCAAAATCGTACAAGAGCGGTGTTTCTGTTTTTTTTTTTTGTTTTGTTTTCTTCAGAACTCATCAGACATTCATTTCACAGTTCAAGTTTTATCTAGACAACTGAAGGGAATGAGAAAACTAGTTACTCACTGTTTCTTCTCATTCATCTCCCACGCCTCAAGTATTCGTTCTATTAATCGGCACTTAAGGAAGAGCTATCAAAAAAGCAAAACATGCTTAGCAGCAGAATGGAACACTAGTATACATCTTACAGTTGATGGTAACAAAAACTAAAGTCTTACTGGGAAAATTAATTTCAGGTTCAGGATAAATACTTTCATTAAAGGGTTTCAGGTTCGGACGCAGCAGTCAGATCCCAGCCAGAAACCTAAAAGCTAAAGACACATTAATTCTACTTCTCTTTACAGCTGCTGAGTTGTAGCAGCATTAAGCTATTGAAATAGCAATTTTAGTTCTTAAATGTAAGAGGAATTTCTCCTGTAAGGACAGTAAATACTTGCAGCTCTGCACATATGCTCACTTTAGGGCAGGGGAAAAAAAAAATCTGTTCTATGGCACCTTCAGGTTTAACATCCTGAACTGACATTTTAAGAAAGAACAGAAAAATATTCCTACTAATTCTACACATAAAGAAAAACTGAGATATATTTTATGCAAACTACTACAATAGCCTGGAGACTGGACGATTCAAGAGATTCCCAAAAGACCACAACTTACATGTTTCAGTAAGAGATTGTCCCCAGTGGAATCCTGATCTGTAATTGTGCCATTTTCTGTGCTTTCTAGAGGACTTGCAAGGATCAATGCAATACAGATTTCTACTTGAGTATGCAAGAAGTTATTCCATGTATACTTGAAGAACATGTCCTGAAAAACAAATTCAACAAGGTTGAATTAAACATAAATCAATCTCACCCTGTAAGTCATTTGAGTGACTACAGTGGAAGAAATTCTTTAAGTTTTACAGTAAGTATTGTGCAATAGAAAATTTGTGACCTATAAATAAAAGTTAACTAGTGTGTTTGCTATTATCTGAACACAGGGATTATTACACTTGATTAGAACAAAAACTCAACTGTAACTGGATTTATCCCAGGGGCAACCAACAATGCACTTTCAGAGAACAAACACAGGGAGGGATGCCACTCTCCACTTATATTCTTTCTGCTAGTTGGAGTCCAGAGAGTCCCAGAGTCAGAAGTGTTAATGATGACCTTAGTAGCTCTTGTAAAGCGAACTCATGAGTTCGCTTTACCTTGTAGCATCTCCAATGTCATTTATAACATGGTTCTTACTTCAGTGAGATTACTTAAAAATCGTATATCTACTTGTTTTGAGTTTATCATCTAGCTTATTCTTCTATTACAAAAGGCTACCTCAGATAACCTAGGTAAAGTTTATTAAATACATACACAAGACAAATATGTCCTGCTATAGCTGAAATGTGAGGCAGGAAGTGCTCAAAAGGATGCATTCCACATTAGCAAAAAGCAGTGAGTTAGCTGACTGAAAATTTGTTGTGCAACATCTTGGTTTCAGAGGTTTGAAGGCATATTGGTTACCAAGAATAAGTGTCCCTTTACAGGACAGTGCTGAGATATCATTTAGGATGTCATTATTAAGAGAGGAAAGAGTTTTGAGGGAACAACTTAAGAAAAGAATGAAAACAGCAGGGAAGCCTTGAATATGGCTGAGAACTTGAGAACAAATAGATGGAAAAATAAGCTTGTTAAGAAAACCACTTAATGTATTTATGAATATGTAGAGAAAAACAACCATTCGAGTGATCAGAGGAAAATGCTGACTTCGGACAGATGAGCTTAACAGTAAAATCTAGTATTAAAAGTTCTAAAATGGTGCAATAAAAGCCATAACAAACAAGCTAAAAAGTTAGGCTGAAAAATATACTACATATCCCCTGCAGTGTCAGAAAAGAGCCAGGATCTTAACAGCAATCCATAAAAATAAAGGAGGCACATTAAGTTCTTACCAGTATTACTCCTATGCTGTTAAGCTCTATAAGCTTCTGATTCACACTGCTTGTGTTTGTCTGTAGAAGGCTGGATATCAATCTAATCACATTTAAACGTGTGTTTCCCACAGGTGGATCCAATACACCCCAGGTTGTCTTCATGACACTTTTCTGAAAGAACAATGTACATACATAAAACCCATTAAAATCTTTAAAAAAAACAAACCCAAAACCCAATCATCATTACTAAGCAGAATGACAGAGTAATGCTTAAATATATACAACAGCCTTACCTGCATCCTGCAAAAAAGCAATTTTCAGTACTAAACACCATAGCTTAAATTCCCTAGACAGGAAGCACTAAAACCAGCCACATGAAGCCAGTAACATTGTAAAAACTGACTGTTAACCACAGACAAGATCTCAGCATAGATGCCATTTTACCCACCTTTGAAAGGAATTAGGAGATGCTTCCTAGGAAATCCTTTTGCTGGTTAATCCATGTACAGCTATAGTCTACACTGCTACAATACACAGAATTCAGCCAGGTGGACAGTCTCTAAATGCACTACAATGCCTCCACAATCTTAACTTCACATACTTGAAAACAAGTTCATTAAGCAACAAGCTCCTCTGGTGTCACACAAAACAAGCTCTATCTGTAGTCTTCGAATGAGACAGCAAGATTCTCTCTCCATGCACTAATGAATCCTTGGGTTATGATCATAAACTTCACGGCCCTTACACTGAGTTTTTAGCTGTTTAATAAATCACAACTGTTGTCACAAAACTAAGTACCAGCCAATATGAAAAATCTTTGTCAGTTACTGTAAGAGCTAAACATCTAGTAGCAAATAGGCAGTGAGCAGGGGAATTCATAAAGCAAAATGTCTTCTGATCTTAAGGGACAAATATTTTGACAAGGAGACCATTACTTCCTCCTGTAACACTGGATGTCACTGCCTTTTGACTGACCAGGACCACTCTTGCATCAGAAAAGAGATGAGTGACATCCTGCTAGCTGATTTAGTCTAGCTATTTAGTCTCTTTATTCTTTTTCTTTACATAGGCCAAAAAAAAAAAAAAGTCTAAGGATGGTCATTTAACTAATGTTCAAAATGAGCAACAGATTCAATAACTTTACTAGACAACTTATTCAAATGCCAAGTAAAATGCTCAAGAGTATTACGTGAAGCTGCTTTTGCTGTAAGACAGAACTGTATCTTACCATTTTGTTGCAATAGAGACTGTTCCTTTGCATTTTATTACATCTTCTACATTTAGAAACCCTGAGGTCTCACCTTCACTAGGCTAAAATGAACATTGGCTCCCTACCCCACCTGATACTTTTGATACTTATGGTCTTGGTTTTTGCTTTGGCCCACAGGTCCTTCTCTTATGGACTGGGGCACCAGTTCAGGGTGCAGTGCTCCAGCTGAAATTCTGCCAGTGAAAATTTCAGTGGAAAAATATAAATGGAATCATAGGTAAACTCCCTATTTATACATCTTGTATTTTCCTTTTGCAACAGCATGAAAGAATTTAACAAGCCTAGAGTGCAGGGTGCACGTCATGGAGCTAGTCTACTTGTGTCCTGAGTATGCCTAAAGGAATTGTGCGGTCTCACGTGGGCCATGCCAAAGTTCTGAACAACTCAGCATCTGTAGTCTGTATTTCCTATCCCGATAGGACTTCCAAGCAGAAAACAGGACTCAGTTTGAGAGTATCTAGTAAATCTCTCTTCACTGCTTTCAGAAAGAAATAATTGCTTCAAGGCTATTCTGTCAATTAAAGTTTAAGCTGGAAAAGTGTATCAATTAGTACAACACATTGGCTCAGGGACAACGATAATGAACAGCAAAGCTCACAACAGGCTGGGAAGAAGCCTGGGCACTTGCCCAAAAGTTGTCAAACTGAGTTTTGTTTGTTATTATAACCTGGCTAAAATACAGTTACAAAGTGACACTTTTGTTTCAATTAATTTGGTAACACAAGGTCTCACTTACTTTTGGAGGCTCAAGTAGGAGCTCATGGAAGGATGAAAGTCTTGCTTTTATGGCTTCTAAAACACTTTTGTTGACTGAATATGTTGAATTGCTCATGCCTGGAGGACAGACCTCTATATGGCCTTCAAATCTAAAACACACACAAGGAAAATGTGATAATTAATACCAAAACTAGTTACAAAACATCTTTAAGGCATGATTTTTAAAGTGTCATGGTTCTGAAAGCATGCAAAAAGAATGAAGAGGTAAGTAAAAACATAAGGTTACAAATGCAAATTAAGTGTGAAATAATGGTTGAACAAGATTATTCCAAACCCTAGTCATAGTATTTTTTAGGTTTACAGTGCCTGAAGTCTCCAGTATGGTTTAGAAACTGAACATTATAGCTGTTCTATGACTTCTTTTTAGGCAGATAAAGAGCTTCACTCACCTATTCCTGAGCAACATAACCAACTTACATGTATCACAGAGATCTGTTCAGCAGTTTCTCCAAGTGAAATTGTGATAAAATTGCAAATAACTTTTTAAAAAGTCAATACCCACTCACTGCACTGTATCTATTTACTATTCCTTTTATCCAGAAACAAATTGATGAAATGTAATGAATCTGATCTGTCAAAGAAGCACTTAACTAGCTTCTAAAACACAAAATAAACCAAAACAGCAGAAAGATCAGTCACTTAGTGCAAGTGTATCAATGCCAACCACAATGACTTTGTTTGCTCGCTCTTTCATCTACAACAGGCCACAAAAATGGTTCAGTCTTAAGTACAGTAGTTCAGTTAAAACATGCATGCATAATTTAAGTGAAATAAGAACACTTACGTCTGTCGTCTTGTCTCAAGTAAGGTCAAGAGTATTTGGATTGCACTGACTATTGCAGATTCATTTTTTTCTTTATGAAAAATATTAGACAGCAGCTGCTCTATGATTTCTTGTCTGAAAAGACAAGCAAAGATGTAACACCACTTCAGGATACAGGTCTTAACA
Organism: Bucco capensis; assembly: GCA_013396975.1. NCBI lineage: Eukaryota > Metazoa > Chordata > Aves > Piciformes > Bucconidae > Bucco > Bucco capensis. The sequence goes on from VWZO01020931.1 coordinate 50,554, forward strand.
GAAGTAGCTACCCTATGCCCATGTAAAATTAATAAGGGAATAATATGAAGAAAACTAGTAGCTATTTCAAGCTACCACTAGGACAATCATTCCCATCCTCCCTGCCCCAATCATATTTTCCTACTCCTTCCACTGATCTTGTTTTTTCATTTGACAACCAACACTACAAAAAGGGACTTTCAAGTCAGATCAACAATCCGATTCAGCTTGCCGTAACAGCTGCACAAACCTAAACCAATAACCAGCAAAAGGAAGAAGGGAACACAGGAGATCCTTCTCTAACTTAAACTACAGATCAAAGCCAGAGTCTCCCACACGTACTCTGCACAGTATCAAGCTGACCTCCACATGTCTGACACCGCTCACTCTGGCAGTACAGGGAAGTATTTTTATAGGACAAATCCCCCCCTCTAAGTAGGCTCTGCTTGCCTGCCCAGTTATTTAAAATTACACAGACAGATGACAGGTAGCCAAGAAAATTCAACTGGAAAGCAGAGCTTGGCATTTCTTAAGGTTTTCAATGTCAGAAGTTAAACCAAATTGCTTTTTATGAACTGCAAATCAATTCAGCAAACCAACTTACTTCTCTAGACTTGCAAGCAGTGGATCTGGTTCTGAACTATTCTGTACTTGTAACATCTGGTCTCTGCTAAGACGAACAATTTCACAGAGTGACTGTGATGCATTTGAATGCCTCTGTAACAGAAAAACACAGCTATTCACTGTAAGAGTAATACCACATTGGACTGTAATTCTTCAGCTAGGAGGGAGCACACACCGTCCCCTCAAATGACCACATTTAAAACAATGAAATCAGTTAACCAGAAAAAAAAAAAAAAGCAAATTCTAATGCCATGTTATGTTACAGCAATGTGCTCAACAGACCCCCAGAGGAGTGTTAGAGCAATACTTACATCTTCATCTTGAGATGGATGTACAATTTCCACAAGCCGCTGGATAATTCTCTCCTCATTCAGCCACTGTAAAAGTGTTTGTGGATATTACTAAGAATATTATCCAAGTGAATGAATTAATGAAAATTAACAAAATTAAAAGTAGTTTGACAATTGCCACAAGTCATACTGTCAGTATTCCTAAACAAGGACTACGACACTTTAGCTAAAAGGACAAGTAGAATTACTGTTTCTAAGCAACTGTAAAAAACAAAGCCTTAGTATAATTTTTCTTAAACTATCTGATGCCAAAAGTAGTGTATCCTGCAGTTGTAAGTTAGCTATTAAAGACTAGGGAAAGCCACTCAGGTTCTGAGCTGACCCTACCAGTGCTGTGGCTCCCCTGAGAGCAGTGGCAGCTCCAAACAAAAAATAAACAAACCCCAAACAACCAACACCACACCACACATCTAATTTCACCACATTTAAGAAAAACTTAGTAAAACCAGCAGAAGACAAGCCATCTTACAGTTCACACATCAGACAAAAATCCTTTGAGATTTTTTTTACTTACATTTAACACTTCTTGCCGGGGCTGTGGAGGTTCTATGCAAGTCAGTAGCCTGAGCAACAAGTCCATAATAGCAGATGTCCCTATGTGCTTAATAATGAGATCTACAAAATCATGTTTCCTCTTCAAAAATTCCACAATCTAGAAATTAAAAAGAAGTAAGCTTACATTTGCTTATCTCTATTTACATGGTAAATGACACCAACCAGTTCTAGTTTCTCTCTCTTACCAAATGGGATAAAGTAAGTGACAACTTCTTAAAACACTTCTGATACTAAAAGCTTGCAAGGCAAGATCAAAAGTACACACATACAGCAAAGTGTCACAGGAGGGATCCATACTATGTGCAGTGTGTCCTGGACCTCCTCTTAAACCCAGCTTGCTGACCATTAACTATTTACAATCTAATGCACAGGCAGCTTTCCTTTTTGATATGAACTGCTCTCAATCCCTGCTTAGTGAGCAAAGCCCAACACAGCAAAACCTTAACATAATACAAACAAATACAGAGCTTACTAAAATAAAGACACAGAATAGTGTCAGAAGCTTAGATTGCTCATACCACTGCAGCTGTTTGCGGTATCGGGCTACATGAATGCAGAATACAACATTTCTGAACGAGTACTCCAAAGGCCTCTCATCTTGTTCTATGAGAATTCTTCACATGAAGTCAGACCCTCTCTCACTCATTCAATTCACTTATCTTCACCTCTAACAGCAATTAATGCTAATATCACCATATAAAACACTGAGACAAGCTAAGCCAAAAGGTAAGCACTCATATACCGACTGCACAAATAGCTCAGGTAAACCCAAAAATCAAACACAACTTACTCATCCAGACATTTTTTAATCCTGCACATACTATAAAATAACCCAAACCTTAAATGTCTTCAACCAGTATGGAAGCTCAATGTTCTTCTTTGACTCTGCTGCTATCCTTCAAATGCATAGTGTTAAAGCAGCACTGCTGAGTAGCACAACTTTATTAGAATACTTATTAAAGAGCTTGCAAATATTTACCTGTTCTGGTTTTCTGCTTATAAGAATACTTAGCACCTTGCTGAAGAAACTGGCCAGTAAAGGATTTAGAGGAGATTCATTCAAAAGGAAGCTGTACAGTTTCATAAGTAAGGATTCTTCCTCTCCCAGCCTATCATTGATCTGTGAGACATCTGATGTAAGCAACTCACATGATATGTTTGGGTATCTGGGGAAAAGGGAAAAAAAAGCAAGCCATCACTCATACTTCAAAAGTTGTTAAACTTCCAGCTCTGAATTCAGAAGCCTTACTGGCTTCTGACCAAGTTTTCAAGCAGGGTGGGTCTGTATTAATTAGTGCAAAATAACTGCACATTCAGGCTACAAGCTCTAATCTTTCATTAAAGAAATGGACTACTCTGTTCCCCAGTAGCAACAGGACATAGCCTAGAGAAGTGGGGATGGGCAAGCTTTTCTAAAAAGTATTGTTAAAATCATCTGTCCAAGTACTGATCTCTCATTTCAGAAGCGACTTCTGTCTTCGAAGGGAAAAAAAACAGTTACCAAGAAGTTAAGCAGACTGATAGTACTGGACTAATAGGGAGAAAATCACTGCTACCTCTCCAATTTCTAATATAACAGGGATTATATTGAGAAGGTCAAAAAGAATAGCTTCAGGATAGATAAATATATCAATTATGCAGTAACTCAGTAAACTAGTCCAAATCTGAAAAAGCCTGCAAAACTAGCTAGTGCTGCCTCATGACACTCCTCAGAAGTTCAGTTCAGAACACCAAGTAATTAAATTAAGAAGCCATCATGACCAGTAATTTCCTGCATTTGACAGTACCAATTCACATTGAAGGTAATTTTGACAGCATCAGCAGATTATGGTTTCTAAGTGAAAAAATGCTTTAATTTCAAGCTTTACTTAGAAACACTTACAGGTTTACCAGAAATGGTGAGGTGCTGCAACTAAGAGTGCAGTTTATTTCACATTATTCTTTTTAACATACTGTTTTAACAAAAAAGCAGCTTTCTCCATAGACAACTCTAAAGTAGGCCAAAAATGGCAGAAGTGCTTTTATATAAATTGCTAGGTTGAATTTCAGGGAGTGATATAGACCTTCTAACAAGCATTTTCAAAACATCTTCCCAAAGATCAATAAAACAAAGCTAACCCCAAATAGGGTTCTTCATTCAACTGTTTTCTTAGTAAGAACAATTAACAAGGTTCTTCCTGTGAGTTCTGATTATTTTTCTTAGCCTTTTTGGACAGGAATTGCTTTTGGAAGTATTTGTGAATAAGAGGCTTCCATTTGCAAAATATGCAAATATTAGAATGATTTATTTAGAAGTTACAAAAAGCCCACTGAAAACAAACTTAATTCTTAAGATACCAGTACTGTACAACACACCAGGATACATAGATTCAAAATACTATCAAATAAACTGGAGTAAGTCACCCCCCTATCCACCTTCCCAAGTCTCCCCATCCCCAAAGAGTTTTCCTACTTATATCGGATTTTTTCATCCATGTCTTGAGGTGGCTCTTCGATAATAAATGAAACTAAGTCTTCCAAACATTCTAACTTCAGCAGAAAGTCTATAAGTTTGCGATTCTGAGCCTTGCACTCTTGCAGAACATCCTCTTCATCCATCAATTCCTTCAGTGTTACATCTTCTCTCTCTAGAAGTGTATCTATGTGGGATGACGAATGGAGATCAAATTTCCAAAACATGCTGGTCTGGATAAGAAGAATATACACAAATTGTTAATTTAGAAATATATTTAGGCAGTATTTGTAGTAATACTTCATAGTAGTATTTCATAGCTTCTAAGTCCAAAAGCACCTGTACACATAGAAACTTTCTAGAGCTCAAATGAGAAACAACAGTAGATGCTGACAATCAAAAGCTATAAAATCAGGCTTGATTAAAGATTATCCCATAGTAATTTTCATACCCTTAGCAATAGCCACTATTCTAATATCCAAAAGCAAAGTTAGGCTCCAGGATTTTACTTGCATCCTAATCTGCCTTAAAGAAAAAAGGGTAACTTCAGCTTTAAATTTACTGAATTTGCTGTTCCTAACCTTTGTTTTTCATCTATGCACCAAGACTCAGGTTCAGAAAAATCTGCACAGCAACAACAGAGCTAGGAGAAGATAAAATACGCACTACATAGTATCACCCCTACCATTCAAGAAAACACCTATAATAATTCCTGGAGGAATTATAACTTTAACTTGAAGGTAGCACACATCAAAGCTCTGGAGCTAGTTTCGACACAAGATCTACTCTCTCATTGTACCTCCCTCCACAAAATTGACACAGGAGAAAGAACAATGGACAATAAAATATCTTATGCAAGCATGTGAAAGGGCAGTGGCCCCAAACACTGAACTATTACAAAGGGCCGTAACAGAAAGGTGTAAGGATGAGCAACTTGACCTTTCCTTACAAAATGCTTTGGCACCTCCATGTTAATTCTGTTGGTCTAAGACACCTTGCAGACAGTTGCTACTGAGAGAATTGTGCTACCAGAAAAGAATACTTCAGTCTACAATAGATATAATAAACTCCTGCTCTCGCCTCTCATTAAGCTCAAGACAAACATCTGCTCCATTTTATCCTCTTTAAAACAAGAGGGTATTTAACCTCTGACACAGTAGCAGCTGGCCTTATGTGAATGCTAAATTTAAGTGGATTAAAAGAGATACTACAGATACTAGAGAACAGTAAGAAAAACTTTCCTTTCCTTACAGTTGGAAGCAGCATGGTTTTGAACAGTACTCATTTAAACAAGGAAACACTCCTTCTGCTACAACTGCCTTCCAAGTGTGAAGGATTAATTCAATACATTAGTTACTGCTGTGTATTAGCAACACCGTGAGCTGTGAGAACATGCAGTTATCACAAAGAACTCTTCTGGAAGCTGCAGGTTTTATGCAGAAGCAAGCAAACTGCTTTTGTCATACACTCTTAAGAACTGATAAAAAGTAAAACAGAAATAGTTCTTATCCAAATTCAGAGTAAACAGCTTTAAACATTTATTTCCAAGTTAGAATGGATTCAGCATGCACACTACAGCTACTGAGAACAGCCAAATTCAGTAGCTCAGCAGTTTAGAAAACAAGTCCAAGGACCCAGCAAAATCCTTATGACTCTCTTCATTAGAAAGACTTCCAGGATTTGGCATAAATATTGAAAAGCCTGATAATACTCACTATGGAGAATTCTCAACTGCATTGAGGGTTTTCACCGTTGCTTTAACTATTACATGCTGCTCACTTAATATCACCTTACTTTGCTTAGCCTTGTCAGAATTTGTAAGCATACATAACTGCCCCAAGATTACATAGCTTTCTGTTTGATTTTTTCACTCTCATACCTTTAATCAGGGAAAGGTAAAGATAATTTCAATTGCAATATCAGCACTTATCATCCAAGATTCCACAAAGGATTAAGTGGTTAAAAAAAAAAAAAACAAAACCAACCCTCCCCCCTCACCAAATGATTATTTTCTACCAAAAGTATTAGTAAACTTACAAGCAGGGTTCAAAACACCAGATCTCACAAATTAGCTTAAATCAAGCATACAAATTGTTATTAAAAATACTAGCTTGTGTGCATGGGTATTCAGGCTACACACAGACTTATTGTAAGCGAGTGAAACCAATGCATTAGTGAAGTCATTAAAGATTTTGTTTGGTTTTTTAAGCCACCAGAAAGTAGATCAAAACCCTCCCTTGCCCCCGTTAGTGAAAGCGGCATCTTTGCAAGTAACCACTATCAATGCTAATTCTAGATTTAAATCCTCCCTCAGTGATTAAAGCTCATTTCAGTAGCTTCAATGTATTTCTCAGGTGTTTATTTCAAGAGAAATTCAACAATGGACAATAGCAACAACAAAAAAAGAATCATACTACTGCAAACATGTCACTGCGTTATTTCTCAAACTGTCTCCCAGGCAAGCTCTTTTAGGGGATGCTCCCTCAACATGTCAGGTGCCGGCCAGAGATTATTCCATCACTTTTCAACAGGAGCCCAGGTCCTTTGAAATAAGGAAAAATAAACAACATAAAATGGGCCAAAGAGGAAGTCCAGGAACCCTGAAGAGAAGAGAATTTTCTTAGGTGTTATTACGGGTGATAATCCAGAATCAGTCTACCATATTTCTGAAAGGAAGTTTTAAAACCAAAGTTATTGTTATCCTTCCCGCAATCTACTGCTCTACCCACCCTCCCAAAACGTATCAATTCTGAAATGTTGATTTTCATGCTTTTTTAAATTTCAGTTCCATTAACAGTCTCAGAATTAAGCCTCAAGTCCACAAATCAGGAGTGCTGCTCCCCAGATTTCCCTATCTGCAAATTTATGATAAACTCCAAAAGTTAGTTGTATTACTCCAAAGGTTCAACTCCACTGCCTGCATGAGCATAAAAAAAAAAATCACATTTGTATTCAGTGCAAGATGCAAATGACTGCAAATACAAGACATATTCAAGATTAGATACTACAAGAAGCAAAATAATCCAGGGTAACACTCAAAAGGCTCAGATGGGGAAAGAAAACCTTTTTAAAGATGGTAAAGCTGCTGCAAGACATATGACTGTCTTTTGTAACTTGAGTTAGCTTCCCATCATTTCTGAAAGTTCCCAGGAGCAATACTAACAAACTTCTAATTCATGTAAATGGTACTTCTGAAAGTTTACATCAACTTACTGTCCTACAAGTTATGACAATTCAGGATCCTAAGGAGCACCTAGCATGAGCAGAAAAACTTTTTCCTTAGTTGATATTGTTAACAGAGTCTCCTCTGAATGAATGCTGAAATAATAATCCATTTACCTGGCTTGAAACTGAAAGGAAGGAAAGCAGTTCAGCAAAATAAAGAAGCCTGTCAACTACTCTGAGATACAGGCAACTGAAATTCTCACTTAAGTTGTTTGCCAAAGACAAGAAATAAAGCTTAGAAGTGAAGTGACCCTTTCAGACCAGGAAAAAATAATTGTAGCTTTCTGCCTGCTACAGCTGACTACACTATGTGCATTTTGTTTAACAGTAACTAGTCTCTGGTTCTTTCTAGAGGTCAAATACTTATTTGGCATCTCCATCAGGAAAAGCTGGTACCAATTGTATCACTAAGTTGCTCTGTAGCTTGGAGTCGACATAGTTATCAAACACCTTTCCTGAAGACAGACATTCCTGTATTCATGTGACTGGACAAATTTGTGAATTCCAGTCAGACAAGCATATTGTTTTATTTTGAACAATGTCCCCGTGTATTGAACCTTTTACAAAACAGACTTGTTACTTTAAAGCATTCAGAAGTCCCTCCAGCAAATGAGAAAACTATTAAAGCAAGCACCTAAGTTAAACTTCTAAGCATCACACTTAAGGAAAACAAAAATGAGAAACATACTTTGCAAGGAGTTACTTTCAACTTGCTACCTCATACACCTAACAACCAAGTATTAGTAGCTACAAGCTGACACTGGGATCTAGATCAGCTCAGAAAGAAAACTAAAAAGTACCTCAGCTAGCCAGCTGAAGGCTGTTTTACCTGACAACTGGATGTTAAAAGCATATACACAGAGCTTCTGGTAGGAACCTAGCAGATTTTACAGCAAACCTAGTTTAATTTTTCAAGCAAGAGAAACTTAAAAAACAAACAAACAAACAAAAAAAGAAACTCGGCATTAAGCTGAATTATCTAATATATGAATGTATGAGAAATGCTACACAGAGGCAGTAAAAACTGCATCTGAAAAACTAAACTCAGAACATAACTGTCAATTTTCTTTATGTATCATGATATTTTCTTACTAAAGGTTCAAGTGCACAATGAAAAAAAAATATCAAGTTACTTTTGCACCAACAAACTTTTTCCACGATTGAAAGACATCCTAAATTACGTGGCCTACTTCAGCAAAACAGATTTTTACAGCAGTGTAGCAACCAGCAGAAGACAACTTAGTTGTTGAATGCAAAGAAAGCAATCACCAAGAGTCCTTGGTGCCACCACAGGCTTTAAAGCAGGTCTTTAAAGCATTTCCAATGCAAATAATCCATTACCTTCTAAAAATCAAAAGGTAGGTAGGTTGAGGAAGGACAAAGTAATAAAATTCTTATGCTTTTATCACTAAAACAGAAATCACCAACATTAAGATCTTTAAATGCATTGATTTCTTTAAAATGCTATGCATACCCCTGTGCCAGCTTCCCATGACCTCAACCAGATAGCCTAGGTATATTTAATTAGTTTCAGATTTTGGTGGGGTTTTTCCCTTTCTCCAAAAAACAGACAGTAATGAGATACTATACTAGCATTTAAAAAGACTTATTTTGACACTGGAAAGAGATCATCTGTTCAAAACAAAGCTAAGCATAAGTGCACATTTGAGAAAATTTTAGAGCTAAACAGAATTACCAGTCCTCAAAACTGACAGAGCACTCTAGTGGCAGCTTTTTAAATTGTCTATTTCCCTCAGTGAGATCATCACCCATTGTAAACCTGCTGCCTGCAATTGCCTTTGCAGGCTGCAACACACATCCTCAAACCATTAAATATGACCTATCAAATGGGAAAATTGAGCATTTACACATTTAGTCTGCAACTGAGAACAATTTGAACAAAGAATTACAAAAAAAAAAAAAAAGACACCTGCATTCCATCTTGAAAATCTTTACTTTCTGTAAAGCAAAGGTAATTTACAGCTGTCCCAGTTTGGCCTAGAACAAAATTAGTTCTGTTCAGTGATTTTACTTTTCAGTGTCTTCTTGGTGATGGCACTTTCTGAAGTTTTCAGCACGTTTTTGCAGACAGCATCTGCTTCTTAAGGTGATACTGTTCAATGTTACTACCAAGGACTGGTGTCTAGAAAGGCTCTTCCTTACACTTGCTCCTGTGCAGACCAAGATCACTGCTAAATCTTGTGTCCCATGTTATGGTACAGTAAGTAGATAGAGGTGGCACCTGCAGGGAGGAGGGTGACTCTAAACTGACTGAACTAGGTATTATATCATTTTCAGGATAAAGCCGAGGGACCACAAGGGGTCACGCCTCTTCTTCAATGTACAGCATCCGAGGAGGAGTCTGTCTGGTCTGCCTTGTGTTGCCAAATCTAGCTCTTGAATTGTTTTCCCATCTGCTGCCGAGTCTAGTCTGGTACTTCCCCAGTGCCTGTCATAGCATCAGTGGTGACAGTGATATAACTGCCATCAAGGGGTTGCATTCAACAATGGTTCTGTATATATTTGTATATATTTCATTTTATTGTTTCAATCAAGGTGTTTATTTTCTTTAAGTCTCTCTCCTTTATTCCCTTTCTCTTCTCTTTGAGAAGGCACACAGATTCACAAAGAACATCCATCACTCATTCAGTGGTCAGCCCAGCCCTGACCCTTGACAATAGCTATACACAGTTATGCTGTAACTTAATTCCCCACTTTTTCCACTTGAGGAATGCAAGAAAGAACCTCATATACACCAACCCACTTAGAGTGCTGCTTTTGCATTGAGAATTCAAGAAAAAAAACTGTGGAATTCTTTATCTTCTATTCCATTAAAATAGCACAGTTTAAGTAGTGTAAAAAAAGCTCTAAACTATTCCTTAGTTTTATTTCTGAATACTTTAGAGACCACACTTACCCAATAAACTATTTGAAAGTAAGTGTTTTCAATTCAACCAGTGAGGGTTGTTGTGTTACTAGCTAGAAAGACATCCTACTGTTTCACATCCCCAGATTTAACTATATTACTTGACATTACATCCAGCAATCACAAATTAAAAAAAAAAGCAGTAATACAGGGGAGTTTTCATACTACAGTTTCCACATTCCTTAAACATCCCTGGAACTCTTCTATTTTGATGGAAAATACTAGAGGGACACAGGCTGTCTTTCTAGCAGAGCCTGTTGTGACAGGACAAGAGGGAATGGTTCTAAACTGAAAGAGGGATATATGGACTAGATACAACGAAGACATTTTTATGCTGAGGGTAGTGAAACACTGGAACATGTTGCCCAGAGGTTTGTTCCATCCTTGGAACCATTCCAGGTCAGGTTGTCTGGGGCTCTGATCAACCTGATCTAGTTGATGTCCCTGCTGACTGCAGGGGGTTTGGACTGGAAGACCTCTGAATGTCCCTTCCAACCCAAACCATTCTAGGATTCTATAATCACTTTAGAGAGACCATACCACCATTAAGTTGTAAGATTCAGGAACTGTGAGGGAGCATTCACTGTACATAAGCTAGTGATATTTCAGTGGTTTGCACTAATTGGTGGTAAAAACACTGCATCTTCTCCCAAATGCCATCAAGAACTCTCTCATAACCAAACAATGTTTCAGAATACAAGAGAAACTTCAGCATGTTCACTGACTATTGTATAATTTAAGCTTGTACTACACATACAATTCCTTCCAGCCATTATACTCATTCACAGCACATACGCTTCTCACCTAACTACTATATTTTAAAAAGGGTAAATACATACTTGAGTGAAATGCAAGCAAAAGATACCACATGGTAGTTCCTTCTTGACTGGGAGAGAAACACATCATAAAACTGTATGAAGACTAATTTTTATAACATCCTCTTTAACAGCTGCTGCCTCCCTTCTCCTAATAAGGAGGGAAATTATCTAATAACTAGGGACGTTCACTTTCCTATCTAACAAAAAAGAGGGATCCTGCTACTGTTGCAGAACAGTTAAGAATTGAGACAGTGAAATAACTTTCAACCTTATTTATCACACTAGACCCCTTTATTTATGCACACTAGAAGCACTTCTATCTAGATTCGAACTGTAACTATATATTTATTTTATTTTAAATAATATATATTCACCGTATGCATACACACACATACTAAATCATTTCTCAAAGTCCCAAAAATCAACTACTTTGACATTCTTAAGTCCAAACTAGTTAATGTTTACTCAGACACCAATCCCTCAAAATTCAAGGTCATAACTCTCCAGCAGCAAAAAAATCTGCTGAAATCTACAGTTTGCAATGAAATTATAAAAGCAATTTTATACGAACAAGTGTATCCTTGTCAATTCTTGCACTCTATCTCAAACCACAAGTTAATAAGTGTTAATAAATACAGATCTTAATTACCTGCAATAACTACACCGATCTCCCCTGCCCAAGTAGAAAAGATTTATCATTTAAGTAGCTACACTTCAACAGCCAAAGACTCACACGTTTAAAACATTCACTGGTCACAGAATTCAGTTAAGATTCTTCAGATTTTTAATTCTCCCAATTATCCCCAAAAATGAAACTAAGATATCTATGTACTGAGAAAAGCAGATGGTTCCATAGCATTATAAAAAGCAAGCTAAACAATGTATAGCTACCCAGAAGACAATTTCACACTGGAACATGCAGTTTAGTACCCAAAAATTCACTGCAGAAGACAGTACTGCCATAGTTCTAATAACCTACAGTGCTGATCATAATTCATACCTAATATATGTCAGTTCATAAACACATTTGCTTTGAAATTCTTCCAAAGAATTGGAGGTTGGCAGCAGATACACCTCCTAGTACAAAATCCAAACACTTTAAAACATGTTCCCTGTAAAAACAAATAGAATAACCACAACAGCGTGTCTAAAGGACCCTTGATTCTCATTGCAAGACCAAAGCAGGACAGACAAAGAAGAGAGTGCAACAGCAACAGGGTTGGTTAAGAGACACAGCCAGCTAGAAAGTAACCAGAAAAAAGCTGCAAGGAAAGGAAAGAAATGACCACAAAGTCTGGACTGCAAAAGGAAGAGCAGCTCAGAAGGCAGTAAACATGAATGTACAGGAATTAGGTGAATAAGCCTTTAGTGGACATCAGGGTCATGAAAAACTTAGAAGCATTCAGAAATCACTTATCATTTAAGACAAGGCTTTATAGGTGGAGAAGCTAAATGTACTGCTGTAGGTGAAGTTTAATAGTTTCTTACCTGTTAAACACAAAAGTTTTTTAAAGTTAAAAAAACAGAACGATTTGTATTCTCTCAGGCTCCTTGCCCATTACAGGGTATCCTGGTAACAGCAAAAAAATCTTTCAATCTATAGTATTAGCAGATTAGCAGGACTGAATTAGGATTGAATTAGATGAAGCAGATTTCTTCCTACAACGACAAAAAAAACACATTTTGTAATTTCATACTGTTAAGGGGTTCCATTCAATAGTTCAGTAACTGCATGAATACTTGTGTGTTAGGGGCTGGGGCGACTCCCTAACTGAGGGACACTATCTGTTACCCTCCTCCCACCCCTGTCCCGGGAACGGAAGGAAAAAATTGGCAATAAAGAGCTGAAAGGACTTACGGATTGGAAAACAAAACTACTTTAATAAAATACAAATAGAATATTTACAAATACATACAGAGCCAAAATCGAACCCAAAATTCCACTTTTTGGGAACTATGCCACCACTAAGCCAGCAGCAGGCCACAGCCTGGAGGGGAGCTGGATTCTGGAACCTTCAATCTGAATGGAAGAAATGACTAGCAGAGTCCTCCTCAGATGATGGCCATCAGAGGAAGAAGAGAAAGGGGAAAAGAAACTAATTCTCTTCTTATACTAACATACAACATGTATGGGTATGGAATACCTAGTTGGTCACTTTAGGGTCACCTGAACTGTGTGCTCCTCCTTAAATGTGTAGCCCTTTGCTGGACACAAGATCTAATGGTGACCTTGGTGCATTCCATTCCTTGGCCATAATTCCAAAACATTGGGTCTTATCTGTGAAAAACAAGCTGCTAGCTTCTGAGAGTGCAGTTAATTAGAGCAGCTTCAGCTAAAAAAGTAAAATCACTGAACAGAATTGTTCTGTTTTAGCTCAAACCAGGACAATACTAAACACTGTTTTAGAGGGAATAAGACATGAACTCAAGAGGGAAATAACTTTCTAGGAAATAAAGTGTCAGTTCAGTGCAGCATACTATGAGACTAAATTCAAGAGCGGCTTGCATCTGAAAGACTTATTTAAAACAACCTTAATTAAATATCCACCTTCACTTTTGGAAGAAAAAGGAGAAACTTAACCTGCACTAACTGTATAACCACTCTGGTACAAAGATACAAAAATCCACCCTGTGGAGGCAGTGGCTGATAGCCACTTCACAATGCAAGTAGCATTGAATTAATATCCATTTGTAGCAAGCCAAGCCTTTAGAAATGTCTATTACTCCCTTGTTTTCAGCTCTAAGTCAACTGCTCAAACCAGTTACGGTACAATGGAAAAAAGGCAATCACATCTGTACTGGCAATGCCTATTGCCTCTATAAAGCACTACCTGAAGTTTTCTTAACTTGCTTTTGATTTATCTATCAATTAAGGCACTGCTAGAAGCGAGAGATGTGCATCACCTGAGGACTAGGGTCTTATCCTTCGTTTCTAGAGGATCATAACATTCATCTACAGAAAGCATCTTTCTCTCTACTACTAGTTTGGGAAATAAGATTCATTCCAAAAACCTCTAGGAGAGGTTAAATTTGCACAACAGAATCTTACTTTATATATTTAGATCCAGATAGAAATTCTGTCTACAGTCACTGAAGGTGCCACTGCTAGCATTGATAAAAGAGACCAAGATCCAGGAGCCCTGGTGGGTAGGAGGATGACCATGAGGCAGCAATGTGCCCTTGTGGCCAAGAGGCCAATGGCATCCTGGGATGCATTAAGAGGAACATGGCCACCGGATTGAGAAAGGTTATTCTCCCCCTCTAGTCTGCCCTGGTGAGGCCTCACCTGGAATACTGTGTCCAGTTCTGGGCCCCCAGCTCAAGAAGGATAAGGAGCTGCTGGAGAGTCCAACATAGGGCCACCAAGATCATTAAAGGAGTGGAGCATCTGCCCTATGAGGACAGGCTCAGAGAGCTGGGTCTCTTCAGCCTGGAGAAGGGGAGACTGAGAGGAGACCTCATGAATGTTTATAAATATGTTAAGGGCAAGTGTCAGGAGGAGAGAGCCAGGCTCTTCTCAATGGCATCCAATGTTAGGACAAGAGGGAATGGGAGCAACTTGGACCACAGGAGGTTTAGTATTAACAGGAGGACAAACTTCTTTACAGTGAGGGTGCCAGAGCACTGGAACAGGCTGCCCAGGAGGACTGTGGAGTCTCCTTCTCTGGAGACATTCTAGAGCCACCTGGACGCATTCCTGTGTGACCTCATCTAGGTGATCCGGCTCCGGCAGAAGGGTTGGACTAGATGATCTTTCTAGGTCCCTTCCAACCCCTAACATTCTGTGATTCACTTGATAGTGAGAATGCTTTTAGTACTGGAATTGCTATATTCTAGAACATACTTAATGAACAATTCACTAGTTTCACTGAAAACAATGGGAAGTTTCCACCCTCAATCCCAACCACACTTTATTACCAAACTGGAATTACATGCCCCTTTCACAAGACTCACCTAGGATCTACCTGGTCATCATAAAAAGGCTTTAGAGTTTTCTTCACATTTAGAAGTATTTTTTGGCACAGTTAACAAGAGCCAGCCTATGTTTTTCACTGCTCACTTTCCAGAGAACCCAGTGGTCACAAGATGGAGACCATGAGGCCATGTACTCCATCCCCTTGCAGATGCACAACTTAACACTGTGTATAAATGCTAGGAATCACTTCATTCAAAATGAGATTGGCATGTTCTCAATATTTCCTCCAAGGAAAATAACCAACCCTCAAATCTCACTGTGGGGCAGTTTCTGCTTGTGCATACATACATGCTTTTTCACTGGAGCTGGAGTGGAGGTATATGTTGGACATGTTGGCAAAGTGGCTAAGAAGTGCATCTGTGAAACTCGTAGTGAGAGTTTAGTTACATATGTGAAAGGAGGCAAAACTGAGTAAAGTGTATTACAGTTTCACAGTTCCACACAGTTTTATGCTGAGGTCCTTTCGGTACTATTTTCCACTGCTGGCATGCAAAACACTGCACAAATTCTGTCACTAAGCATTCCAAGTTTAAGTCCCCTGGAACCAGAAAACATACATCTATTTAACAGGATCAGGAGATGACTATATGGCGTAATGGCAAGAAGAAAGAACTATGGGGAACTTTTTCACCCACTCCAAATCACATGCATCACTTCAAACACACTTCGTGGCACTTTATGGAAGTTACTAACTAAACAGTTCATGAAGAGACTTGTATTTTACAGTAACAGATTTTTTTCACCCAGTACTGTGACCCAAACTACTCCATAAACAAGCAAGCAGTTAACAGCTTATACCAAATGTCTTCCCGATCTTACCAATTCAGTCTATCCTATTTCCTGAGAAGGGTCCCATGCTAGCTATAGAGCTGCAGATAATATCCATGAGTAGAAAAACATTTTACTTCAGTTGCTTAGTAGCATACGGTTTCTAAAACAGATGCTGGCACCCTGACACACCACAAAAATAATTAAACATGCTATGCAAAGCTTCCGACATTATGTTCGTGTTCTCCATGCATTTTCTGATTGATCTTTCAGGCTTGCCTCCCACCTCAAAAACATCAGGATGAAACTTGATCACCAAGTAGTTTCCCCAAGTTCTTTGCACTCTTCCTCTTACTTGACAAAATAAGATGAGAAAAGCAACACACTATTTCTCTTTTATCCCTACTTGGTATATTACTGTGGAGAGTTCTGCCAAAACCAAAAGCTCCACATCTTGCTCTTAGGATAATCCCATCGGACATCTGAACTTCTAGAATTTGGATGTGGTGCCTACTTTGAGATAATACATTATTCCTAAACCTGGCATATGAAATAAAGCACATAGCAATCTTAAGCATCACAGATGAAGGTGCTACTATGAGAGTCAAATCTAGATAGCAGACAATATGCTTAAGACATTCTAGTTTATTACAGAAACAGATCATTACACTCATACTAGTGCCTCTTCTACCCAAGCAGAACTCCATGGTTTTCTTAACTTCCAAAGGACATAAATTAATCCAGTTACACTAGATAAGTGTGTATGTAAGACTCCTATCTACGAAGATCTGTAGTATGCTGGAACACTGGAGCTAAAATATGTCTTAATTCAATATACTGATACAGAGTGATCCTACTGCAGAGTTAAATAAATAGAATAATAGAATCATCCTCAACTATAGCCCTACACTACTGTTATCCTTAAACCATCCCCTGAAGCACCACATCTGCCACATCTACCCGTTTTTTGAAAACCTCCAGGGATGGTGACTCCACCATCTCGCTGGACAGCCTGTTCCAACACTGCATCACTCTTTCGGTGAAGAAGTTTTTCCTAATATCTAATCTAAACCTGCCCTGGCACAACTTGAACTCATTCCTTCCAGCCCTATTGCTAGTCACAAGAGAGAAGAGGCCAACACTTGCCTCTCTACAACTTCCTTTCAGGTAGTTGAAGAGAGCGATAAGGTCTCCCCTCAGCCTCCACTTCTCCACACTAAACAGCCCTAGCTCCCCAAGCCTCTCCTCGTAAGGCCTGTTCTCCAGACCCCTGATCAGCCTATTTGCCCTTCTCTGCACCCTCTCCAGCAACTCAATATCCTTCCTATACTGCACTGCCCAAAACTGTACATAGTATTCAAGTTGTGGCCTCACCAGCACCAAGTACAGTGGCAAGATCACCTCCCTGTTCCTACTGGCCACACTATTCCTGATACAAGCCAAGATGCTGTTGGCCTTCTTGGCCACCTTGGCACACTACTGGCTCATATTTAGCCAGCTGTCAATCAACACCTCCAGGTCATTCTCTGCTGGGCAGCTCTCCAGCCACTCCTCCCCAAGCCTGTAGCGCTGTCTGGGGTTGTTGTGACCAAAATGCATCCGACATTTGGCCTTATTAAAACTCAAACAATTGGCCTTTGCCCATTGATCAAGCCTGTCTAGGTCCCTCTGCAGAGCCTCCCTACCCTCAAGCAAATCAACACATCCACCCAGCTTAGTGTTGTCTGCAAACTTACTAAGCGTGCACTCTATCTCCTCATCTAAGTCATCACTAAAGATGTTGAACAAGAGCAGTCCCAGCACTGAGCCATGGGGGACTCCACTAGTGACTGGCTGCCAACTGGATTTGACTCCATTGAGCACAACTCTTTGGATTTGGCCATCCAACCAATTTTTTATCCAGCAAAGCTTTTTGAGCACTTGAGTGTAGAGGGACACTCAACAGAGAGAGCGTGGACCAGCAGTTCTTAAAAGCGTGTCTCCCTTCTATTTCAATCCCATCCTGGCTGGTTTTGAGCACTCCACAGAACGTGCAATTCAGACTTAAGCCGAGTAGAGAGGCAAAGCTGTTGAGCCATCACAATAAGAGTTCACTCTCTAACTATATGTTAACACTAAAACCACATACAAAGTTTTTTGCTACTATACTGCTAAACTCGGATATTGTTCTATTAATTTACTTGAATTTCACTCTTAGAGCACCATCCGATTCTTTGATCAGCATCCAGGCTATAGCATCACCTCTATTAAATGCAGGAGAGAAGGGTTCCAAAGGAAACTCATATTTTCTCATTATAGCAAGTCAACAGAAATAGACTGAATAGTTTGCAGACAGTATTGTGAAGAGACACAAAAACTATTTAGCATCTTTTATTCCATAAGGGAATAATAATGGCTAGTTCATTTACAGATAAAAGAATTCAAAGGTATTAGTTTACATACAAATCTAAATTGCTTGCAAAGAACCTATAATTCACTACCCTAACTTAGAGGCATTCCTGTTAAACAAGCTACTTTTCCTGATTTTAAACTGCAACTTTCACTTTAATTCAGTGTTTTGCTTAAGTTCATTGCAAATGGGCCTCTTCAGCAGTTCTTTTAGCCAAAATAAAAACTTCTACTACTCTGAGAAGCTAAATTCCTCTAGTAACTCTGGAAGTGCAGGATTCAATACTCCACACACATTCTGATTTTCACACAGAAAACAAGTAAGAGCTATCACCCATGTTCAAACAATATCCTAGATGGAGCAAACAAGTCACTTATGTGAACTTAAACAAGTACTTAGAAATACAAACTGTCAAGAAATGAACAGGTTGACTGGGTACCACATCTGCATGAAGTCTCATTAATAAGAAGTTACATATTGAAAGACAATTATGTAGTGTTCTTTCATATTTGTGTAATAAAGACTCTTTCAAGCTACAGTTAGTCCATGCCTCACTACTGAACACATAAACAGAGCCATGCGATCACAGACTCTTACTAAAATGTACTGAAAATACACATTGCAGTTCCAATAACTGCAGTGATCTACCTGGAATGTTGAAACAGGAACACTTCCCATCTTTCAGAAAAAAACCTCCTCATATGTATTTGTGCAGTTCACAAGCTACTTCATACGCTACCTGGAAATTTTAGACCAGCTTAATATCCATCAATAAAGAAACCCCAAACAAAAACCCACCAACGTCAAAATGAAACCAAACAAAACACTGTCGGTGTATGTTTAGACTCCTTCCACTAAAAGACATTTTAAACCTAAATAAAATCACTGGCAGTAACATAACCTTTCATTTTTCAGTTGTCAACATCTCACAAGGAACGCTTCCTAAAGCTATCCACCCACTCGTTAAGTTTTCTGAGTATCGTACTGTTCTAACTTAAATAACTTCCTGACAAGAAATGATCTTTAGCCTTTATGTCATAAAAGACACAAGACTGTAACACTAATTCCCTCTTACACCTCGAGAAGTTCTTAGTGACTAAAGGAAAATGAAGACAAAATAAATGACAGGTTCGAAGTCAGATTTAGCCAAACGTATTTAATACCAGTTAAAGCTGCTATGCTCTTTAAAAGAAAAAGGAATTGAAAGAAGCTGCCTTGTTAAAAACAAACAAAAGCTACACATGCAACAACAAAAAAGGCAGCGTTCTCACACGAATACTGAGGCACTGATTTTAAAGAAGGAAAGTGAATGCAAAATTAGCTGTCAGCTAGGCTTATCTGTTTTATTATCTAGAGATGACAGTGAAGTCAGAATAAAGTTTCGTAAGTTCCAGCAACAGCGCAGGTGACTGCCGGGGAAGGCACACACCTTCTGCACACACCTTCCCCCATTTCGACAAAACACTTCACCCGGTTTACAGCTCCTCTGGTCTACCAGGGAACAATGCACCCCCCCACCATACCCAACGGGGCCACGACCCGCGCCGCTTCGCGCCAGGCCGCCAACGCTCCGCACGCAAAACCTGTCGCAAAACGGCAGCAGCTCCTCGCCCCTCCGCCGCTCCCCGCCGGCTTCCCACCCGGCATGAAGCGCCACAGACACCAGGAAGAAGCTACGAGGCAGCTACCGAAGGACCCAATACCACGGCCGCGGGAAGAAAGAGGCGGGTGGCAAGAAGGGCTCCATCCAACGCGGACCAGGCCTTCCTCAATCCGCCCTGAGCTCCGTAGCCGCTCCGTGTCCCGCCGCGCCTAGCGCGAGCGCTCCGGGCTCATTGGTGCGTGTGAGAGGGGACACCGCCAGCGACAGGCCCCAGCAGCACCCCCAAGCCCCGGCCCAGCGTCCAGAGCCCCGCGAGGAGGGAAGCAGGCGCCAGGCCCGCGCCGCCGCGGGAGAGCCAATACTAGAGGGCTGGCCCACCGCCAGCGGCAACAGGGAGAGATCACTGCTATCCCGTCCATACCTCGGCAAACGCGCAGCCCCGCCACAGGCCCCAGGCTGCCTCCGCTCAGGCGGGAAAGCTACGGCTCGCC
>VWZO01020931.1:70758-260667 GCA_013396975.1 Bucco capensis
CAGCTCCTGCGAGCCCTCCTCTCCCTCCGCCCCGCCTGCCAATCATACCGCCCCAGCACCACCCTCCCCCTCAGCTCGCGCCTTTCTATTGGGCGGTGTGTGGAGCTCGACCTCTTACTGGCAGTCTGGCGGGTGTCAGTCACTGAGCTACGCGACTGCAACAGGGGCGAACGGGGATGGGGGCGGGCTCTCGGCTTCCTGTTGGCCAGTCGACGCGCGGGGCGGGAGCACCTCCCTTCCCACCTTCTCGACTTAGCAACAAGGAAACGTCACCCTGACAGGCGTTTTCCTTGCCCAACAGAAAGACTAAGTTCCTTTTAAAAATAAACCCTTTCCGCCCAATCCGGAGCCGAGGCGCTCAGATGCGGCAGGAGGCCGCGGCGGGAGGGGGGGGGATCCTGCAGCGGCCATCTCCCCGCAGCCTTCCCCCTGCGCCTCGCCATTGGCCAGGGCGCGGGGCCACGCCCCTCAGGGCGCGGCGCGGGCGCCAAAACTGCCTGACAACAGACGGTGGGGGCTCGACTGGGGCGCTATGTGGCAGCCTGTGGGGGGCAGGAGGGAGCCCTTTGCGCGAGGGGGATTAGCTCAAATGGTAGAGCGCTCGCTTAGCATGCGAGAGGTAGCGGGATCGATGCCCGCATCCTCCACAAGCAAGGGGCTTTGTTTTTGGAGGGGGTTCGTCAGGGCGCGGCTTGTGGAGCACACGGAAACAGGAGGAAGATCCCTGTATTTATCTCCTACAGTAAAGGTAGGGAAAACAAGGCGTTATTTTGACCTCGTTGTGAATGAGCAGTCTGGCGTATCTGCACATCATTCACATGCTCAGCTGCTGTACAAAGTTGAACTTAGTGCAGCTGAACCTATGTTTACTGCACATCAGAGACACAAATACTGAGAGTGCTGCTGGAGAAAGAAACAGTGGCACAGGCTCAAATCTTGGTTTACAAGGCTAGGGTCTTAATGGGAGTGTGTCTCTACAGGAAACATGCTTATAGAAAGGTCAGACTTGGAAGAGACCTTTCAAGATCATCTCATGCAACCTCCCTGCTGTGAGCAGGGATACCTACAATTAGAGCAGGTTGCTCCAAGCCCCAAACAACCTGTCCCGGGATGGTTCCAGGGATGGGACATCCACCACCTCCCTGGACAACCTGGCACAGTCTCACCACCCTCACTGTCAAAAGTGTCTTCCTTCTGTCTAGTCTAAATCTCCCTCTTTTAGTTTCAAACCATCACCCCTTGTCCTGTCAAAACAGATCCTGCTAAAAAGTCTCTTCCCATCTCTGAAATAGGCCCTTTAGGTACTAAAGCCACATCTCTCTGTGGAAACTCTCCTTTTCAGAGTAAGGACTCAATTTTGCCTGCAGATGAGAGGAATTCCACATCTTCCACTTCACATTAGTAGTCTGTTCAAGAGCTTTAAGGACATGTATGCAGATCCCAAGACCTTCCCACNGTGTTCAAGAGCTTTATAGAAGGATATAGGCTGCTTGGGATTCCTCTATATTTTGTCACTTTAAATATAGAAAGGTATGTTAAGATGCTTGCCTCTAAAGAAAAGGTAGCCATCAGATTTATAATAACTGCGTATAGGTTCACATGTCCTGGCCTTTGTGCTTTGTCCAGGCACTCACACCGCAGAAACTCTTGTCAGCTGTTCAAGTGCTTGGTTTCAAAACGCCTGTTGCCTAAAAGGCTGGACACTGTCAGTTTTCTTTTTGCTAGTACACCTTTCCTACCAGTTGACCAAGCTTTGGCTCCTGTGCTTTTTGTGGGCATTTAGGACAACAGGAAATGACTTCAGGTTGCACCAGAGGAGGTTCTATATGCTGAGCAAATGTGCCCTGGGTGTAAGGGATGGATCTCAACTCAGAAGTGGAAGGATGATCTTTGTACTGGCACACATTTGATTTTCAAGGCCTTTATCACCACCATCTTGATTCTGGATAGGTTTGGGACATCACAAGCACTGGTTTTGTCTTACAGAGTTCCTGTCAAATGTATTTCTAAAATTTGATTTTTGCGTAATTATTTTTTAAAAAGACAACTGTCCAGGTGGCTCTACCATTACCTCATGAGTTGGTAACACTAGGCTGCTACTGCCTTAAGACAGAAACACTTTACATCTACAAGGAGGATCTCATACTGCTGCTGAACAGTTAGAGGAAATGAGGATGTTATGTGGATTGCCCAGTGTCACACAGTAAGCTGAACCAGAGGCAAAGCATGGAAATCCCAGCCCCTAATCCCTGGGACATGTATGCAGATCCCAAGACCTTCCCACCATTCCTATAGCTGTGATTACAGACAAATCAGAAAAAGAACTCTAGCCTGGTTTGGGTGTTTGCAGTATGTAATTGCTGGCAGGGAAACTCTGAAAACTTAGAGGCATAGTCTGTGACCTGAAGCTTGATGGTATTTTACTAAGTGGGTTGTTGTTATTATTACAAATGCCAGTATCTTAATTTTGTAATGGCTGCTGCCTGGGGCACTTTCAGAGACAGCCACTTCTTATAGGTTCCTCTAACCATTTGAGTCAGACATTTCCTCAACATAAAATGGTATGCAAATAAAAAACTCAGCCTACTCAGTAACCATCACCCCATCAACCAGCGTGCTCCCTCACTGTGCACCATCAACCCCTCAGCCACAGCTGCTACCACCTCCTGAAGCTGCTGTGGGTTGGAGAACCCCACTGCAGAGGTGCCAGAGGGAGCATTTGCTAGGGGCTGCTGTAACTCAAGAGCTCTGCCACATCTTGGAGAACAAGCTTGTCTTGCAGTAGCCTAGCCTGCCAAGCCAGCTCATCCCATGGCTCTGCAATTGCTGGATGAGACACCAGAAGAGAACTGTACCCTCTCAGCAGCATTACACCATTAGCTGCTGTGGCTGCAGCACAGCTATCATATCATGAGAATGTGGGATATGCTTCTGCTTCAGCTCAGCCATGGTCCTGTCCTTAACCAAGGTGTTGTCTTCCCTTTGCCCCTCCAGGGCAGGGGGGCAACCCAGCTGAGGGACCCTACAAACAGTTATTTGTTTCCAGGTTGCCCAGCTTGCAGACTTGTGTTTCCCTGCAGGAGCAGGGAAGTTCCAGTGCCTGCATACAGGTCTGGAGCTGAACTTCCCCAGTGGTGACCTCTGGCCGTTTGATCACCTCAGGCATTAAATGAAGCCGTGGTCTAAACTGGTTTTAATCTGATTGTGGTTAACTCTTCTGAGCCCTGACAAGTTACACTTAGGAATGGGATCTAGAAAGAGAGGGACAATTGGGTGCTTTGCACCAAAGTGTGTCCCCAGCTGTCCCAGCACTAAATGAGTATTTGTAGAGCGAGGTCAGCCGAGACACAAACACCTCTGATTTAACCATAGCCCTTATAAAATCCTTTATCCCCCTCATAATTCAGGAAAGAATAAAGGCCTTCAAAGAATTTTAATGACTTAATGTTTAGCCCAACATCTTATTAAAATTGTGAAAACTAAGTAGATTTAAAAAGAAGGAAAGAGCATTTCTGAACAATGACTTCATGGTTGTGCTCCTGAGTGTGAATGTGGATGCTTGGCTGTACCAAACCCACAAGTTAATCCATTTAGTTGAAACAAAATGTTCAAATTTATTTTTCTAATCTCATCCTCAGTACAGATCCTATTAGCATTTCTAAGGCAAAGCTGCAGGGGAGTAGGATGGGACCTCCATACCATCCCTATTGGGAAGAGCATAGGCATGAAGGGAAGCTTTGGCACCAACTCATTTGATTTTCACCTGAGCCTTGAGCAAATTAGCCATAGCACTTGCATCACCACGGAAAAGCTTCTATCTGTACTGATTGTTCTCCTCTCTTCTCTTGTATTTTCTCCCACTTGCTCAACACTAGCAATCATGGCATGTCACCTGGGAGCAAAGAGCCACCAGAACTCAATAGCTTTGGTGATCTACCAGCAAGGCTCCCAGTGTGTGCACAGCATGCAGACTGATGGGCTGTGTGAGCCTGCTGGGTGGCCAGAGGAGTGGGATGGCCCCACAGGACAGCTCTTGTGGCTAGCCAGCCCCATCACACTTGCCAGGATGGTTCTCTGATTCTCTCAGAGAATGTTAGAGCCTAGCAAGGTGTGCCAGTGCTGTGGGCAAAGCACTGAGCAAATCCCTGATGAGCTCAAGTGGGCTCACCAGCACGAGGTCTGTGCTGCTTCTGCTGGAGGAGGTGTTTGTGTGAGGGTAGGAAAGGGCAGTGTGGAGGAGAAAGTAAGGGAGCAGTAGTGAGGAGATTCCTGAGGCAGTGAGGCCTCTTTATAAAGAGATTGCTAAGGTGTGTGGAGGGAAGCTAAAAAGGAAATAACCTACAGGAATTACAGATTTCTTGAGTCTGGGATGTGACTGGACAGGGTTGTTGCTTGCTTGAGCTTAGGAGGAATATATGCCTTCTCTCTGTGAGGTTTTGCAAAGGGAGAAGCTGGAAATCACTGAAAGACCAGTGAAGTTGGAAGCTGGGATTTACTGAGAGGATAAGTGCGTTTGGGGCAGATTCTAGTTAGGGCTTCAAGTGCTGTGAAGTCATCAAAAGGAATTTACTGCACATGAGGAGGGGATAAATTCTAACTTTCTCATAGATAAAGCAGCACAGGGAGAAGTAGAAGATGTTGGTCTTCCCAAAAAGCATTGCAGTGATCAAGGGCTTTGCTTTGGCAGGAAAGAGTAAGGAGATTCACAAGCGTATCAGGAGAAATATATCCCTGCTTTAGCATCAAGGACTTCCAGTGAGCTCTGGAAGAGAGGAAAGGCTGCCTTGAGAGGAAGTAAACCAAAGGAAAAAACCAGTGAGCTCTCCAACAGGACTGTCATCTGCACAGAGGCAAGAAACCCTACAGCAGGGGCTAAAGAGATGTTCAGACTTGTGCTTCCCTCACTTCTCCAACTCTGCTCTGATGCACAGCACCTGCATTGCCATTAATAAATGTCTGCAAGTGCCAGTACATTTCATCCATCTGTAGAAAACCCTCAGAGGACCAGAAACAATGATATTTCTATCTGGTGAGTTGAAGAGCTGTACAGTGTGCTAGGAATTGTGGTTTTGACTGTAGTAAAGGGCTGTGAGTAATCTTCTGTCAGATCTGGCTCTGTCTTCTTGCATAGATGTAGTTTTTGTTCCTTCTAAATGAATTGAGCTCTCTGAGGTGTTTCCACACTGTTATGTGCACATATGTATATGTATGTAGGGTCTTTCTTCATGTATTGCTTGAAATTCCTGTGGGTGAAGAAGGGAATGGGAGCTTGGTATTCCATGGGTGGGCTAAACTCTAGACTGTTGTATATAATAGCATCCATCTCCATTTCTTTTTCCTCTGGCTGTGCTTCAAAAGAAAACTTAGCCAAGGACAGTGAGTTATGAAGACTTCAGTATCCTGGAAGCATGCCTAGGACTTGGACTGTTGACCAAACTGAACTCCTGGGGACTCAGACTAAGCAGTACAGAGTCTCTGCATCATGATTTGGATGTGAGCTGCTTGGCCATCTCAGAGCCCTCCCAGGGATTTTTGATACCTTAAGGCTTACAGAGCAGCTGAGCAGGAGGATTGCAGGATTGCAATTTTAAACTGGAGTGTCTTAATCCCATTTCAAGCAGTTAAATGCTTTGGATATGGAGGAGAAAAAAGGAGAAAAATCTGTTAAACACATAATTGAATACAGATTGTGGGGAGAGAGTGTTCATTTTTCTTCTGCTGCTTTATGTGTGTGGGCAGTGCTGGTTTAGTTGTGTAGTTACCTATTAAAAAAAAAGTAACACTAAGTTCAGGAGCAGTGCTAATTAGCAGCAGAGCCACATGACCACTCTGGGCTAATGATAGCCCTAAACCCATGTTATCTTTTAATAGCTAAGCTGATTAAACTAGCACAGGGGAAAAACAAGTTAGAGCAATTACCTTCATGGTACTTCTCCTAGAAACCTAGGTGCTTTCAAAGTGCATACCTCATGTGTCATTTCCCAACCAGCCAAGAGCTAGCTGCCTAGGAGCTACTGAGGTGACTGACATCTCTGTGAAAGTGTAGCACAGGACTGAAGATGGTAGCAAGAGGCTGGATCAGCCAGGTAAACTTGGGAACACAGGGAACACACCTCTAATCAGGTGCATGTCATAAGCAGCAGTTACAAATTTGCTTTAAGCTTTCCTCTCCCCTCTCTTTCTTCCCTTTCTTTTCTACCACAGAAAAAGGTGTCTCATCCCCTAAACTGGTCAGGATGGAAACTTGTAGAGTTTTAGTACTGCAACTTTGAAATACAGAGCCAGACAAGGTTTACTCCCTACTGGGTAGGAAGGGACAGAGGGAAGGTGTTTCCCTGATTGAAGGGCAGAATGGACTGCTGTGATCAGCTACCTGATTAAATGAGCACTGGAAAAACAAGGTGCAGCAATAACCCTCATGGTACTACTAGGAAAAGGAAGCTCCTGACCGTGAGGGTGGTGAGACACTGGCCCAGGTTGCCCAGAGAGGTGGTGGCAGCCCCATCCCTGGAAGTTTTTAAGGCCAGGCTGGCTGGGGCTGTGAGCAAGCTGCTCTAGTGGGAGGTGTCCCTGCCTATAGCAGGGGAGTTGGAACTAGATGATCTTTAAGGTCCCTTCCAACCCTGATAATTCTATGATTCTAAGATACCCTCTTTAGCTCAGTCCCCTTCTCTTCCTCTCTCTCCTAACCTGCTCCCTTCATAGCATGGTACATGTATGCAAACATGAGGAGTGCCAGTCAAAGGGATTGGGCTTCTAAGAAGTGTGATTGCAATTAACTGTACAGGTAATTGCCCTCTGAGATAAGAAATGCCTTGCACAGACCTCCTGACCCACTGGGGCAATGCTATTTAATCCTTTTTAAGTTAGGAAGGAGGCACAGGCACACAGAGGATGCCCTAGGGGGAATGGCTTTAAACTAAAGGAGGGAGATTTAGACTGGATATAAGGAGGAGATGTTTTGCACTGAGGGTGGTGAGAGACTGGCCCAGGTTGCCCAGGGAGGTGGTAGATGTCCCATCCATGGAACCATTCCAGGTCTGGTTGTCTGGGGCTCTGAGTAACCTGCCCTGGTTATAGGTGTCCCAGCTGACTGCAGGGGGGTTGGACTAGATGACCTTTAAATGCCCTTTCCAACTCTAACCTTTCTATGATTCTATATCCAGGCTGAAGAGAGCCTGAGCTGAACTTGAGATGGACCAGGACAGATACCAGAATGTGAGGGATAGTTTTCCAGCCTCTGCTTGCAATTTTCAGGAGAAAATATCTCCAGACTCACCTGATCTCGCTAAGGATTTGACTTGCAGCAAATGTGAAACACTCCCCCTGCCTCCCTAAGTCTAGGTTTTAGGAAGCTAATTTAATCCCTTGTACTTGAAGATTTAATCTGACAGCTTCATTCCCAAGAGGAATTTGGCTGTTAGTGCGAAAGATACAGGAGGACAACAAGGGATAAGAGTTTTGAAATTGGGCTTGGAGCATGCTGCACCAGAGAGCTCTGAAGAGTGTCTGATAACTGTTCTGTGACAGCCCCAGACAAGTAAAGGCCCTCACCCACATGTCTTCTGCAGCATTTCAAATATTTCAGAAGTTTCTCTTTAATGCCCAGACTGATTCTAAAAATCTGGGGAAATTAAGAACTATTCTGTTTTCTGAACAAATTGTACCATGGAGTAAGAGTCCAGGTTTTTCTTTTGTCATGTCAAAGACCTCTCATCCTTTGGTGACAATGTCAGGAGCAATTAGTACGTGCTGGAGGCTGCTTTGATGTCAGTCAGAATTTGTCCTCAAAATTTATTCCTTCTAAATAGGGAACATAAATTGTAATTAACTGTTCATGTAGTTCCTACGACCTCATGACCTGCTTGGGTAATGCTATTTAAACCTTTTAATATAAAGAGAAACAGGCACACCAAGGAGCACAGCCTCAGAAGTGACTGTCTTCCAAGGACTCACAAAGACACAAACAGGAGTTAGTACTTAGCCTAGGAAATCCAGGCCTAATTAAGTGCATATCTGTCCAAGCTTTGCATGTGGGCAAGTAAGAGAATTTCTGTTTTTCTTGGGTTGGAAGGTTTTTAAGGTTTTTTGTTTAATTTTACTGATTTTTTCCATTGGCCTCTCCTCTCCTGCGTCTGTGTATATATATATATATATATGTCTGTATATATAACTATATGCAGGTAAAATTACTTTTTTCTTTGAATTAGACAATCTCAATAACTATGCCTGGTGTGTCAGAGGAGCCATGTGGACTTGGAGGATTTCTGTCAGGCTTCCAAGGCTCAGTTTTATTCCTTGCTGTATTCCTTGGCTTTGTTTGTGCATTGATGTAGTGTCGATTTTCAAATCCCCCTCCAGGCAGAAATAGGTGACCTACTTTTCAGCCCTGGACATCTGCTAACTGCTCTGTCCCTCCCTCTGTCCTTTAACCCCTTCTTTCCTCCCTCCCTTTCTGCAGAACATCTGCTATCTCCCAGCCCTTCCAGGGAGCTGTGGTCCTCTTGCAGACTGCCTTAGGACTGGGGGGACTCCTCTGCAGATAACCCAGGAGGCAGTGCTGAAATGGGGGTGCACACAGCCCCAAAGAGTTCTGCCTCTGCCATGGAGGGTCACCCAGTAGTGTCCCCAAAGACACCTGGTCCCAGGTATTTGCTGGAAAGTCCTGGGGCACCTCACATGCTGGTGACCCAGCCTGGTCTCCTGCTGCAAGCCCTGCAGCATTGCTGGACAAGTTTCCTGGGGGATCTGGATCCAGCCCATCAGCATCCCTCAGCCTCTTCATCCCCAGCTCCACAGGGAGTGCTGGTGGGGCTGGGCTGAGGAGGAGGGAGCCCCAGGGCACACCTGGCTTCCCACTGCAGGGAACCCTTCACTGCTCCCACTCTCCTCCAGCCCAGCTCCATCTCTCCTGGCTGTTAGGAGAGGTGGTGGGGAACAGGAGAGGGCCTCAGGCATGGCTGGAGCCTGGGAATAAGGGAAGGCGTCTCCTTGCCTGCTTCATGAGCCTCCAGACCCTGAGACAGTCTCTGCCTGAGCAGAGCTTCTGGATCCAGCCTTGAGAGAGACTTTTGCTTCCCCTCCAAGTTCTTATGCACCCTTTCCCTATGCTGAGCAAGGATGCTGGGTTTGCTAAGCAGCACCCATCGGGTAAAAATCAAACAATCATCCTACTTCTCATGAATACAATTGAATCATTCAGCTGGATGGAACCTACAATGATCATCTTTGCCCAACTAACTGCCTGACCACTTCCGAGCTGGCCAAAACTTAAAGCATGTGAAGAGGTCTCTCCATTCAGATTTTTCCTTTACAAGGCACTGCTTCCTCCCAGAGGCCTTCTCTGCTATTACCACTCTCACAAAGCAGCCCTTGCCATCCTCTTCAACAGCAGTTTCTCCTGTCCTAGCTAGCCAGGTGCCCAGCCTGGGTTAGAAGCCCCCAGCAGCAAGCAGCAGTGGTGTTTCCTTACCTTGAGGCTCTCTCAGGCAGTGCCAGTGATGTGCCTTGGCTCTGGATGGTATGGTGGGAGGCTGCGAGGTTATCCAGGCTCTGCCCTTGCTCCTCCATGGCATTTGCAGGTCAAGAGTGCAGTGTTGTAGGGTGGTGGAGAGCAGACTCTAACCTGTGGTGCTCGAGTCCTTTGGGTTGGTTTTGCAATGCCAATATGCTTCTAGTTGGGTTAATGTAGGCGCTGGCTTTGCTGACTCCACCGTGTCTCCCTTCTGGCAAACAGCAGGTGGCATCTTTGGATCAGGAATATAAGTGCTCTGCCTGACTCTGGGAAGACGCACAGGGAATGGGGAAGAAAGAATGCAGCAGAGATGTCCTTTCACTCATTTTTCATCATAACTTCAAGGTGCCACTAAAAGGTCACTCTTGGCTGGGCAGTCTTGCCACCTCTCATCAGCCCTGGCCCAACAGGAGGGGAAGGGTAGCATTTCCCATGGCAGCAGCCCCAATGAAGGTGTTCAAGCACCTCAGCTTGTGGGATACACTGAGAAGATACTAATTTTACCATTTGGTAATGTTTCGTGGTGAAAGCCTCCACAACATACCAGAAGGAAATAACAACAGGGAGCAGGAGTAGACACTTATTTCTTATTTAAGTAATGAGTTGGATGCTGCATCCCCATATGGAGAAGGTAGATGAACTTGGTCCTAAAAGCCTGCTCTCATGCTATTGAGGCACCAAAAAAACTGATGCTATAGCTACACAGATAAAACTGACTAGCAGAGATGCTGCTTCCACCAGCAAAAGGGAGAGGTTTACTGTTACAGGGTTTTTAGGGCTGAGGAAAACAAGCAACAGCAGCAAATGGTTTAGTGCCATGCAATTATTTCCCTGGTAGGCCTTTATTCTTCAACACAAATCTCACTCTGAGGAAAGTTACATGCACAATCAGTGTTTATTCTATGAAACCTAGTGGAAGGGAGAGAGAGAAAGAGAGAGAGAGAGAGAGAAAGAGAGAGAGAGAAAGAGAGAGAGAGAAAGAGAGTCATTCCCTGTTAAAAAGGGAGCTGGGTTTTCTTTTGGAAATGAAGTTTAGCAAGCAACACTTCACAGCAGATACCTGTGCCAATTTGTGGCTTTGGTTAGTGATAAGCTCTAAGCTATTTATTTCTATGTATTTTTGACTTGGATATCTCCCTGTAAATGCCAGATCTAGTCAAACAGCAAGAAAAAATGCCCAGTGCTACTGTGAGACAGGTTAAGATGATAATTTTCACAAATCTGAGACCACAAATATTGACTGTAGAAATCAAGACCAAACTAGACTCAACAGAACTAGTTTTCAAACACATTCAGCATTAAAATCCCCCCCAAACCAATTAGTTAAAAGATTTACCTGAACACCCTATAGCATCAATTTAAAAGCTACCATACAATTAAAAAAAGAAATACAGCTCTCCTCTGGTCTAGTCAAAACAGAGATTATTCCCATGGAGTGTAACATTTCTGATAAGGTCATAGGGCTGAAAAATATGTGGCAAGTTCTATAGTTAGCCAACAACTCTAAAGGCAATCAGTCTTCCAATAAACCTCTTCATCTCCTTGCTCTTGCTGTTTCATACATTTTAAAATGAAAAAGAAGGAGACAGCAAGCACTACCCTTCTCTTAAAAAGAGTATCTAAAGCAATTGTGGTCCTGCTTGGTTGTATATCTACTGTAGCTGATGAAACAGCTTCGCTCACAAAAAGGGCTGCTAACCAAATAGTTTAAAAGTATTTATTATAAAACAAAATCCACATAATCTATAGTACAAATGCAGAGTCTGTTATCTGTACAGATATTTATACAAAATACCAGTTACTTCAAACAAGACTTTGGTTTTGTTAACATAAACATTGCAGTCTGATGACCAGAAAACTGTTAATGTACAATGGTCTGGAGTGAGGAAAGCCTCCAAGAAGCCTTCCTTAAGACAGTATTACCAAGGTCATTTGTATGCTAGAAGGCCATGCTTGGAAAAATAATTGGTAAAGACTTTCTGTCACACAACAAAGATTTTATGGCTGTAATGAAAAGCACTGTAATGACAAGCTGAAAACAGCATCAACTGAATCCCCAAAGACATCATTGCCTGCTACTGGCTTGCCTTTTTTTTTTAATGTTATGTGTTTTTGACAGCTATTGAGATTTCTGTTGAAATAGATATGAAGACATAAATCAAAGTTCACTTGCAATAATGCAGCTGAGAGAAGGTCCAATATATTACAAATTCAAGACATGCACACGCTAAAAGAATTCCCAAGTTGTGATCTTTCAGTTAGTTGCACAACTGGTGGATCTAAATATTTTAACTGATGAGAACCCCAACAGTGGCACAAACAAAGCTCTGTTAAAATCTACACAGGAATCTGGGGGCACTTGTGATTTAAGGCTTTCCTTTTTTTTTCCCCAGTTAATATGCTCAACTGTTTAAAATACACAAGGCACTGAAGTGTTGGGTTTGGCTGTCTTTTGTAGTAACAGATGCTACAGAACTATACACATATAAAGCTGTAATTAGGCTGTCTGCAGAATACACATTTTCATATAAATATAAAAAAAGAGGGGGCAGGTATCATAAAAATTCATATTCCTGTACATTTACAATAGCAGCAATTGGGATACCATTAGGTAAGGAAGGAAGCAGTCTGGGTTAGTCCTGGCTGTGACACTCTCCAGGTTTCCCACACCACAGCAAGGCAGTGCTTCCCTTCTCCATAACCTCTGCTTTACCTCCACAGGCTGAGGAATTCAATTTACAACTCTGTGGCAACCAAGATGCTCTTCTACTCATTGAGCCCATGCAGGGTCTCTGTACAGAGCACACTGGACTATTGCTACCTGTGCCAGACACAGCTCCCTGGGAATGCTGGCAAAGAGCAGGGCCATTCCTATATGGAAGGACTTGCTTTTCAAGGATCTGAATGCCTGGGAATGAGTCTCTCACTGTCACTGTCAAACTTGCTTTTCTCCTCTCAAGCCCTGGTAAGCATGCTCTCTGCACCTGTTCTGTCAATCAAGTGAGCCCCTTAGGCAGTGCTGGCTCTTCCATCCACCAGCATTCTGTGTTGGCTGGACAGAAGAGGGCCATGGCTCCTACTGGGAGCACTGTCACTGTTGGCAGGACATGGCATTTTGAAGGATTCTGTGGTGGAATGCAGAAGCCATTTGTATCAGATTGGTTTTCATCATTTCTATCAGCAGGCTTAATATTGATTTAAAACCAATTTTTCCTCTTTTTCCCCTCCGGGGAGTAGGGTTGTATGTTAAAAGGCTCACCTCAAAATATTGGCCAACCTCAAAATAAACAAACTAAAGAAAAATACCCTTAATAAAACCTGGAGTAAGTGTTCTCAGGAAGGAGACCTAGAAGACATGACAGGAGTGAAAATATCTATGTATATGAACATTTCTTTTAATAGATGGTAAATACCTTAAGCTGTTAACTAAACTTACAGGAGCTGAAGAAAGATTTTTAGATTTAATGATGTATTGGAATACCTAAAGGAACAGCAGCAGAACTAGTAGAGCCTGTCAGAATTTAGGATTCAGCCTTCCCTGAAGCATCTGGATGACACTCTTAGTCACATGGTTTAGTTTTAGGTAGTTCTGCAAGGATCATGGAGTTGGACTCAATGATCCTTACAGGTCCCTTCCAACTGGAGATAGTCTATGATTCTACAGAGAAGCCCAATTTAGAGTGAGGATTGCACTCAGAATGGAACCTTAACAAAAACATGGAATAACTGACCTGGAAACAGCTATTGCCTCTGCTGGGGCTCCTCTAAAGTTCTGTCCAAACATGGAGTTGTATAAAATGTCCTTCAGCACTGTAACAGCAAATACATTACTTCTCAGTCAGGGCTCCAAGCCAGGCTCTCCTGTGTGTTATTAATTACTGGGAACACTCTTGCACTCTGTTTTCATTTCCTGACATTAATGGATATTGCTTGTAGTACAATTACAAGCACAGCTACTCATTTGGACTCACTCAACACACACCCCAACAAAAGGACTGACATCAGGAAAGATCTGCTTCCCAGAATGCCTGAAGCAAACAGGACACACAGTCTCTGTGAGGTTTGACTGACCATGTGTGTAAAGCAGCACAAGGTGCTCCAGAGGCTTCAGTGAAGGTACAACAGCAAACCCCAGCAAGGGGAGCTGAGCCTGCAGGCAGTGGAGAAACATCTTTGGCACTGGCACATCAGTCCATTGTGAGCATCCCCTACTGAGTGCTCCTCCTCCCAAATGCTTTTTCACTGCTGTTCACAGAGCTTCATGATTTCAAAAGGCCCAGAATCCAAGAGGTACCAGTTGGCATGAAACTGGGGAGAACATGAGGAGTCCTAGATCTAGCATATGACCTTCTAGATGGCAGATGGAAAACAGATATAGGATAAATAGGCCTGGGGAATTCCAGAAGGGCCATCCTAGGTGTGTAGAACAGTTGTTGAGGAAAGAGACTCATTTTGTTGTTCCTTTGAACAGAATCAGAAGTTTCAGGGAAGTGCTTGCACCCTTTGCAAACCAGAGATCAAAGTCTATTACTGAAAATCAAACTCATTACTCCAAAAGAAGAAACTTGTTTCCACTCATTTCCACCTTCCTCTTTAGAACATGCTGACAAAGGCACAGTAGTCTCATTTTTAGACACAGAGCATTTTGTACTATGACAGTTGACTAAAGAAAACATTCTTTGTCACACAGCTTTAGCTTACTCTTAGCCTATGTCCTCTTCAGCACATCCAGACTGAAAACTGAACCACTAAAACAGCTGGGATAATGCTGACAGTCTCCTCAAAACCAGCCAGCAATAATCACAGACTCATAGAATAGCCCAGGTTGGAAGGGACCTTAGAGATCATCTAGTTCCAACTCCTCTGCCATGGGCAGGGATGCCACACATTAGGCCAGGTTGCCCAGGGCTACATCAAGTGGACCACAAAGATGATCAAAGGACTAGAGCACCTCCCCTGTGAGGATAGGCAGAAGGAATTGGGGTTTTCAGCCTGGAAAAGAGAAAGCTTCAAGGGGATCTTATAGCAGCCTTTCAGTACCTAAAGGGGGGTTACAAGATAGAAGGGGAGAGACTTCTCAGCTGGTCTGATGGCAATATGACAAGGGGGAATAGATACAAGCTGTAGGAGGGGAAATTGAGACTGGAGAGTAGAAGGAAGTTCTTTACCTGGAGGGTGGTTAGGCACCGGAACAGGTTGCCCAGAGAGGTCGTGGATGTCCCATCCCTGGCAGTGTAATGAACAAATGAAACACCTCCCTTGCAGAAGTCAGTGTGCAGTGGCTGTAGAGCAGTCTAGCTGAAGTAAAGTCAAGGTATAATTGACAGAAAACGTTTGCTTGAAAGGAAAGACTATTTCACTGTGGAAGACCATGACTTGTTCATTTAGCTCGCAGCTTCACACTGCTGCAGATAGGACAATTCCTACAGAAGAGGACTTGAGGAGCTGCTTTCCTGCCTGCTCTGGAAGGCAGGTAAGCTGCTCTCTGCTAGGACATGTCTCCTTGAAATGTAACCCAGAATCAACTGTCCCAGTTGCTCAGTACTGCTCCTCTCCAGACACAGTTCTGTATCACACCCTGACCCTATGCAGTCATAGTGGGCATGAAAAATAGTGGTTGAAAACACTGATTCAAGTACTCAAAGGCTCACACAGGTAGTGCAACCACATGCATCCCCCTGCAGGTTCTCAGGTGAGAACTCACAATATTTCAGTCAGCTTTCTCACAGAAAACACCTGTGCTATTAAAAACAATGCCTATACCTCACCAAAATACAACTTGCCAACCCCCACCCCCCCCATTTCCTACTCAGCCCTGAACTGCCACAACTTGTCATATGCATTCACTAATTCCCTGCAACACCTTCTCTCATCCTGCTCTAGAAGAAAATAGCACCTATTCCCTATGTTTTAGCCTCAAAGTTCACAGGATGGAAACTACTCATCCCTAATACAATGATATTTCTGGAGACAAGTAGCTCCTGTCACTCGGGGATTTTTTCTTGTCTTTTCCAGCAGCAGGAGTGCAGTAATCCTTCTAAAACATATAGTTTGCAGCAATCAAACATCATATTTAGTATGTAAATGTTAAGAAGCTTGATTTGTATACAAATTCTTTTTAGAGGAGGCTTTTAAAGTCAGTATTACAGAGCAGAGTCAGGCTTAGATTCTGATCACCAAAGTGCCTCAGAGGAGGCAATTTCTCAACAAACAGCAGCAGCAAGAGGCTACAATGTCCAAGTGAAATCAAAATGTACATGTTTAATCCTCCTCATTCAGCAAGTGCTTCCTTTCTTCTGAATACCTAAGCTCCAGAAGAATTTGACTCTTAAGACAGTTTAGCTCTCAGCAAGAATGCTGATTTTCTTGGACTCAGTTCCAAACTTTGTAATAGGATACAAGTCTTCAGATGAAGTGGTTAGGATTGTTATAGCTGTGGCTCTTCAAAAACATCAGTGGTTTAATGTAAAAAAAATAAAATCAATGTAGTTTTGCATCCAGTGTCATCACAGGAAAACAGGAAAATCAATGATGTCTCTAAGCTAGAACTGTAACAAAACAACTAACCTAATGAATTAGTTATAAATGGTGAATAGTTATCATGCACAAAATTACGTATGATATGAAATTGGATTACCAACTGCTGTAATGCAGAGCAAATGCTCCTCTAGATGACTGACGTGGTACACAAAATATCCTATGGATCCATATTCCCAGTTTAGTTCACTGAAATATGATCACATGGGAATTGCTTTGTTTCACCAGATCACTAAAGTGTTCAGAGATCTGCCAAGCCACTCTGAGAGTAACAAACTACAACCTTGTTCCTCTTGGTATGCTACAGAATTACTCCTGTTGAGAAGGGATGGGGAGAGCCCATTCTTAACCTCCAGTTAACTCCTCAGGTCTGTACAATGCTCTACTTTCCTCCACAAGTAATGCTGAGCTCAGTTGTGCTCAGTCTCTGCAGTGAAAATTTAGACATTAAGGTAGTAAAAGTTACTTTGTGAGTTTTAGTGCCACATCAGTGATAGCACAAATCCTGTCCTTGAACAATGGAGATAGGAAGAACAGCTCTGGACTATTAAACCTGAACACACAAGCTGGATCAGAACACTGTGGTCCCAGCCCCTCCACCACCACAACAAAGACCTCTGTCCCAGAGCTGCAGGGTTCCTCTGATGTGCTCTCAAATAACTTGCTAAAAAGACCCCAAACTAAGTACATTTTAAGTTCAAACAAGAAAAAAGTTTTCATTGTTGCCAACAATATTAAGGCTGTCAAAGGCCCAACACATCTGTTATCCAGCAGCTGCACAAACAGGTGTGAGTCTGCATATTCAGAACGTCCCTCAGATGTCTCAAGTAGGCACTCACATTATCATCACCAGAGATGAATTCATGAAGTGCTATACAATACCCAAGCCCTTTTGTTTCAGCAAGAGAGCAATCAAAGCAAAAAAACTACCTCCTGTATTTCAAAAGGGACTGATCCTAGCTCCTCCTTCCCAAAGGGCTTTTGTTTTTTGGTAGGAGTTGGGAACTTTGCTGATTGTGATGTCCTTAGATTATGTATCAGAGTTTATCTTGTTGTTTCAACACACTTAGAAAGCAGTGTTTGTCTCCTCTCCTTCCTCCCACATGCTTTTTCTGTCTATTTCTAAACTTGAACTGATTTTGTGGCATATTTTTACGAGATATGACTAAACTGTCAGAATGACAGATGTTTTTGTTCTGAGCTATGCAGACACCATTTTCTGCAAACACCAGTTAAAACCCAAACAACTCTCCTCATTTAAATCAATACAAGTGACCATATCATTCCACTATGGAAAATGAACATTAGAGATGAAGCAATTCTCTGCTCAGGTGAACATCTCAGAGACCTGGCACAGTGAATTACTGGACTTTTGGGAACAAGAGAACTAGCACTGATGTTGGGAAGCAGCTGACAGCCAGTCATCAAAGCCTCACCAGGAAGGATGAAGGAGGAGCTTGGTTTCACCACAATCAAAATGGTAAGCATGACCAATACTGCAGTTTGTCAGGCATTTCTCTTAGCTTAAATACCACTTGCTTCTTGCTCTCACCCACAGGTCAATACAACTGTTTCTGCTACCATTCACCCACTGGGGAACTGACTGGTTTTTTAGGGTTGTTTGTCTGTCTTAGCTTGAATCAATTCCAGAATTGGCCACGTGCAGAAACATCAGGCAGGGCATGATGCCTCTGTGCCTAGGTAAGCTGGAAGGTTTGGCCAAAAGAAGTGTTCTTCCAGTTCAATGTTAAGCAAATGAAGAGAGAGGTTTGAAATCCAGGTCTCAGCACTGGAGTTCTGCTGGGAAGCATTCAGTTCACTTGCAGCCAGGAGCATCTGAAGGTTGTGGTCTCTGCATGTTTTCTTCCAGTGGTGGTGAGGGGATGAGATACTGACAACTCTATTTAAACGTATTTCTCTTCTCTGTAAATAAACTGACATCTTTCTTTAGACTCCTCCTACCACAAACCACTTCACTTTCTTTTCTCCCATTAACAAAAAGAATTACATACACTTTGCATGTAAAAAGGTGACTTCAAAATGCATTAAAAAAACAAAAGGCTCAACATTCCCTCCCCAAATCCTTTGGAGATCAAGTCATTTCCATGACTTCAAAAAGGCAAATATGGCACAAAAGAATGGAAATTAAGTTAAAAAAATCAATTTTATAAATATTCTTCCTCTGTACAATTTCTCACAGCCCCATCCCTCCCACCCAGTTTTATTCACATTTCTTTTTTTTTCTGTTTTAATTCCCACCCCCATTTATTTTTAAATCATAAAATATATATTTTTAAATCTGTTCATATTTTAAAATATTTACAGGAAAAGTTCCTTCTGTTGAGGTCATGAGGAGTCTGTACAAGGAGAGGGTGGAGGGGGATAGAGGTGAAAATAGCTTCGTTCAGTGGCAGGAGATGGAGGGCAGCTCTCTTCTGCCGACAGGTACTGACTGCGAGGTGTGGGTGGAGGGGGGTAAGGGTCTGAGTCTGAGTTCAAATCTATGTAGTATTTGTTGGCCTTCCATCGACTGGTGGTATAGTCACTGTCACAAACATCTGTGCTGCATGGGGTCGTGGGTGGAGCTATCCCTCGGATAAGGTAGGGCCTGCAAAACAACCACAAGAGCACACCTGTTAGTCACAGTCTGGGCACAAGAGAGAGAAAGAGGTTGAGAATGAACAGCTCTGTGTTCTCAGTCCAGGTGCCTGCTCCTTAATTCTGGTTTCCATAAGAAGCCAACAAGAAGTACCTGAACTGTGTTAAATTTGAAGAGCACAACTACCTTTAGGCTCCAGCAATGCATTCTTCCAGCCCCTGACCAGCCAGAGAAGACACTGTGACTATTTAGCCCAATCACAGGTTGTCAAGCCAAGGAGTTTTAAGATAAGCCTGAGAAATTGTAAACACCAACCTCCTCTATACAGGATGCTAAATGACTTACTTAGCAATATAACCTATATTACATAGCAACAGGTGATTCTGCCACTTTGCTCTGCTCTGGTGAGACCTCATCTGGAATACTGTGTCCAGTTCTGGAGCNAACCTATATATATTAGATTATTACTCATCAGCACTGTCCTGGGAGGCACTAAATCCTGTTGTGTCAAAGAGCATCAGAAGCAGCACAGCCTCCGCTGGAATGGTCAGCTATTAAAGCAGGGAAAGGGCTTTTAATAGAAAAGGTAAAGTCTAAAACCATTTTGCTTACAATCCAAACTGAAAGACAGATCAATAGAAGATTTATCAGAACTTTTATCTGAGCTGTACCTGTAAGATCTTGTGGTTGAAGGAATGTTTGAGGAATAAAACATCTCTGCATTATACAGGGAGCGATCGGTGGCTGGGGACGGAGGTGGGTTCAAGATCTAGGAAGAATAGGAAAAAGCAGTGTGAAAGTTTGGGTTAATTACACAACTCTTACTTCTTTTGAAAATACTATTTACGGCTTCACTCTGTCACTCATCCTTATATTAGTTTCCCCTCCTTGCTGCCTGGGTGGCTTAATGCATTTTTCAAGATCATGGAAGTTCATTACAAGACTTTACTCTGGGCTTAGGTATATTTTACTTCAAAGTTGTCACAGCAGAGGGAATTTTCTTCCTTGCCACATCTGTTCCTAGGCTAGAAGGCTGAGGTAAGGCTGGACATTAGATCCAGTTTTGCTACATCTCAGGGCACTTCCCTGGACATGAGGACTGGTACCATCCTCAGCAGATGTTAATGGGAAATAAAGTCTGTTCCACTCCCAGCCCCTAAACATAGCCCCAGTCAACAGCAGGGTCAGGAGGCTAAGTTCCTTTACTATAACTAATACAACTTCTTCCTTCCCTGAATACTTCCTTTTTATTGTCATTCTGTAAACACATCATTTTGGCACAGTTTACAATGCAAAGAGCCTCAGAGCTAAAAAACAGTCAAAGCCTGCTCTAGCCTGGGTGTGCATATAGATGGTTGCTGGTAACCCTCACACCAGAAAAACAGTTCATTTTGCTTCAGAATCCTTTAGGATTCTTCCTCTAGCAGGAAGCAGAGCCCCTGACATGGCCATCAGGACACTGGCCTAAGCCCATGGTGAGAGCTTCATCCCTTCCAATGTGGAAAACTACAGCACTGCTGTTGATGGTAAAGCCTTGCTCCTGATGTGAGCATCTTGTACACAGCTTGTCCTGGGCATTCTGCCAAGCCATGGCCTGCCACAGTGACCATGATAGCATCCTTCCTCTGCCTCTGCTCTTCTCTCATAATAATACTGTAAAATCACTGGAGATAGTTGGTTTGTCCTTCACTGTGCAGTGTCTAGCAAAATGATTCCTG
The DNA here is from genome assembly GCA_013396975.1 of Bucco capensis. Lineage (NCBI taxonomy): Eukaryota > Metazoa > Chordata > Aves > Piciformes > Bucconidae > Bucco > Bucco capensis. Next base: position 91,127 of record VWZO01020931.1, read on the forward strand.
GCCACTGAATTGAGCTCATCATTTCTAACACTGACTTTGTGACATGGTGGTGTTGGGTCAATGGTTGGACTCAATGATCTTAGAGGTTTTTTCCAACCTTAATGATTCTATGAGCTTATAAAGAACAAGGTGATATCAAGGTTGAAGTCAAGACAGAAGATCAGAAGCACCCAGGAACAATCCAGCTGAGTATCACTCTAGTAACAAAACCTTTTAGACAGCATATAGCACTGGGGAATCTTGAGGGACTACAACAAAGTCCTGTTGTGAATTTCAGTGGGTGTCACACTGGGTCTATGTGTCATACCCAGGAATAACTGTTATTGACATTCTATTTAGTAGCACGAATTTTCACCTTCCTTTTCTTCAGAAGTGGGAGTTACCTAACTCACAAGTCTATTTTCAAGACATACCTGTGGGTAGAAAGTGGCTTTAGTGCTGGATGAGCTACTTGAAGAGGCTCCAGTAACGTGGTTTCTGTCATATAAGGGGGCACCACTGCTTCCTCCCATGAGACTCATGGAGCTAATCATGGACTTTCCACAAGAGATGCCTGAGGTGGGACAGAGAGGAAACAAGGTTAGGTAAACCACAATTTCATCTACCATTGCAAAAACAGAAACAAAGCTTGGTAAACCTGTGCAATGCTAGTGGTTGTCACTTTGGGAACAGTATTTTATGTAAAAATGTCAGGATTACAAGGAACAATATATTTTGTAAAGAGAACATCTCACTCATGGACCTTCTATTGTCTCAACTCCTCACCACCTGCTCTCACACTCTGCTGAGAAAGGAATCTCCAAATCAGTTCGTTCAAACTTCTCACCCAAATTGTAAACTAAGAGATTTTCCACATAAACTCAGGCATTTGCAAAAAAAAAAACAACCCCAAACTATTAGACATTGCCTCAGAAAAACAAGCTAGAGACCTCCAAAGTTTCCATTTCCAAATAAATTCAATTCAAGTACACAAATTATTTTTATTGAAAAAATAACCACCAACAACTGTTGCTTAAACTGAAAAGGAAGGAAATCTGAGTGACAGGAAAACATTCTCTAACCTGTTTTACTCCAATATACACTTAAACATACACTTCTTCCTGTCAGACTACTCCATGTTAATGGAAGAGTTTCATTTGGAAAATGTTCTGAAAATTTTCAGATGCAGAAAAAAATATTTATTAGAAGCAGAGTGACTCTAGCTGTGAGCTACCATAGCACTAGGAACCATCCTTACCAGTAAAAGTGCCATGCTGAGAACTTCCTGGAGCAATAAAGTTCAGAGGGACGTGAGGGGTGCCACTGACATACTCATGAGGAAAAGGACTGTTGGGCCCCGTGTAGCGCTGGCACACCACTCGCTGGCACACAAAGTACATTCCTCCCATCACAAAGAGGGACAGGATGATACCGATGACAGGACCGATGGCACTGCTGTGGGGCTGAGACTCATCTGAGGAGGACTTTGTTTTTTCTGGACAGAGAGCAGAAAAAAAAAATAAGAGAGGTCATTAAATATGGGGCAATATGGATATTGTTGTCCTGGAGCTGGTGCAGCAGATCAGTTAGCTTGCAGTCATTCACACAGTGTCTTGGAAACCATCTGTACCAAACTCAGGCACCTATAACTCCATTATGTTCTGATTTTAATGCTCTTCTTCCCCCCATGTACATAGAGCACTGTTAGCAAGAAACTCTCCTCTCTGTCTAGCAATTCATCTTGTGACAGTATTACTTATCATCTTGACATAAGAGCTCCGAAAGTCTCCTTTTCTTGCCCCTACAGAATCTACAGGTTAAGGATGTAAGACACTCAGACACATGAAGCCCTTAATCAGAGACGAATCTAGTCTCTCAAAAGCCATTTGGGTTAGCAAGAACATTAAAAATTAAAGGATTTCCCCAGCAGGAAATCATTCATTACAACATTACATTCATAAAGCAAAAAAATATCAAAATAAACTTGGCCAAAGCTTATCAATTTTACATGTTTGGATCAAGCTACAGATCCCTTCTCCTCTCAGTGAAGTTAAGAAGTGAAATTGTTCATGTAAGATTCAAGCCTTCACTTCATAAAATTTTTCTCCAGTGGTTCTGGTTTCAATCCCTTCAGTAGAAGGGAACAAAAAACCAACTGAAGTTTGAGAAAGAAGATAAAGGCAAGACAAAGATTTGCCAATAAACTCTTAGCAGCTCAGCATCAAGAATTAATTTCTATCTTAAAGTCTTTATCTCCTTTTCACACTTCCTAGTGCATGACAGCTTTTATGTCAGCTAAGGCCCCAACTTTCAGTCAGATTAGTTCAGCTATGCTACCAGAAAAAAGCAGAGCCAAAACTCAAACATATTCCCAAATTAGCTAATTTTAAACAAACAATTCTCATTTTGGTTAAACCTTGCTTCTTCTGAAGGCAAGATCTAGAAAGTAGCAATCAGTTTTACTCCCTACTTGAATTTTTCCCTCAGCCAAGCAAGAAACCACAGAATGCTCTGTTCCATGAACAGCCTCCAGAGGAGATAGTCTGATGTCTACAGAAAGACACATTTAAATCAGTTAATACCTAATTGCAGGATTGCACTCAGAGTGCAACAGGAAACAGCTGCAATAACTCGGCAACACAGAAGTTTGTCAAGTGGACAAAGAAAATAAACTAAAACAAAGGAAGAAGTGGTTTTACACTATCCAGTGAATTGAGGGAACTGGGTGAGAGCTGAGAGATAAATGGAAGGTGTGGGAGAAATATGAGTAGCATGTTCACTCTGACATTCCAACAGGAGAGCTACACAGCTCTTGGTCGCCATTCTTGATGTCTTCTAATCACCACTTGGGCTCCTTTCACCACTCCTGCTCATGAAATACTTTTCCTTGCTGTACCCACCATGAGGATGGAAGGAAGAAACAAGGTTACCCTGACCAGACCTGGCCAGGAAGAGCATGACTATATTTAGAAGCCAAATACAACTGTCAGAGTACTTGGCCAAGATTCCCTGGGCTTCTCTGAAAGAATATTACTATGCAAAGATTGGAGCTCTGCATGGTTTATGCAGGACATTATTAAGCTTGACCACAGCACTTGAATCCAAAGGAAAGACATCTCACCACACATAAGCTCATCAGAGCCATCGATGCAGTCTGGGAAGGAGTCACACTGCTGCTTCAGGAGGATGCACTGGCCACTCGCACATCGGAACTGGTTGGGTAGACAGATTGCTGCACAGAAAGAAAGAGAAGATTAAGTACCACTGGCAGGGGAGCATTTGAGCATCTTAAGAAAACATGACAGGTGATTCTAAACTGACCAACATGGATGTCATATTCAGTATAAAGCTAAGGGACCACAAGGGTCAAACCTCTTCTTCAATGGCCAGTGTCACCACAGCATCAGTGGTGTAACTGCCATCAAGGGGCTGGGTTTCATATTGGATTGTATATATTTTTATCTATTTCATTTTATTGTTATTATTTTCAGTTAAAGCTGTTTTAGTTTTCCAACCCATTAGCCTCTCTCCCTTATTCCTTTTCTTTTGCCCTTTAGGAAGGCAGAGGGGTTCACAGAGAGTGTCTGTCACTCATCTGGTGCCAGCCCAGCCCTGACCCTTGACACAGGCACAGGATTAAGTCCATCTCTTCCTTCCTGTGGCACCTTGCAGTGACCATTGTCCAAAGGTGGACACCATGGAGACAGTGGAAGCCAAAATTGTGGTTATGCAGGAAATAAAGCACATGTTAAGTTCTGCCAGCTTCTTTCCTGTTCTCATTCTGAACATGGATTAAAGATACTGTCCCCAACCTACCCTATATCTATATTACATGGTCAGTGATCTATGTAGCTACAGGGAAGTTTAATTTCAGCAACAAAGAGGGAAAAAACCCCAGGATCAGTGGATAGGTTAGTTAGGGTTAAGGTTAAGGCTGTTTTTCCCTCTTTGAAACAAAAAATCATATATATATCAAGAACAGTCAGAATCCCAAATGGATGCTTATGTTACAACCACGAGTTCAGGAAAAATCAATCTCACTATCACAATCAGCTTCATCAGATTTATCTTGGCAGTCAATCTCTCCGTTACACCGCAAGTGTGCGTCGATGCATTGTCCTTTCTCACACTGGAACTGGGATGCAGAGCATATGGGACAACTATCCTCATCGCTCTGGTCATCACACTCCGGAAAGCCGTCACACCGCCAGGCCATCGGGATACAATCAATCTCTCCTGTTGCACAGGTAAACTGGTCTGGGGAACAAGTGGGAGGTTCTGGAGAAAGACAAAACAAAGGACATTTGTATATTCAATTTTAGCCTTTACAACAGACTGAAAACATGATGGGCTTTTCCCAGAAAAACACACTTATGCCTGGTCTGAAGTTCTTGTGCGACAGTATAAGGATTCCAGCAGAGGAACACAGGATTTTGCAGAGGGAATGACATTCTGTTAACTTTATAACAAAACCTGGATGCATGCTGGTTGAAGATGCATGCTCTAGCAGACAAGCACGGACCTAGGGACAGGAACTAGAATACTTTGGCTTCAACAAAGGACACCATCATACTCATAAATTCAAATGAATACTCAATTTCTCATGGCAAACCACATTCTGCACAATTCTAATCCCTACAATTATATTAGCCTGGCACATTGGGTTAATAAGCAATGGATACACCTAAAATGTGTAGCAGCTGCTTCTCCAGAATCTGTTTCTCTATTTTTCCCATGGTTTCTCCACAAACAAATTTCTGAGTCAGATATGAATTGAAAAAATACGAATGGAGACCAAGTATATGTAAAGGCCTGTTAAAGTTGCTGGATCAAATCCCTGTGACATAATTAAATCAATTAACAGAAGCAGTCTCTGGTTCCCACAGCTGCTGTTGCCAGCTAATGCACTAAGGAGATGCTTTACCACTTGGATTAACAGAGCACCACATCATACCCTGTCCATGACAACAACAGTGAGCTCCAAGGTGTGCTCTGACACTGGATGCTAATTCTCCTCTGGAAACCCAGTGAGCTTTTATTAGCATTCAGACTCAGGAATGGACTTCACAAAGCACCCAGCATAAGGAAATGTTCTCAGCTGTAACCAAGACTTTTGAATGAGTATTTTTCTACTGAGGTTGGTGTTACAAATCCTAGAGCTGTTTATAAAGTGCTACTGTCCTTCCTTCCACAGGGAGAAATGTTCAAGACTCAAATACAATCAAGAGCTCAAAAAGAAAAATGCAAACAAAAATCCAAATGGATTTGGGTTTTGAAAATGTTACTACTTTTAAGTTTCTGATTTATGAGCATTTGTTGTAGTAATATGAGAGTTACAAATGTAGTCAGTGACCTGACAGCTGTAAGGTAAGATGCCAGATACACACATTAAGATAATTCTTGAACTAAATCTTGACAGAAGTGTGCTGTTCAGATAATTCAACAGACAGATTACTGCTTCTGCATTTAGAGCCACATTTAATATTGCATTATGGTTGCACTTGGCAGGCACAAGCTTGCATTTAAAAACTTGTCAAGAGTATTTATAAGGTTACATGGACAAATGTACTCCAGCCAAAAGAGCTATTAATCTGCTTTGAAATACTGGCTACTAGCTGCTACTATGACAGACAAGATAGGTTAAAAAGTTGCTGCAGGCTTAATGAAGGATTCGAATAGCAAAGCCCAGACACTGAAATGGAGGCCCCTTAGTTTTTTTGGATTTATAGCTGAAGACAACAAAGGAGTGGGATGTAAGAATTTCTCATTGGCCATGTTGTGCAACAACAGTACAGCAAGAAATAGAAGTAGATTGATTCCCCCTTCACCCCTGCAGATGTAACCACCACTACTCCAAAACCACAGACAGTGTTGTGGCCATGGGAAAGAAAACAGTTTATAATGGAAATGAGTGTCCCATGGGAGGTCAGAGTTCAGCCAGAAAATGAAATCCACAGAAAAACACGTAAAAAAAAAAAGTCAAGAGGACCAACAGAGCCAAAGGACTTAAGATACCTCCCAAAAAGAAACAATGTGACTTTTGTTTGGTTTTTAATTCCCTCTGCAAGTGTAACGTAACAATTTTCAAAAATCCTGATATTGTGCAAGGGAAGTCTATGGGCAAATCCTGCCATGGGGAAAGGGGAGAGCCACCTTAATTAAATAGGATTACAATGGAGCTTTTGGCCTGCATCTCCTAACTGGACAGTACAGTGTCCCATGTTAAGAGGTCAAATTCATTTGACAGACTGGGGTGTCACACTGTGGGAATCTTATGCACAATTTCTGCTGCTAAGTCACTATGCACTGATGCAACATCATCTTATAAGCATTTGTTTAAAGTGCTAAGCTGCCACAGCATACAGGTGGAAAAATCTTAGTAGAAGATACAGCTATTTTAAGGTCAAACAAGAACATTCTGCTCGCAATGAAAAGTCACATATGTCCAAACACTGAAGCAGCTGGTAGAAGAATCAAAGGTCAATTTAGCACATGATGCAACACACCATGTGTAGAAAAACACTGTGTAAATCCACATTTGGGATTGGAATGCAACCTCAACCCCCATCTTTTTCCATGTAAACTGCTTGCCAGTGCTGTTAATCATAACTCACCTCCACAGGTTAAAAGATTCTGCAGAAGCACAAGGTGCTCAGGGCATGAACATCTTGGAGTCCCATCACCTTTGGCAATGCAGATGTGTGAACACCCACCATTGTCACGGGAGCATGGATGCACAGCTGGAGAAAAACACAGATAAGAACGTTAGACAGCACAGAAGAAAACAGAACTATTCCTAGCTAGAGTAAAGTCACACATCCCCTTTCAGAGGGAGCACCCAAAATGGCTCTACCTCTGATGGGAGAGAAAATTCCATAGTAATTCATTGTAGGAACTTCATTCCCATTCTCTCTCCTTCACTGGAGGCTTTTACTTCATGGATTGTGCTAAGTCAAATCATACTATACACAGGGGTCTGAAACCCCTGGAGAAAAGGCAAGTACAATCCTTTACTTTTTTTTTTTTTAAAGGCTTCCCAAATCTTATTACTTGGTTGCACTTAAAAAAATTATAACCACAATCATAAGTAGCTTTTAGAGTGACTTCAATATCATGTGAGTTTGTACAAAGCAGGTAACCATGTGCCATCAAATCACATACTCTAACTGTGCAGAAATACTCCTCTGGACAAGAATGAGGAACTTGTTTCTCCTCCTCCTCCAGAAGACCAGCTGGCCAAGTTGAAAGCACTCCATGGCTTACTTGAAGCCCACTGTGCAATGTTACTATAATATTCAACTGGATGAGGACTTATGAGAGACAGTGACCGAGAGAGAGACATCAGGTACTGAAATCAACTCACAGAATTCCTCCATGTCAAGCTCTTCTACAGCATGAATGCCTGTCAGGTGAGTAATCCGGCCTTGGATTCTAGTCCTTTTGTACCCATTGACCTTCTCCACTCTCTCAATCATCTGCTGCTGGCGATCAATCCAATACAAGTGATTCCCCAGCACAGTGAGTCCCATGGGCTGAAGAATGTTGGAGTCCTCCAGGGTTACACGGTTAGCACCTAGGTTAACAAAACCAAAGACTAGTTTTACACCAGTTGACTTTCAATTCTTAAAAAATCCAACCAAACCAAATCCTAAAGGGAAATTATAAGACATAAGGGGTGAGACTTTTTAAGCTGTCAGATTGTGATAGAACAAGGGGGAATGGTTATAAGATGAAGGAGGGGAAATTTAGATTGGAGATTATGAGGAAGTTCTTCACCCGGAGAATGGTTAGGCACTGGAACAGGTTGCCCAGAGAGGTTGTGGATGCCCCATCCCTGGCAGTGTTCAAGGCCAGGCTGGATGCAGCCCTGGGTGGCCATTCTGTGATTTGTCTGTGCTTGTTGAGCCTTGCCTCAGGTGCACAGACAGGAGTTGCACCCAATGCTTCTGGTGGATCCCTTCCAGTTCAGGATATTCTATGTTTCTATGAAATGCAACCAGTTGCCATGCCATGAGGGCAAGCAGATGCATTATTACACTGCCTGGTCAGCCTGCCAGGACCAGCCATGTTCTGTTACACGTGGCTGTGTGCTGTCCCTCAGAGCCTGTCTCACTGATACAGACTCAGCTCTTGAGCCAAAGTCTTCACAACATATCCCCACAACTAGCAGCAGGCTTTGTTGGCATCTGCAAGCAAGAGAGAAAATACAACCAACTAGCTTCACTGCTGTTGCTCAAATAAAACACAGCCCTTGTGCAAAGCAAGTGTACAAACCCTCTCCCATGCTGTACCACAACCACAGAGGCATGACCATGAAAGAAAAGCTCATCTTCTAACAGCCACTCCTCTTCCTTCACCTTCTTTCTAACTCAGAAAAGCCAAACTCCAAGTAACTCAGAATGCTTTTAAACAGGAATATTAGCAAATGCTCAATTCTCTGCTCTACAGAAATGTGTAAAAATCTGCTCTCAGCCAATGTGTAAAAGTCAGGTTAGGTAAAAAAGCATTTATGACTGCCTTGAACTTTAATTGCTTGCAGTCTTCCACTGCATGCTGCCCTATACTTAGTGGCACTTAATTGTTGCTTTTGTTTTGCCTGTCTAGGGTGAACAAGAGATGCCAAATTATTCTGTTCATTCACAGAAACCATTTTGAGGCTGTGGATGCTTATGTATACTGGATACATTTGTTTTAAAAATGAGGAACCAGACCAAAATCCTAACTTGGTGCTGCTTCTGCTCTCATATTTCATTTTAGAATGAAGACCTTATGTCTGCTGCATTTGAAAAATAAAAGTTTTGGTTATCTACATAAAATGAGATTACAGAATCTGGATACATAGTAAAAATGCTATGAGCACTTGATTCAACTACTTTGCTGCTTAAATTACACAGAGCTCAGCCAAGCAAATGAATGTAACATTTATTTCAGCTACAGATTCTACTAGTTTCGCACAGAGATGTTCTTTTCTTCTCCTAAACAGGTCTTAAAATACAGAAATACTAGGAAACATTTTAACTAAAGGAAGTTCTCAGTGAATAAAGCTCAGAGATCACTTGCCCTGCAACCTCCTGAGCACCCTTAGCTCCTATAAACTTCAGTGTCACTGGATTATTTACAGATGACTGTGCCAGACCAAGCCTCACAAAGTGACCCAAAAGCACCATTTTCAGCTGCATTCAAGATACCATGAGAAAAGGAAAGCCTCATTTCCTCCTGCACTCATGCAAGCTAGCAGTGCTGCAGTCCTCCCTAGCCTGCCTGAAGAGCCTCCCAAATCTAGACCCAAACCAGGCTACACCCAGTGGGCTTTGGGGTGTACATCAAACATCATCTTTTTTCTCCCTCACCTGAAAAGAGCTGAACATTGGTGGTTTGGGAAACTGCTGGAGATAGTGCTGGATAAGGTGATTAATCTGTACTATAATTACATTGGATTTGATCTTGAGTAAATGACAGTTCAAATCATTAATGAATAATTCTAAAAGGAGAGGCAAAGAGCACCTATGCCACTGGATGACACCATTAAGTTGTTTAGAAGGCTGATCAAAATGAATATCTCAATCTGAATAAATAAAAGGATATTTTCAACAGATATGGTTAGAAGAAAGAAAAGAAAACATGTTACAAGTAAAGGAGTGTTGAATTTCCATAGTAATTAAATACTTTGATCTTGAACTATTGATTCAAGATGGAAATCAATAGTGAAATGTAAAGAACACTAGGCTGGAAGGAAAAACAATTCCCCTATTTAAAGTATAATTGAAAACAAAGCCCTTTTTCACCACAGCAATTTTACAGCTTTTCCAGTCACTTCAACAATAATACAAAATACTACTTTTTAACTAACTGTTGAGGCAGACAAGTTATTTGCAAATGGTTCATGAATGCCTAAAAAGCATCAGCAACTCCAACTGAAAAATTCAAGAACCTCATAGAGAAAACTGTTGGACAAGGTTATTGTTCTTTCATCCCTCTCTGAAAGTGAAGTATTGGACACCTGAGATCATTCCATGATTTAGCAGGATGCTGTTCATCAGGCTGCACTGCAAGCTTCAGAAATCTCCATAACCACATCATCTCCCCAAGCCTATGAGGGAAGAAGGTTGTCTAGACCAGTCTAATTGGCATGAAGGATGCTACACACCATTTCAGTGCAATTTATTCAGCAGCCTCAGTTTATGCTAAAACTCTTTTGCTAATATATACCCATTTTAAAGTGTTTTTCTCAGAAAAAAATTTTAGAGGAACTAATTAAAGCCAGTGTAACTGTAACACTTTGGCTGTCCAATTTCTTCTGAAGTTGTGATGCAAGACTGCAAAATATTTTAAAATAAAAGTACGTTGTTAACTCATTTAAAAAATCAACAGCTCAGTGAATCAAATTACAGCAAGCTCAGCAGGATCAAATACAACCATAGTTTTCTGGCTACATGATACATATCCTCTAGTTAATAAACAATGTTTACTTTTAATCCTGTAGCTTTCCCCTGCTTTTATCTTACTTACAGGGTTTGATTCTTCAGCTGCGACCCCATCAAATAAATGTGAACTAAAAACTTCAGTTCAATATTAACCAGAGAAAGTTTAGTTTTCATTGTAAAAAGATCCAAAGAATTGGATTAAAATATATATCCCAGTATGCAAATATATGCTTATATGGAGTTTTAATATCACAAAAAGGAAGAACCCATACAAAGGAAGCTGCAATCACAGGATACAACAACCAGGATGTGATGGCCTAGCTGCTGATCTAGTCATATATCAGTTTCCCTAAGTCCTATTATTTATTCAAGACTTAAATCTAATCCAGTAATAAACAGAGTCATCTGCATTTTTTGCTGTCCTATGCAAGGTACAAGACCTAGGCATAGCTAGGCCCATCATACACTACAGTTCCATTAAGTGACATGGCTTCCTAGTTACATGGGGGAACACCTTTGTATCAGTAGCAGCACTAGTTATTGATCCTGTCATTCCTTCTCAGTTCATCAGCTTGTCCTTCTCTCAGACCATACGATTTCCACTTAATCTTCTTTGGTGCCTCTCCTCTCTCTCTTGTGAGGAAAAAAAAAAAGAAAGGGCATGGGGGAGGTGATTTAGGGGTACCATGACTGGCAACACCTATTTGAATATCTGATCATGCAAGAGTTGCTTCCAGAAGATATCAGAAGTCAAATGGCTCTCTGAGTGGCAATCATTACAGACATATTTATACCAATCCCATCAAAGATGGGAGCCCACCAGCAATTGTCATCTCTGACTGCCCACACAGAACAGGCAACAGCAGAGACAGAAGTCACTGGGGTCAGCATCAAAGAGGGAATGATGTCCTATACATACACACACTCCACTCCAAATGCTTAACTGCATACCACATACCTGACAAGTCACAGCTTTCAATGCGCTTCAGATCTGCATCCACCCAGAAGAGCTTTCCAAGCTTGTTGTCAATCACCAGTGCCACTGGTCGGATCAGGCCAGTCGTAAAAAGCACTTCTCTCTCGGTGCCATCCAGGGCTGCACGTTCAATCTTGGGAGCTCGCTCTTGCATGTTGGTGAAGTACATGTACCTGAGAATAAAGACACCAGCTGCTTATCTGGGAGCTCCAGAAGGGAGGCACCTCACCTTTGCACACAGGTTCTATGCTGTACATGGGAATGGTTTACACAGGGATAAACTCTCCCTTTTTCCCCGCCGGAAGCATTTGTTTCACAGTGCCCAAACCCTCATGAGCCAGATCCCAAGGTGATTCAAAGACAGTGTCAACTCTCCTGGTGTGTCTGTCAGGTGCTGGGGCTGTGCACTTACACAGTGACCAGGATATCTGTGGGAAAGCAGGTGGTTTATGAAAATGGAAGTATTGTGTGAACCAGCCAAGGACCTTGGGCAGAGGAGGTATCCTAAAATAAGAAAGGAAAAACAATCCAGCTGGAGTAGAAGAAAAGGATAGAAAAAAATAGCAACTCTTGTTAGCCAATAAGAAGTTCACTCACACTGCACACTTAACCAATCTGTTTGTTCTGTTTGCTGTGTGAAAATAAGTTTGCACCAATCTGTATATGCGTGATTGCACAGAAAAGGTATAAAAGCTTGATCTTATCATGAATAAACGTCTTCTGCTTGATTCACATTGAATCATGTGGAGGCTGTTATTTTTTCTATCTTCTACAGCAGGATGAGGTGGTTTTGCTTTGCTTTGCCCCCTCGTTCCTCACTCTAACCAACCTCAATGCCTGTGTGAATATCCCAGGCATCACACCAGAGGAGAAAGCAAAGGAGAGAACAGGAAGAGAAAGCTGGATGCCTATGAAAGCCAGAACTGGACAAGCAGTCATCTACATCCTGAACAATTACAGATGGAAAAATTCTCCTTTTTAAAATATACAGGTTCAAGCCAGGATTCACACAAACAGCTGACAAAGGTGCCACAAGCACTCTGGGCAGAGAGGAAGCTCACCCTCGCTCCGCGTTCACCACGATGGCTCTGGGCTTGTCGTGCTCCCCGCGCAGCACCATGCCGATGGCCTCGCCGCTCAGCCGGTGCACGTTGATGGAATTGGTGGCCTCACAGGTCCAGTACAACGTGTGGCTGTAGATATCAATGCTGAGGTCATGGGGCTGCTTCTCTGGGTTCTGGCTTTGGTTTGGAGTACTCATGACAGTGAAAGGCTGCAAGACAACATGGGAGGAACAATTTCCACTGATTAGTTAAACTGTTGATGGAAGAACACTGGTTAACCTACCTGATGGCCCAGAAACATCTAAAATCACCCACAAGGAAACAACACATACAAGAGAGAAAATAAAGCTTAACAAAAAACAGATGTGATTCAGACTGTGGATTAGAGGAAAAACATCTAGACAGTAAGATTATGCAAAACTCCCCAGTAAGCAGTTGTGGGGCCTCCTTTGAGTAGAAATGTTTAGCTGGAGATGGAAGAAAACAATAGTAAATATCTATGCATGGAACAACCTTGAATGAAACAATCCAAGAAACAAGGAAGTTAACTTCTAGCCAGACCTGCACTGTCACACGGTCAGCTGAACAAATGTCTGCCTTCTGCCAAAGTCTCCTCACTTTATTATTTATACTGTAGTAGATGTTAATTTTCTTTAAGTTCTGGCTTCTCTTAAAAACTAAACTCTTTTGATGAAACTTGGCTCTGTTTGCTTTCATGCCAAATGGCTACAACTCTGCCCGACATCCACACTAAAAACATCACTTTGCTTTCACCCTCATGTCTTTAAGATGGACCTCAAAAAACTTGACATTATTACCCTCAACTGTTTCCAATCTAACTAACATATTATTTACCAGACTTTAAAACTCTATGTTGAATGTTAACATAGACACTTCAATACCTTATTTCTGTGAAGACCACTGGAGCACAGAAAAAAATCCCTAAAGGAAAACAATATTTCTGTTGTTTACTTAATGTTACAGAGGCTCCATTGGTGTACAGCCAATCCCAGTGCCATTGGGGTAGTAATACTGATAGCAGGACTCCCAAAATTAAAGTAGCCTTCAAAGGTGACTGCTTCTGGTGACATGATAATGGTGAGGGGAAAAGTAGTGGCTTCCTGAAGTGTCCTAATGCAGTGCTCCCAATCCAAACACAAAAACAGCACCAAAAAAAGTTCATATGGGTCAAAAAAACTGAAGACATCACTACATGCTCAGCTAAAGCCAAATGAACCACCCCACACAGCATGACTTGTGAAAGTTCCATTTCCACAATTTGGTTTTAAGCCTCTAAGTTGTGCACAGTGACATATAGGCTTGCTTTCTTTTGATATAAAGCTTTATTCCTATTTTGTCTCAACAGTCTGCCTAGAAATAAAGAGATACCATTCTTTCCCTGAAATCAAAGGTTACATTACCCAGGTATGAAATTCATATGCATCACCTGCAAACAGCAAGATTTAGCAAAATTAAGTAAAAGCATTTAGTGAAAATTGGAAAGTTAAAATTTGCAGGGGATCTTCATCTTCAAAGCTGTGTGGCCAAGGCAGAGGAAAACACAGAGCAAACAAATCTCCACTGCAATTTGCACCTAGCAAGTTCCAAAGTAAAACTGAACTACAACAATTAGCACCTAGCATAATCCCAAAAAGCAAGAGCAACACCTAAGCTAGCTGCTCATCCCAGCACACCTCCTCCCAATCTTAAAAGAAATGCCAAAAAATAAAATCATCATCTCTTCCCTTAAAGGAAACCATAAAACTTCTTAGTCCCTTGATGCATGAAGAGACCAGCTCACTTCCCCTGGTATCAGGTAATATTGTTTAGCTATGGCTGCCCAAAAACTAAGAAATGTAAGTTTCCCACTCTCCCTTTAGCTTTACATTCCTATTCAAACCACACTTTTTAAAGAACCTGTTATCTTGACCTGGGAATTAAGCTGTGTTAACACATAACACTGCCTGGAAGAACAGTACACTTCTTTCTACTGCTGTGTCAATAACTAGACCAGAAGAATAATGTCCCCAACTCAGTAAAACAATTAAGTATGTGGATAAGCCTATCCTTATCTGACACAGCAATCAACTCTACATTCACTCAGGGTTTAACTACAGCTTGGACAACTGAGAGTTTTCCTTTTGAGAGAGCTTTACAATGATGACAATATCATTACACAATTGGCATGCATAACATTGATTTTAGGATACAATTTAGCTGTCTGGAGTGTAAATAGTGAGTCTGTCTTCCTTCAGTGCCCACTCTTAAGTCAAGATGGCAAGTCAAGGTTTGTCCTTCCAGACACATAGATATATACACTATATTACGCTTTTTGGGGTATAGATTACAATCAGGATCCTAAAAAGCCTTCAGTAATTTTCACAGATAAATAGAATATACATGAATAAGTGGTGGCAAGAGTAAAGTTTAAACTGATGATTCTTTGGTGCAGGTGACAGAAGGGGAAAGTTAAAGTACAAAGCACACAAAAAGACTGACACAGGACCCTCTGCACCATGTAAACTTGCCTGAGTGCCATCATCTTTGGCTCTTTTTATAATATTCTGACGTCCATCCACCCAGTAAATGAACTTGTCCAAAGGGTCATAATCAATAGCCTTGACATTCCTGAGCCCATGCAGAGGCAGGATGATATCTGGACTTTGCTGATCATCTGGGATCATTCGGCTAATTGCAGATTTCTGGCTGAACAGCAGGAAGCTGGCAGGGGCTGGAACAAGGCAAAACAGAAAGCCTAAGAAAATGTAACTCTCACAGTCAAAAACACACCCACACAGGAGACAAAGAATGTTTAGGATAAAATCACAGAGAGACAATTATATTCACAATGAAAACTAAGGTAATTCACAGAATCACAGAACACCTCAAGTTGGATCGTCGATTCATAACTGGAGAGATTTGCTGTTGTTTTGTGGATGGTACTTTTGCTCACTTCATTAAACACTTAAAAAGACATTTTTTGTTTAGAATTTCTCTTCCAGTCACCCACACACTTAGGTAAGAACTAGGCAAGCTTCACTCACACAGTTGAATCACCTAGAAAGCACTCCTAGTCAAACAAGAAAGACCAGACTTGACAGTGCTGTTATTTGTAAGATTTAAAGCACAAATCTTCAGAGCTCAGTCATGTCACAAAAATGGATACAAAACTCCACACTCTGTCCTCATATTTAAAGATCACCTTTAAAGCCAGAATCTTTGAAATGGACTTGTGATACCCCTTCCATTTCTGTACTGAAATGGATCACAAGCACCTGGGAGGCAAAAGCACTGAAGAATATAATAGCAAACAAAAAGGCTTACAACTACAGTTCCTGCTGTTGGGATCCAAGGTATAATGGGCAGCACAACCACACCTAAATCCATTTGGTATGGCAAGGCACAAGTGACCACAATGGCCATTATTCTGCACACAGTCATTCAAGCCATCCTGACGTGAAGAATGGAAGACCAATATATCCATCACAAAATCCAGATGGCCCTGAATAAGTGTCCTGTTCTTCCCACTGGTCTTGTCCGCTCTTTCTATGCTGTGAAGATTCCAGTCTGTCCAGTAGATGTAGTCACTGTACTGGGTTAATCCAAATGGGTGAGGTAGATCATCTGCTATGATTTCTCGTTCTTGTCCTGCAAAAGTGAAGATAACCAACTGAAGGACAGTTCCCAAATTCTGAAATGAAGAGCGTGATGGCATCAAGAGAAAGGTTTTTTCTTCACTTTAAAAAGAAAATCTCATTTCCCAAGTCAACATCATGAGATTTATTATTAAGCAGTAACTGCTCAGAGGTAACCTAAACATTTGCATGTAAAAACCTTCTCCTGATAACCTTCTTGCCTATCCAGCAATCTGAAGCTGTGCCAGTGTACTGTCATTTAAATAAACACTAATCTATATGTCTCATGCTTTTCATCCCGAATAGATACTGGAAAACATATTCTATGATTTGGGAATGCTATCAGCTCCAGGGATCAGAGGTCATTTCTGCTTTGGTAAACACAGGCACTTTCATATCAATACAGAGAAATGACATCATCTCACATCATTATAAACCATCGTATGGTTACCAATTTAGAAAGCTTTTTTTAATCTCCTTAAACATTTAACTCTCCATTGCCTCCCATCAGAAAAATATACACAGAGATTTAATATCAATTCCATGATTTCAATTCCGTATTATTCAACTGCTTTACTAGGGCCAGTGCATTTTTCTGTACTGACTAATACAGTCCTACATTACCTAGCATATTTGATGACTCAATCATGCTTGTGTCTAAGTCAGTCCAATACAGCCTCTGGTCTGCATAATCAATAGTGAGGTCATTGGCACGACCCACTTTATCCACCAAAGTGATGCTGTTTGTTCCATCCATATAGGCTCGAACAATCCTAGGTTTACCTCCCCATTCAGTCCAGTACATGTATCTGCAGTGAGAACAAAAAGAGGACATCAGCAAGGGAAGATGTTTAGCTGCATGCTTTGATTTTTCTAGATTTATTTTCAGTTCTTTAAAAAAAAAAAAAAAAGGAAAAAAAAAAAGAGAAGAGGAATAACCCCAGTGGTTCTGTGCAGTATTACAGCACTCCTTTTTAAGACAAAGACAAAAAAAGTGACTGACAATTCTTAAGTGTTCATTGTAAGCCACAGAGTTGTGGAGTGTTAATCATCTCTTCAAAGAGCCCTGAGGAAATGGAGCTACATAAACTGCCAATCATCTTGTCATGTACAGGAACATGCAGACACAGCTCTGAAAAACACTGTCCCTTACCCTTTGGTAGGATCAAGAGCCAGAGACCTTGGGTTGTCCAAGTCCTTCCACACAAGGACCTGTCTATACTGTCCATCCAGGCGAGCCACTTCGATGCGATTGGTTCCAGTATCTGCCCAGTAGAGGTTCTTCCCCATCCAGTCCACAGCCATTCCCTCAGGATAATCCAGCCCAAACTCAATCACATGCTCAACAGAGCTCCCATTCATGAAAGCTCGGCTTATGGTCTGGAAAACAATTGTGCAAAAGTGTTACAGCCTTTGAGGATACCCCACTGAAAGAAAAAGGAATAGTTACTATGAGATTTAGTGTACAAAAGGAAATCAGTACACAAAATCAGCCAGTGTTAAGATATTTTAACATAAACTCCTATTGTCAGAAAAAATACAGTAATTCTTAGGATAAAAACCTGAATGTTCAGAAAGCTAGTGGTTTCTGATGACCAGCTGTCCTAGTTTAAGTCAAAACAAGTCCAAGATATCTTAAAAGGAAATGATCTTCAGAAAGCACCAAGTCTCTGCAGCTTCTTCCTTGGCCCTTCTCCCTCTCTTCTATTTGCACACAAAAAGATTTATTTAGGCTTTTTAACAAGTTACTCAATTTGCTGCAATGTTTTAAATCCCAGAAACACATCTCAATCCGGGGAAATCTGAATTAAATTGTTCCTGAATTAAATTGTCAACCTGCAGCATTTTGCTGATCCCATTGACATTTTCATTCTGCACACTTCATAAAAGGCAGGGCAAGGACTGTGTACATAGAAATAAGCCACTCTTAACATGGGGCACTGCAACAACCTCCAGGTAACTCACCAGTAACCTCCAGGACCAATGTACAATTACCCACCCTCATTATCAACATTGAGCAATCATTCCACATGCCTGCTGATATTTCAGCTATTAATGTCTTAATAGTTGGATAAATGAATATATCAGGGTAAGAGATATTTTCTATTTTCTAAGGTAAATGTCCAAAGCAGAACTCCTGTAGTGTATTCTGACAGGTACAAACCTCAGAAGAAGTATAATCCCTTTCTGAAAATGAGTGCTGCTACAACCAGAGGCAGGAGGAGACCAGGGAAGTGATGGTCACCAAAGGAAAGGGAGATGACTATGGGCTCTGAAGTTACCCTACCCACTGCTAAGCTGCAGGAGGTGGGAGGACAGGGGGATGAAACCCCAGATGTCCTGAAACATCTGCTGGTATGTACCTGAAAATACACCATGTTAGGTAATTCATGAGGCCACAAACAAAGAAAAGGTTTTCCAGTTCTGCCCAGAGTGAGACCGAGACCTAGGCACTGAGGCAGTTAAGTAATGTATTTTCCACTAGCAATGGTTAAGATGACCACAGCTCCAGCTCTCCACGTGTTTGCCTGAGATTTATTTAGTAAGTGTGTCTGCAGAATGCAGATTTATTACATTGGCACTGCTCCTTGAAGGAAAGGTATCCACACCACAAGCAGTGCTGTTATGTTGAAGCACAACCCTCATTAGTCTTCCCAGAGAGGCTATGGAAACTGCATGTGCCCTGCAGTCACTTGAAAGTGAGCTTTTCCCTATTATGGCTTAGGCACATTGGCAAAGGAACTCTGATTGCTCTTGGAAAGGCTAAACAGAGGAATTCAGTTCCAGTGAAATGAACCTGTCATTTTCTACCGTTACTTAATTCACTTCAAAAAGCAAAGTAACACTGATGAACAACACATCACTCCCTTTAGCAGGCACCTGGATGGGAACCAACCACGTCACAGGAAATGTCAAACTCCTGGGGGACACACAGAGGTAGAAATGGGGGCAGGAAGGGGCTTAAAACAGTGTGGAAGGACTGGACAAGTTCCCTGGCCTTTTCTGTGCCAAGCTGGAGGCACAGACTAACAGCAACCAATCCAAAGTTCATTGCCAAATGTTAATATTGAGTAGACTGCCTTCCAAGTGAAAACTGGAAGAAGACAGAAAGCTCAAGGGGTTGCCAGGCTTGCTGTTTAAATCACTATGTGACATGAAAACAACTTTTCTACAACAGAGACATATATGGATGCAACACATGTAGCATCCAAGACTTTGACATTTGGTATGATCAGACACCACTCTGGATTTCTATTTGAGCAGCAAGATGCCTGTCACCCAACTGTGCATTCAACAATGCAACTGTCTTCATCTCCAAGAGTCTCCTTGGATGCAATTCAGTGACAACATTAGCAACTGCAGGACAGATCATGTAACAGAGACCTTTGTTAGATCAAAGGAACTGCTCAGTGACTTTCTATTCAGGGAATTCACACGCCAGTAATACCTTCAGACTAACATCAGTCCAATAGATTCTGTTATCAGAGACATCAAAATCCAGAGCAGAGGCCTCCTTGACTCCAGTAAGAGGAATAGCAACATCATTATTATTGGTTTCAAGGGAAATCCTGTGAATTGCTGCTCTGCTTGTGAAAACTAAGAAGGCTTCAGGAATGATGCAAGTCTTCATGTCACTCAGTAGCTCAAGGCCAATGGGGCAGGCACACCTGGTCTCCTGGGGTGTAAAGAAACACAGATGGCTGCAACCTCCGTTGTTCTCTGCACATGAATTTGTTCCTTCAAGACAAAACAAAACAGATATTGGTGCCTTGTGGATGTTGGGGAAAGGGGAGGAGGAGAGGCTGAGCAGACATGCAGTGTAATTGTAATCATTCAAAAGAAGTTAACACTATGGGTTGTCAACAGGGAATTCTTAACAAAAACGATTCCAAACTGGTTCTTTCCTTCTACCTAAGGATTAGAAAGCTGGTCCTATCCCTCCTACAGTACAAATAACAGCTACAAAGATACCTTTTCTAGTTTCCCCAAAGATTACATTCCTTCACTGAAGGCAGGTAACTACATTGATGTTCAGCTTGGTTATTTGTGGCCACGTACCCCATCTCTGTATCTCTTTGAAACAATCAGATTTACAAATCTTCAGTGATACAAAATGGTGACAAAAGAGCTGTACAACTGCAGTTCTCCCCCAGCTGTTTAATTTAAAGCTGAGAAGATTCATTAGCAGAAGCAGTTCCCACAAGATCACCACCATCTCACACTTCTTTTTTTACATCATTGGGACTTTGTATGGGAAGACAAGTAGCAGAACATAGAGCAATTCTCTGAGCACCAGAAGTAATTATTTGTAGAGATGGGAGGTGGAATAAAATTCTCCTTACACAAAATTCAGAGTGTAGTGGAAGCTGTGGAAGGCTTATGTCAAATGCCACTGAAAACTGGAAGCACATACTTCTTTTGCAGCACTGTTATCTTCCCAGCTTTACAAACAATAAGGGCATTTTTCCTTTAGAATGATTCCAACATATGAGACCCCAGCTCTCCTTCATTACAGGTGACTTGTGTTTGCAAGCCCATCTAGACACTACTAGAGATCCATCCTATGACTGCTCATGCTTACCAAACACTTTGGTGACACTTGTTGCTTTAAGGCCCATTAGATCTGGCAGCTGATCAATGATGATGTCTCTGCTAGCCTTTATCTTGTGAACCCTTTCAATGCTTCGTCTCTGCCAGTCAGTCCAGTAGATGTAATCTCCCAGCAGTGTGAACCCAAATATGTGTGGAAGTTTATCTTCTAGGAGGGTTTTCCTCATTGTTCCATCAACATTTATGACCTGGGGGATGCATGAGAAAAAAGGAAAAAAAAATCATCTTCTCTAATGTGGATACAATTAAAATGGCAATATCAATCCTATTTTTGACAGCTCTGTTTTCATGCAAGAACCTCCTGAAATTCACTGTATATTTCTTTCAAAATACCTCTGGGTTTGTCAAAAGAGAAATATACTGGAATGACAGGACTGAAAGTGGCTTATCTCACACTCTCTCCACTGAAAGCATGAATTTAACTTGCATCAGTTCAAACCTGCAAAGACCACTGCAAAGAGAGTGGGGTTTGGGATAGGAGTGAGGTCCAGGAGATTTTTAATCTTCATTCATGTCTTGGTCTCACTGCTGAACCCTTTCCCCAGAAAAATTGCTGGAGTGACCTTCAGCACTCAGTCATGGGCAACAGAGGTCATCAGAACTTTCAGGGCACAACAAGGCCATGTGGAATCTGTACTTTCTGAAATTTTGGATTTTTTACCATAAAAACTTAAGTTTTTCTCACTTTTGTGATAAACAACATCTTTAACGTAAGTATTAATTTCATAAATCAGTATTCCTAAAACTGCAGTAAATTAATTTCTCTGAGACAAGTCTCTTTTGCCCCTGATGGTTAACTGGTGAGTGATCTCCCTCTCCCTATCTTGACCCAAAAGCCTTTTGTTATTTTTACTCTCCCTTGTCCAGCTGAGGAGGGGAGTGACAGAGCAGCTTTGGTGGGCACGTGGCATCCAGCCCAGGTCAACACACCACACACATGGCATCTTCCAGTCTCCATCAGCAGATGTGAGCAGTCAACTGCTGTATCTTCCTAGTCTACACACAACAATCATCACTTTAACACAGTCTATCTTCCAATACTGCCTTCATCTACACAAGAAAACTTCAGGAGAACCTTAGGACTATCTAGAAGCTTATATGAATCTGAACACAAAGTAAACCTCTGGATTTCCTTCCAGACAAAAAGCCTCCTGCTGAAGACAGGTAAAAAATAACACTGGCATTCCTCAAAAGGAAGTTTCAGAGGAGTTGTGTGTCATCCCATCAACCTACCACTCTTCTACTACCTGATGAAGTAGCAGAGACTGAAGATTAATGTCTTTTTATTTTGTTAAGCTAAATAAAGTACATTAAAAAAGGCTATATCTACAGTTAAAAGCCAAATGGTTCTGCAATTATCTCATTACATCATGTCCAGACAAACCCCAAATGCTCACTTATTTAACACAGCATCAGTCCCACAGGCAACAGGCAGGTTCAAAAGTTCATCATGCATACTCAGGTGCTGGAGCCAAAGTGGTGCCACACTTAAGTAAATAAGACACCATTTCCTCTACAACAACACATCAGCAGGGTGATGATCAAACCACCACATTTCCAACTGCTTTTACAGATACAGACAGTAAAAGTATAATTCAAATACTAGAGCTGCTGACTAAAACACAACAGCTGAAGGTTGGATCCAAGGATGCTGACACACATTATTTAAATCTATGCACATCTGTGGATGCTGCAGATGACACCAAGCTATTGAACTACATGAACCTCATGAGTTAATCTAACACTGCCAGGTCACCACTAAACCATGTCCCTCAGCACACTTCTACATAGTTTTTAAACCCCTCCAGGGACAGTGACTCCACCACTACCCTGGGCAGCCTGGGCCAGGGATTGACAACTCTTTCAGGGAAGAGATTGCTCCTCATGTCCAACCTAAAGCTTGCCTGATGCAACTTGAGGCTGTTTCCACTTGTTACCTGGGAGAAGCGATCAATCCCACCTTGTTCTAAGCTCCTTTCAGGGAGTGAGTATAAGAAGTCACCCCTGAGCCTCCTTTTGCCCATGCTAATCAACCCCAGTTCCCTCAGCTGCATCTCACAAGACTTGTGCTCTAGACCCTTTACCAGCTTCACTGTCCTTCTTTGGACATGCTCCAGCACCTCAATGTCCTTCTTGCAGTGAGGGACCCAAAACTGAACATAGCACATTATATGGTTGTTCAAGCACGGTGGGAAGAGAGATCCAAAATGTGCAATCAGACAGCAATAAAATGCTTAATGGCTTATATTTTGGCTGAGAAGGTGATGGAATAAGTGTACTCTCTCTCTCCCTAACATTCCTCCCTGCAGAACACCTGCAAATCCAAGGAGGCTTCCCTTGGATGCAGAAGGGCAGTTCTGACTTGGGAGGATTTTCCTGTGCTGTAGGCAATCAAGATCTTTTAGTGGTATCTAATTCATGGCAACAGACAGGAAATGCTAACCAACCATGGGTCTACCTTCTAGTAGCAGCCAGGGAAAAGCCTGAACAATGAGCTGTGACACACAGCTCACTAGAGAGTCCTAACTTCCAATCCTGCTGCCAACCACCTTCCCAGAGTTTCACCTCTACTCTAGCACATGAATCAAAACCCTGAGGATGCAAAATAAAAACCTACAAACAGGTCTCCTAAAGCACAACTCCTTTCACTGACGTGGCACAGCTAATGAATCTCCTTACTAACTTCTCCCTCTCAGAATGTGCATACCCTGCTGACTGCAGCCACAGGGAAGCTGTTCAGGTGCATTCCTTGTCATTTAGCACAAAGAAACCAGAATAGGCTTTTTTCTTCTCAGGGTTTTGTCCTCTTTTCTATAACTGACAAATGGATTTTGACTTGGGTCAAAGGATAAATGCAACACTACATCTGCTGTGCTTTCCACACAGAACACTGAACCCCCCTCCAAGGGAGGCACACACCAACAGCCCCTGATTAGTCTTAAGACTTCAATGACAAATCTCCTAATGAGGCATTGCCAAGCTCAGCTAAAATCTGTTGTGGTCAAAATGAAATCAACATCAAACGCCTTAACAAACTGAATTACACAAAAAAAACATGATAAGGTGCTAAAGTGTGATTTTGTTGTGGGGTTTTTTTTTTTAGATGCTGCTGCAGTGTATGCAAAATGATTTGACAAATATTTCCAAATATAACACTCAAGAGCTCTTGGCTCTTTGAAGAAGATTAAAGTAAATCAATGCAATTAAAGTCCACACATCAGTGTGATTCATGTAGTCAAGTTATATTTCAGGTGCATTTGTGAAAAAAAACAACTATTCAGCATACATATAGGATGTCTCTTGACAGAACTCAGATACCTTGCTCCTAGATTTAATTCATTAAGATAAACCCAAATTTATTCAATTGCTACAGACAAAGCTGTAGTCAAATGGAAACCAGTCCTGGGGCTGAGCTAATTCACTGTGTGAGCAGACACAGCAGGTTGGCAAGGATAAAATGACTTGACTGCCATAGTAGTATGAGAGCCATGTGGTGGGCTTGCTGGTCTGTGAGTTTTGTGCATCTACCCCTCTTCCCTGTGGAAGTGGAGAGCTACACTTTCTTTTGCAGTGAGGGTGACTGAGAACTGGAACAGGTTTCCCTGTGGAATCTCCATCCTTGGAGGTATTCAAAAGCCATCTGGTCAAGATCGTGGGCAACTGTCCCCAAGCAGCCCTGTCTGGGCACAGGAGTTGGATCAGATGACCTCCAGAGATCCCTTCCAACATCAACCACTCTCTGATTCCCTGAATGGCTTCTAACAACTCTTAGAGAAGACTCTAAAAAGGCATCTCAAGTGAACAATGCCCAGTCTTCTTTGACTGGAGAATGAACTTGCGAGACAAATCCCATGGGTGGCACTCAACAGGGAAAGAAAAATGGAGAGAAGTGGAGAACTGCAGAGAGTAAAGAAGCCTGCCCCAGAAAGAGAAGAGTGGAGCAGCTGTGAGCAGTCTGTACCACAGTCTATATTCAGCTGAGTATAAGCCATTCATTAACATTTCCAACAGCTGAAACACAACTACCTTTCAGCAATGCTTCAGGATAAAAGTGTACTCCTTTTTTTTTCTGGTCTGAAGTGGCTTAATGCCAGGCATGTATTGGCAGACATTGGCAAGCAGGAAAGATAATAACATTAAAACAAATAGTACCAGAACCCATATATCAAAAAAGGGTGGGGATGGATGGAGGAGACATATCTGGCCATTTTCCACAAAAAGGACTACTTGAATCTCTTAGAAGTCTGTTGCCTCAAACACTTGAGAATTCAAAAAGCAGTTCCTCACTGTTGTCAACAATTTCTGTCCAACTTGACAACATTTAGGCAACCTGGTAAAAGGTGCCTCAAAAATAAAATTAATCAGGTTTCTATTGTCATCACATTTCATGGATTAATGCTACATGTACTATTGCACCTTTCTCACCATTGTCATTTCAGGGAAGTTTTGATGTTGAAGTACATGCTTATTAGTATTTTCTGAACTCTCACATTGCTTAGGGGTTAACATTGGTTACCAACTGCAAACTGTCAGCACTCACATACGTTTAGAAGAAGCTATGGATCAAGAGAGCGTGGAGGATGAATCTATACAACACCATGAGCCTAACACTGCTACTAAACTATTTGTAAAAGGGCAAATTGTTACCAACACACACAGTGACACACTACCACCCTTCTCTTACATCTTCTTTGCCTTTCCCTAAGAGACATTTCCTCATTTCTCACTGCAGAACTTGTCACTTTAGCTTGTTGAGGACAGAGCATGACAAGATACTTCTCTACGGCTATACATACGGGGGTTATATTTTAACTCCTAATACAAAAGCCACTTTGAGATGCTCAGTAAAGAGAACTCCAAGGAGTATTATTGAGTGTCTGTACTCTTTTTTGGCAGCCTTTCCTTGAGGGGCACTACCTTTAGAGCCCATCCTTGCTGCCAGGCTCTGTCGAGCAGCTGTGGTGGCATGCCATGGCTGGTGGGGCAGTCGTGGCTGTCCTACAGACCAGCACAGCAGAGTAGATGGGGTTAACACCAAATGGAAGCCAGTGGAGAAAGAGCATCATACTGCTTCTGATAAGTCTACACACACACACAAAATTCCTACCAGTCTAGCAATGCTGGCTTACCCCAAAACTATCTGTTCCAGATGCAATGACTCCAGCATGTTTTCTTTATCATCATGGCTAGGCTTCACGAACGAAGATCCGGGGTTTTCTTTATCAATTTGTTCTGTTTCATACAAATTAAAATCTACACTTGCCAAGGAATATAAGGCAGTTCAGTTGTGACTTGTTAAAACAACCCAACCAGCTACAAAAATGCCAGATGCAAATGAGTAAAATTTGTCATGAAAAATTAGTACTAGTTTATAGAGACCTCTAGTTTTCTTTGGGAATAATATAAACATAATGTATTCTTACACTTGTGCTCCTATTATCACCATTTAAAGTGGTTATTTATTTGCAGTCATGATCTGTTTGTATTTTTCCATATCACACCTGAGCTTCTCCCAGGACTGAACCCAACCTTTCTAGTTCCAATGAGAGCACTTGACTTTCAGATAGAGTTTTCCAAACAGGAGCACATGCAATGAGCTCTGACAGACATTGATCAATGGATCAATTTCTTCTTGTTGGAAAGGTTGTGTTAACATGACTGTGATTTTGAATCTGCCTATATTTTCTAAACCTCATCTAGGAGCACCTAATGTTTTCCATATGAGTTACACCAGCCTGACATTCCCAGAACTTTGTTCTACTTACAGGATATCAAAGGATTAAGGGTGCAGCTGGTCAATTCTGCAACTTATCTCTCATAAGCAGGAACACTATGGCATGCTTGGAAACTCCTTAAAAGGGGAAAAAGTTAAACACAAACATTCTCAAAATAATTTATGGCAACTGGTGGCTAGACCCTACAGCACAGAGGATCTACAGAAATAGAATTTTGGTTTTATTTTTAGGTAGAAGTTGCTTATTTAATATACTTCAGGGAAATCTTACCTCTTGGAAATAATTTTTTGTTCTGAAATGCTGACCAGCATGAGTTAAGTTTAAAGTGGCATGTGACAACTATGAAATTTAGCTAATATCCATTATGAAAACAATATGCCTTTCCAACTTCTAGTTACCCAGTCTGGGAAAAGTGAAGAAGAATTTAGTCTTTTTACAATAATATTTTTAAGAAGCATATATCTTAATTTTTCTCACTTCTCTCCTGATCCCCTTTTTCTTCAAAGGGATTTGAATAGTCCTGTAATATCTTTACCCTCTCCTTTCCAAATCCAAACATATTCCCAACTCTACAGACAGCTGAAAGACTGTGGAAATTGCACTTCGTATCGTTGCCTCTGTTGTAGTCCTGCTGATGAACTCGGGACAGCAAGTACATTTATAACCTAATAGGCACAACATGAATGAAAGGCACACAAAAATAAAATAATGAACTTGCCATGAGAAAAACATTGTGGTAAACTTTCGAGTCTAAAAACCAGCTCAGCAATTTTAATAGCCAACTACAATTCCTTAAAAAGTCAAAAGGATGTCAAGAATAACAGCTATACTTGATCTTGGAGTAGAAAGTGGCACCAGCGCTGGTCAACCTCTCCAAAGAAAAGACTTGCCTCCTTTCCAACATTACCATACTAACATTAACTTGTAATGAAATACCAATTAAGCTAAATGTACTATTTCCTACTCCTATTTTTCTCCTTTGTTTTCTTACTCAAAATACCTGGATTTCTTTTTTTTTAAATCCTCTGAAAAAAAATAAACCAACAAACCAACCTTTCCATGGTTCATACACAGGGCTGGTTTCACTCAAGAGAACAGAAACTCATCAGTCACATCACACCTTTTGTTTTCAATCCAAGGTCCTAGGCCTAATCAGCAGAGAACGAGAGATATGTTCTCCTAAGAGTACACATCTAAGTAAGGTTGTTCATCAAGAGCTTCCTAGAACAAACCAACATGAAATAGTGGAGGCGAGTTTAGCTGAAATTTGATGCCCTTTTAGCTTACAAGACAGATTCTTTCAGGACATGATTTCCCTGTACTCAAACATAAGTACAGTCAGCATCTACTAATAGGAGAAGAGCAGACATACACGTCTTCAGGAACATCTTCACATACATCTTCAGGACATACACATATTGTCAGCAGGAAGTCAGCTGCAGTCAACTGCAACTTGCAAACTTCTCTGCCTTTATGAGTCTAGTCTAAGATTGGAATGAAGAACTTCACTCCAAAAGAACAGTACCTAAGAGTCCTTTCTAGCTGAACTTGCGCAGTTAACTCACGTATGGGGAAGATAGTTTGGGTGTACAGCTTAAATACTAGACAAAGATGGATCCCACTGTGTAACCTCAAATAAGTCACCAAATCTCTCCAAACATTATTTCTCCATGGGCAAAATATGGATAAAATGTCTTCGTCTTTTCCAGACCCTGCCTTGTCTGTTCAAACTGCTTCTCAACACCAAGAAAAGAGCCAAGCTAATATATCTTTCAGACCACAGCTTAAAATTTGGCAGGCAGTGCTGCTCAGGCCAGTTCAAGTAGATGCCACCTTGTCTCTGGCCTCTCATTCCCTTCTTGATACCTTCTTGCCATGTCAGCACAACTACTTGTGTGGCAGACAAGTAATTTTGGCTGGTTCTTTTTCAGCTGGATCAGTTCCCTGCTCTGCTCTTCCACGTGGCTGCACAGACTGCTCTAGCAGCCAGATCAGAGCAGGACACACTGGAAGAGGGAGGGAAGGGACTATCTGTGGGAGCTGATGCAAAGGACTTGTACAACATTATCTTCAGTGATGTAATAAGCCCATGGGAAAAGTGTGTCTCCATCGAGTGTCTCACTGGGTTACAGGAGGAGTTCTTCCCTTTTGAACCAGTAGGAGATGGCTGAACACCTGCCTGGGATTGGAAGTGGTGAAGGAATTCCTTGTTCTACATTGCTTGTGTGTGTGGTTTCTGCTTTCCCTATTAACCTGTCTTTATCTCACCCCAGAGCAGTCTCACTCTCCTCTCCCCATCTCACCGAGAGCGAGTGGCTGCGTGGGGCTGAGCTGCCTGGGGTTCAACCACAACACTTCTAATCCCACTTAGGAGGAGAAGCACCTCCAAATCAGAATCCTCTCTGCCCCTGAGCTTAAGTATGATTTCAGCAGTACTCACGCTCTCAGATAAAAGCGAGGAATCACAAGAGACAGTCAGCTGCACCCATTTCTCCTCACTGAGGTCTTATTAATGCCTCTTCAAACAATGCAGCTCTCAAGGACAAGACAGAGCGAGCTGAGCTGAGCTGATGAGCTCAAACCCAGAGCTGGCTCTCTTGTTAGGGCCAGGCAGAGTTTGCATCTAGCCTGGACCTGACATTTCTGGTTCATAATACTTGCAATGGATAGAGAAATAAGAGGTGGAAAGGAAGGGGGAATTGGAGACCAATGCAAATACTGCACAATATTAAAGACTTGGGAAGAACTCTGCCAAATATGATATTTGTGTAGAGCAGTGGGCACAACAGCATTCAGCCTGGATGCAACTTTTATCTGCTACTATAACATAAAGGCATAACCCTGCTATAGAACTTGTTTGTGAGAGCATCTTTGAGAATTACATTTGAGCATTACACTGTTTGGGTTTGGTTTTTATTTTTTAAGCACCATAAAAGCATGTATTCTAAATGAAACAACAATATTTGCAGTCATGTTATCAGTCTACTTTCCAATATTCCTACCAAAAACTTACAGATTAATCAGAAACACATGCTTAAGACTTATTTAAACCTGCTGGAACTTCTGACAACAATAAAAGTCCTTTAAAGGAATCACTAGTAAGCTGCCCATGAAAACATACCCCAAAAATCTAAAATTTTGCATTGTTTCTGAACTAACCATTTAGTTTGAAACAAGAAAAAGTGAACAATCACCAAAAAATGCTTACTGCTGGACACAGATTTGAGCCACAAATACTTGGATCTGCAAACAAAATATCCTCATTTAATTTAATCCTAAAGGCCATGTATTGACTGTACAACACAGATAATTATTTTAATCTTGCTAAAATAGTCAAATTTCACCTACTCAGAATTATAACCTGTAACAAGGCAGAAAAGCATGAGGCTATCTTAAACTCAGCCTCTTCCACTGGCCTCATCCATGGGCAAAAATGCTGTTAAGGATTGAGCTTTAATTGGCAGTGAGAGCCTTTACCAACATTTCATAGCCATCTCCAGCTAATTTAACTGCCAGGCTGGTTCCTTGAGTTCTAAAACAATCTGCTCCTGAGGGATAGGCACTAATTAAGCCACTCCAAGATCACTCCTGATCTTGCTTGAGTAACACAGAAATTCTCACCCATTCTGGGCTGAGTCTCAACCTATCTGTCAGCCTTGCTCAAACTAAGACTTCAGAAGGAAGCAGCATCTCATCTCAGTACAGATAATGAAGGTA
This sequence comes from Bucco capensis, assembly GCA_013396975.1. Lineage (NCBI taxonomy): Eukaryota > Metazoa > Chordata > Aves > Piciformes > Bucconidae > Bucco > Bucco capensis. Next base: position 121,268 of record VWZO01020931.1, read on the forward strand.
AAACACACTTTCCTCCCCATTTTAACCAAGGAAGTAGACAGAAGCCTATTCTCAGCTCAGAAGAGGTCAGTGGAACAGCTGAAAGATATTGCAGGGGTATTCACAGAAGTCCATTTAGGAATCAGGTATCTAGTACTAGAGAAGAAATCACATTCTACTGGAAAAAAAATCTAAAAGCTGCTTCTGTGAAAACACTTACATAATCAAAGAATGCTTTATGAAAATATTTCTGTGTAAAAAGAAAAAGTAATCTGACCATCTTCCAGCCAAGAAAAGCTGAAGTATGGTAATTCAAACACTATTATTTCTTCTCAAGTTAGTACCCCTAGAAGTGTGTTAAGATTTCCAATTCCCTTTCCTTGCTTCTTTCAGAAGTATGTGAAGGCATGAAACCAGTTCTCCTGGCTCCTGCTGCTACCAGTGCAAAGCTATTGGATGTGCTTCCTAGCAAAAAGTTCTTCAATCTGATTCTCCTATGTTTTGGATCAAGAGCTGCAAAAGCCAGTGTCATTTGACAGGTACCTGTGAGAAGTGTTGAGTGCTTTTTCCCCCCAGGTGAATGCTTGGTTCCACATACTTGAGAAAACTGAAGCCAGAGGTAAAGACCTAAGATGCTCATTTACCTTTCTCACCATAAACAGGCTACAGTTTTATTACAGAATAGCCCTGGTCAAGATGCAGTCTGCTTCAACATACCACAGCTGATATTCCACTCATTCCTTCTGCCAACTTTAAAACAAAGCAGCTCATAAAAAGGCTAGACAGTCTGTTTTAGCTACCTTCTGCCTTTTCGTTTAGGAAGGCTGCTGCAGCAGCACACCAGCTATTCAGATCAAGACACTGAGCTGCATTCATCCTTCACACATATAAATCATTCCCTCCAGCCTCTTGCTCCAGGGTCAAGTCCAGCTCCAGGGAACACTGGCTGAGCTCCACCTCTTGGGAAATATGCCACCTGCAAGGCTCCAAGTATAAGGCTCCCAGTACCAGCTGAAATACATTAAGGGGCTGTGGAGACACCCCCTCTGCCCTTTACCAGAGATCTCTGCCAGCCCCACATGGTAGTAATCGTGCATTGAGCAACCTTAGGAACTGCCAACGTTCTCTGTTTCCATGATAATCTCCACCGCCTGCAAAAAGACCTGGCTTCAGTTTTCATGGACACAAATATTCAACTTCTTTTCTAAAGTTAGACTTAAACTCTGTCTCCAAGTGCAGGGCCCCAAGACTTGTGAAGCATTCTGCCCCAGTTCCAAAAAGGGCTTAGAATTCCTGCTGTAGCTCCAGCTAGCTTTCTGATCTCACACCTTGCACAGCACTTCTGGTATCTTGGTCTTAACCTACCAGAGGGAACAAAAATCCAATTACCCATGGTACTGGTAGGTCACTTCCAGAATGATGCTTGTTTATTGAAGTGGGGTAGGTAGAAATAAGATATATCCAAATTCCCTGTATTTAAGAGATGCAGTGGAAAGCTGACAAAGCAAGCAAGAAAAAAGGAGTGACCCCTGCTTTATTTTGATAAAGAAGAACTTGACTAGGTCAAAACCAGTATTAACATCTAAATTAAAGAATGGTAACAACTTCTTTAAGAACAGGATTAAACAAATTATCTTGTCAGCAGGAAAAAGTAGAGGAAAGGGCAGAACAGAATGGGATTGGAACACTGCCAACATTAAATACTTATTAAAGAACCCTGCAAACAAGAGCTAAATTACTAATTGCACCTGCAGTGATAGCACATCACTTGCTCCAAATTCCATCGCTCCTCCTGATTCTACAAATGTCTGGAGACTCACAAACCTTTTGTTTTTCTCCATGTGTGGAAGAAAAGGGATGCAAGAGTGGGATGACTTCTTCCCTTTTTCCTGCTACTGGCCACCTGCAAGACTGAACTAGTCTCTTCATTTCAGTGTCTCTGTCTCTCCCTCTCCCCTTTTGTTCTGCCTGTTTAGCTTTGGGGCTTGGTGGGTGGCTGCTTGAGTGTTGTGTTTAGTTTGTTTGGGGTTTTTTGTAACTTACATTTGGCATTTTACTTAAACCCAGCTCTTGAGAGACACTGACTGGGTGGGAATCTTGGCTTAAATTCTAGTATAAAAGTTTCAAGTGTTCCAGGTTTCACAGAAATTTCAAAAATGTAACATGAATCCTTGAAAGGTTTAAAAGAAAAGGGCAAAAGGCAAGTTATAAGAAGTCTTTTTTAGTCCCCATTTTTAAGCAGATCTTTAGGGAGAAGAGCTATTCCATGCATGAGCTACACTGCCCGGGGCAATGGGACAAACCCATCGTCTGGCTTCAGTAATAGTGGAACAGCCACACACTGTGTTTCTGTGCTGTGACTGGCACTAGCAAGATTCACAGTCTGCATGAGGAATAGAAAAAACAAGCTTCACTTTGTCCTGGTCAGGAACTTTCTCATGAAAGCATGTCCTGAGTGAGTGCTGAGGAGGAGTTTCAGGATCTGGCTACATTTATGTGTGTGCCTGTGTATAAACACACACACATACACATCTGTGTAGTTGTACATGTGTGCATGGAAGTGCATCTGTGTGTTTCTAATATGTTTTCAGAAATCCTGTTTCCTGTTGGAAGATTCAAAGACATGAATAACCCACCCATGGACAAATCAGTTACATATTCTTTACTTCTCAAGCCAAATTTTCCTGGTGATATATAATGAGATTTTACATACTTTGAGCCTCATTGACTAATTAGATCAATGCAGGCTACTCCCCCTGTCCCTCCCTTTTTGTAGTAGGGACTTTCATCGCCTGTAGCTACACAAGTGTGGTTGCTTTTGCCAAATACTTGGAGATATACTGCTAATGGCTTCATTTGAACTCCACATTGCTGCATATTAGTAGAGAGAAGGGGGGCTGTGTATTTCAATCCAAGCTGCGATTGCTTTGATGTTGTTTGTAATGAGGAATATGTTTTTATTTATACATATCAGAGCTGTTATAGGAATTTGTGCTTCCCAAAGGATTAGATTTCCACTATCAAACACACACAGTATATACTTAGAAGAAGGGGGAGGCTAACTAGAGGTCAATTTTCCACTCACAAACTACTGTGCTTAGCCTCTTTCACAGACCTTTCAGCATCTTCTGGAAGCAGTCAGATTCAATGCAGAACTACAGAAGGAAGAGGGCTCATAGTTAATACATTGGGAAGCTGGATGCTCCTGGGCACCAGAACCACACTCTTTACTCACAGCTGTGTGAGAAAACTGGAGTTTTTCTCTGGCCCAGTGAGTGGTACATATTCTAAGCACTCTTAAGACACTAAGAAAGCTGCTGTAATCACACATTTATTTAAGGGATGCAAACTCCATCTGAATAAAATCTCCCAATACTGCTTCTGGAGAATGCTAAACTCTCTCACTTTCCTGTGAACCGACCAAGATGAGGTGGCACTGAGCCTGACTGGAGTAGAGAGCAAGGACAGATGGGCACTTGCCCAGCCTGGTGTGCCTGGCACTGTGATAACCCCAGCTGAGCACGTAGGGTCTTACCTGCTACAGAGAATGGCTTCAGGTCATGTCTGAGACTTAGTTCTCAGCTCACCGTCAGCAAGAGAGACAAGCCAGATCACAAGGATGCTGCAGAGAACCCTGTGTGTCAGCAGAGGTACATGCTCACACAGGACTTCTGCCCCTGATTTTATTAAACAAGGCTAAACACCAGAGAGAGTAATCCGAGCAGACCAAAATCATTAATTTTCTACTTCAAATTACTGGGTTGACATAAAAGAAGAGCATTTACAACAACCCTTCTGTGCATCTCTGGGAAATGTAAGCTTTGTCTGAGCCTGAGGACATGGGAGGAGGCAGCCACTCTGGCTACAAAAATATCAGTTTCCTGTTTAAAATATGGGCCCATATTTAGACTTGATGGCTTGTCATCCGAGAGGTTTCTCTGGATAGAAGGAAGGTTTGTTTGCTTGTTTCTATTAGGGATAAGGCAATTTTCTGATTGGGATCACAGTGTTTTTATTTGTCAATTTTATGCCAATTTTGAGTAAAAAACCAACTAATTTACTGAAACACTGCCTGTGGTTCAATACATCCAATCCCAATTCCTTTTTAAAAAGAATTAGTCATTTACACCCAGAATAAATTTCAAATTTTGGGAATGCCTGGACTATGCAGCTGTTATATAGTAAACTATTAGATACTCAGAGGAAGTTCTTCTCAAAAAAAGAAGCTGAAGCTGGTTTGATCAGAAAGAGGAGAATTCCCATGACCTTCCATTGCCTGTATCTTAATGCTGATGTGCGAGTTCCAGCAGTATATTCACCACAAGAGACTTTTAACCTCCCCCTTGATTGTGAACAGCTGGCACTGCCTACTTGGCTCTCTAAGAAACTGTCAAACGCAGCTGCAACGCAGAGGAAAAACTACCTGGAAAAAGGCAGGGTGAAAACTTTCACCCATTTATTTGGAAAGATACCTCAATGAGAAGTTGGCAAGCTACATGCCTTTGGCTTGTCCAGTACTCACCTCCCCAAAGCAGAAGAGATCTGAGAACTTACTGAAATGAGTAAGTTGCTGGGGTCTCTAAGAGAGAAGCTCAAATCTATTTACTTTAAAGCACCAAGGCTGAAAAAGACAGCAGTTCTCAAGCTGATTCACCAAGAACTTCTCTTTTGAGAACCATTTGCTATGTGTTTTTCACCTCTTTCACAAGATGTAAGCAAGCTGTGATATTCACCAACAGAACCAGCTTTAACTTCGCATTGAGAGAGCTGTGCTGTGCTACCAGGTGCCCTCTTACAAGTTCAAACCTTTAAAAGCCAGGAAATAGGTCATGAATAATGCCAGAAGCCTGTTGATAAAACAAGACAAAAAGCAAATGCTTGTACCACAAACAATTTTGACATTTGGTCTGCAACTGAATCCTCGAAGGCAGATTCACAAGATCAGAATACTAAATCCATAAGACAAACCATAGGGAGGAAAGAACAGAGGCCAAAGGAGAGGCAGTGGCACTCCACAGAAATGCCTTGAATCTCCCATTTCCTGACATCAGTAAGTTTGCATTTATGCAGCATTTCACAAACTGTAAATTACTAATTACTAAGGCTTCAACAAGCTAGAAAACACTAACCTTCCTCCACTCCAGGGGCACATGATACTGAAACACCCAACCCAAGAGCGTACAGCAAGTCCGTACAAGTACCACCTACTTTTGTCTCCTGGGGATCTACTTTATGCTGGAAGATTTCCCCAGTACAACTCTGCCAGAAACACCCACTAGCAGAGGAACAAGTCCTACAGAAGGAACGGGTGCTGGTGCTCTCTGGATGACACAAACACTCTGAGCAAATGACTTTCCCAGCTCTAGCAAAGGCTGAGGGGCATGACTTCCACACTCCTAACCCTCATAAGCTTTAGACCTGGCTTAAGTATCAAATCTAACCACCTCCAGGCAGCTCACTAAACTGAAACAAGTCTCAGTTTAATCATCTGGAACATGAAGGGCAATGATGCTCCCTAGCTACAAGAGCTGTTCAACTTTCTAAGAAGTGGGTGGTGCAAAATTTAATCCCTCTCTAAAAGGAAAGTACTCACGTTTCAGTGCCTCACAGGATGCTCTTGAAAAGTCATTGCAAAGCACAGTACCTCCCGCAGGGAGCAAACCCAAGGCTGGGCCTTACTAAACCTCTGCTGGGCCATCAGAACACAATCAGCCTTTAGGAAAATCAATCAGCCAACAATCCACGAGTCTTGTAATTACTGCTCTGGAAGAATCTTCAGAACATCCTGGCTCTGACCTCTATCACCTCCCAGATTCCCCACGGAAACAGGCATTAACTGCTCATAAATCTTGTGCTCAAGATTTCTAAATCACTAAGGTAGTATCACACCTTAGGCTGGGCTTTGCAATTTTGGAGTAGGAGTTCAGCAGGGCAAAGTACCTCTATTGTATCAGTCTGGACTAGCAAAAATGATACCTTGAAGCATGACACAGTTTCAGGAGTAACTTCCAATCTAAGCATAAATTCAGAGGCAGGAGATCCTGCAGCTGCAGGGATTTCTGCTCAAGCTGTCACAGGTAGTGACAAGTTGGGTGTTGAAAATTTGCTTCAGTTGATACTATTTTTGGGGGGAGCTGTGCAAGCAAACCCAAGCAATTCTCTTTTTAACACTGATGACAAATATTTCACTCACCCTTTAACAAAGATACACATTTCTGTGCTTTCAGCTCAGGTCCTGTGTCATGCTCCTACATGCAGGTAGCACTGGCTCTACAGGCAGCTGCTAGTCGCTGCTTCTCCTTTAAGCATTTTCATTTATCTGATTTAACAACACGTCACCCATTAATATTCTGCTCTGGCAACAGACTTGGGTAGTCGTGTTATTTCCAGTGAGTGTGAATCTGCACCAGCAAATCCAGCATTCAGAAACAGGGAATGTGTAGATTACCCTGTGCTGCTCTATAATGACACCATAGAATCATTTGGGTTGGAAGGGACCTCTGGAGCTCATCTAGTCCAAGCCCCCTGCAGTGGGCAGGGACATCCCCAACTAGAGCAGCTTGCCCAGAGCCCTGGCAAGCCTCACCTGGAATGCCTCCAGGGATGAGAACTCAACCACCTCCCTGGGCAACCTGTTCCAGTGTTTCAACACCCTCATGGTGAGGAACTTCTTTCTAATGTCCAGTTTAAATCTACTCCTCTCCAATTTAAAACCTTTGCCCCTTGTCCTTTCACTGCAGGCCTTTGCAAACAGGCCCTCTCCAGCCTTCCTGTAAATCCCGTTTAGGTAGTGGAAAGCAGAAAACTACTTTTGCCAAAAAGAAATGTAACTGCTGTGCCTTCCAAAGACAAAATCCAACGCCACCACTCCCCCAAAATCACCAACATGGTTCATAGACTTCCATCCCAAAACCATTCAAGAAAACCACTTAAATGGGGTCCATTCATACTATTTCTCAATACTGAGGCAACAGGAACACCTCTGCTAACTGCACATGCCCAAGGACAGCAGGGACCCATTGTAGGTGAAGCCAGCACACAACAAAGGTGACAAGGAAAACACAGTGCCCCAGACAGAAACCAGGACACAGAGAAGCTGTGCCATGCTACGGATCATCAAGATGTACCAACAGAAGGAAACAACTAAATTGAACATATTCCTTTATAAAGTTTGTTATACAAGTATCCAGCCATGAAAAAAACTATTAAGGGTGACACTGACCATCAGATTTTAGCTAATTACAATTTAGAAAAGTACTAAAAAATTAAATAGCATAGAATCTCTCCTTAGCCTGCTTGGCAACCTCTTAAAATCTGCTTTCTGGGGCTTGCTGAAGAACTCATTTCTTTTTCCACCTTTTACTAGAAATATGAACCACCACCTCATATTGCTCCCTTTATTTCCTGTTCATTTGCTCCTATTTTTACATTAGCACCAATGAAAAAAACACTGCACAGGCTAAGCTTGAAAAAAAATTAAGGTGGGTACTTGACAACCTTTTAATTCCTCTGTTAAACAACTAACCAAAAAACCCAAAGCCACCCAACTAGGAATCCATCAGTCACAGAAAGAGCAGTGCAAGGAATCTGTAGAGCCATTCTTTACAAGCTATGAAGAGGGAAGAGAAGCTTCTCTGAAGCAGGCTGCCCTTGCTAGGTTTTTGAAGGCACAAAAAAATGTGAAACAAAAGGTCTGAGGAGAAAATTAGAAGCAGCTTTCAAAATACCACCACACAAAACACCACTGTGTTAGGAGGGAAAGGGAGGGGGAAGAAAAAGGGAGAAGGGAAAAAAGAGCAAAAGAAGAAAATGAAAGAAAAAAGGGTAAAAAAAGATAAAAAATACAATCCAACAGTTCAAGTGCTAGAATCTTTAACATTGCCAACTCACAAACCCATCAAACATTTTCCTCCCATCTATATGCTTCTTTCTTCAATACTCCAGTCCTTGTGAAAAGCGGAGGCAGAAGAAAAATGACTGCACTAAACTTGTGTAACTGCACAACAGGGGTGATTTATGAGTGTTTTTTAACAGCCAAATCAGCCAAACAAATTGTCTGCAGAACTGCAACAGTCAAGCCATTGGGGTTCTTACCGTCGGCAACATCACAAGTGTGTTGGGAGAATCAAATCCTTTATTATAAAAATCAATCACAATTCCCATTCTGATCCTAAAAAAAAAAGAAGGAAAAATAACCCAAACCAAAACAACAAAAAAACCCCACCATCCCCAAAACCTGAGTGCTGCTAATTTAGCCTTCTCCCTGAAGAATGAATTCCAAATAAAAAGGGAGCCGACAGCTGGCCCAAAGCCAAAAAGAAAGCTTTCAGGCACAAAAATTGCCGAGAACAATGTTTGCTCTGCGCTCACGCAACTCTGGACAGACAAGATGGGCAGAGCTGGCAACGTGGCTCAGAATATATATTTATGAGGGAGGATACTGCCCTTTAAAAGGAGAAATAAATTAGAGATTAACGCTTTTTTATGCAAGCTGCAAGGAGAAGAATTCCTGGAGCAATTCAATTCAGCACAAGGAACAAGGTTTCTTTCAAAAAGTCACCCTTTAACTGGAAGGGCTCCTCTTTGCAGGGAGCCTGAACTGAGAAATACGCAGCTCCTTGCTTTCTATTTATAGCCATTCAGGCAGTGAATAGTCTCATTCCAAATGCCACAAGGCATACTCACAACCTTTTATTCCAGAGACCTGATTTGTGTTTCATTTCAAAAAGTCCAGCCCGATGAAAAAAAAAAAAAGAAGAGGGGGAGGGAGGGAAAGCAGCAGCAACATAACACACACAGAAACACTTTTTTCCCCTCAACTTTTCCTCCTTTATGAAGCTGGTGCTGGAGAGTGTGGAAAAGAGGAGTTATTTTAGAAAGTTCCCCATGGGAAGGAGAAAAAAGTGTAAGCTTTGGAAGCACATGCATTTTTACTCATTAACACTGAGTACCAGTTGCCTTGCAACTTAAGCAGATCTGGGGGAAGGAGGAAAAGGAGCGAGGGGTGAGAGCATTTCAATTACTTGGCTTTGAAGGACCCTTCTGAATGAGAAAGAGACAGAAAACACTTGTCAAATGCAAGTTCAAGTGAAAGCCACTTCTGCCAATGAAGTGTGCAGATGGCTGTGGGGGTTCCGCTGAACCCTAACTGGGCCTCTATTATGTCTTTATTGCTCACAAAAAGGCAAGGGTCACCTTCAGTTTAGAATAAGTTAGCATCCTTTCCCACAGAATGACTCTGGTCAATCAAGCCAAGCAAAGGAAGTCTTCCTTTGAGTGACTGCTATCCCATCAGTGCCCTGAAGAATGTTTAGAAAGGCTAAATAGACACAAAACCCTTTGGTCTCATCTACACTACCGACATTTATCAGGAATATTTCCCACCATTGCAGGCAATCCTGGGAGAATCAGGGTAGGCTGGTGGTGGCTGGCATATATCTCTGCTAGATTTCTTTCTTGTTAGGGCTTGATGATATGAGTCTGAAGATGGGACTGAGAGCTTTCAAATCTTCACTAATAAGATGTGGCACAAAGGGGCACAAGCTCTACACCTCTCTTTTTGGCCTGTGCTCTTCAGAAACCCAGAGACCCACCAGGCCAGCTCATCGTATCAGGTCTCCTGTTTCCAACAGCTTCTAGGTCCATGTGTTTTGCAACCAAAAGTTGTAGAGGTTTCTGCTGACAGACATGTGAGGTACCACCTCCTGGCCTGCACCAGCAAATGAGCTGGTGCTTTCCAGCATTAGCTTCTGTGGTGCTGTGAAATACCATCACCAAGACAAAACCCTTAAAAAAACCAAACAAAGCTGAAATAGCAGAAATCTACAATTTGTGTTTGTGGCACAAAACTCTGTATTCTTCATATGAAAAGCTCACACCTAAGGTCACTAAACACCAAAGAAAGGTGCAGTGTCCTCCCCAGTAGGTTCAAAGGATTACATATGAGAAGGAGAGTTCCAGGCACTGAAAGGTCAAGCATCTCCAATACTTTCCTTCTAAAACAGCAACAGGAAAATAAGAGCATAGGAAGGACTTTTTTGCTAGTGAAAAGTTAGTTCCCACACTACAGTTCCAAAACAACCTCCCTGATAGAGTACACTCTGTACATTGACACAAGCAGCCCCAAAGCATCAGAAAAGCAAGTCTCTCTCAGCACTGCTGTAAGAATGTATTCATGGGATCCCAACTCCTGGGCAGCACAAATCACCTTCTCTCTAGGTCAGAGGGAAGCTGCATGGCAAAGCTCAGTCTTGTTGGAAGAGATCAGAGAAAGCAGGAAAATAAAAGCAGAAAAGGGAATAGAATTTAAAGAAAACTCCTCATAGCTACTGGCAAACAATACAGCAAGTAACTTCAAGAAGGTTACTAAGTTAAAAACTCTTCTTTACTCTCCTACCTGCAAGTCAAAGACATTACAAGTTATTCCAACTTCCACAGAAACCACCTGTTTCTCAGAGAAAAAGACATATTTAGTCTGCAGCATAAAAGACATCAGGTTCTCATAAAAGGGGACTCATTTCCATACTTTATAGGAGCTGAAGCCATCATTCCTCTAAATACAAAATCCCTCTTTCACATACAGGAAGGTGATCCCAGCAAGGGAAGCAAAGCAGAATTCTCTCCCTAGCCAGCGGAAAAGGGTGATTTGATATCAGATAGCCTAAAATAATTCTTCAGAGAGAAAGGAGAGCCTCAAGCATGTACAACTCAAATAATTCTTCAACTTTGTAGTTTAATACATCCTCAGGATTTCCTCCTGATAAATACAGCAAAAGCTGCACATCCAGAAGTAATTCCTGAGCCCTCCACAAAGACCAAATTTAGCAGCTGTCTGTCAGTTGCTTGGGTTTTAAGCCATCCCTTTAAAAAGTAGTACAAAACAATACAGTCCCTAGAAAACCAACAAGATTTAGAGGTCTTTGTGACTATACAGCAACCCTAGTAAATCAGAAATGGTTGTAGATAAAAATAAGTTCATATTGGTACAGATTCCACTGTGGAGAGGCTCATAGGAGTATTTTAACTTGCAGATGCCAGTATTTGTGGGTTTTTCACTTTGAAGCTAATGGATATGGTACCAAGCTGCACATATAAAAGTTTGGGAGAATCTCTGATCAAGAGCATCCTATGAAGGGTCATTGCCTCAAATCATTATTTGAGAGTTCTCTACTGGTGCATTAAGTGGCATAAATAACACAGGCCACATCATCTCCTGTCTCTAGGAGTGTTTTGCTGCAAGTCTGATTTTGCTCTGCTTCTTTACAGATGAACGTTTCTGGGGTTTTACGATGCTGAAGGGAAGGTAAACAAACATGAACCTTGCACTTGGAATATGATGGGTTTTACTTCCTGGAAACAGAGAAAAGGAGGGACAAGGGGAGGTTAACCCAGTATCTTAGCACAACCCTTAAGAAAAATTCTCTTTACTACAGAAAAGATTCTCCTTTATTGTGGAAAATCCATTTATGCTCAAGAGTACCCTTGACAGCACTTCAGACATGCAGCTGCCTTCTCCATATGCATGGCCTAGACCATGAAAAAAAGAACTGGAGCCTTGAATTGGATTTGAAGTTATCTGGGAAATCTCAGCTTAAAGAACTGAAATGTGCTCATGGCACCACATGCTGCTGAGGAGACACAGTACAATGTTTTTGGTTCAGGACATTTGCCTTGGGGACTGAAGCTTCCACACCCCTGTCTACTGGGCTGCTGCATTTCAGCCAAAAGGTGACAAAGACAAGACTAATTGAGGTTAAGCCATCATCCACCTTTGGGGCACTTCCCATCCCATCTGGAATGGCAGAAACAGTTTTACTCAAGACTGCTGAAAACCAGAAAATTATTTGTATCTCCAAGAGCACTACTGAATGGAATTTGCCAAAGTTCAGATGTGTCCTTTATACCAAGTGCTTTCCCCTTCAGCACTGTCACACTTTTCTCTTGCTCAGGACTCAGATACAATTTCACCTGCAATTTCACTCAGAACACTGAAAGGGGACAGGAAGGAATTCATTTTGATAAGTTTATCTTCTTCCATTCAGTCAATGGGTTTTTCTGCTCTGTGAATATCTCCCAACTACATAGCATAGAGCAGAAAGGTGAGACACTTACCAGCGTATCAACTAAAGTATCTCATTTTGTAAGCCTGCATCTGACTTTCTTCAGCAGCTCCCACACTTGCTAACAGTCCTCTTGTAAGTAAACAAAGCTCACGTGGTGCAAAGCATAGAACACCACATTGAAATCCCTAATTAAGCAGTAAGTAAAATACAGCTAACTCAATCTTGTAGTTGTAAGAGTGGAGCTAGAAGGCTCCCCTGTGCTCCTACACAGGATATGGACATTGTGTGTTAGCAGCTAGAGGCTGGCTGTGTTTGTGCACTCTAGAAAGAGGTAGTCTCACACCAGGAAATCCTGAACCAGAGTTCAGGGTTTAGAAACATCTAACACAGCCACAAGAGTTTACATTCATAAATACCATTAGGATCTGACATCACTCAGTGCTCTGACCTGCTGAACACTACCGTGGCATTTCAGCACTCTGCTCCTCAACAGAGCTGCTGTGTACAAGGCTGAACCAACTGCATTGTCACTTCTATGGTAGCAAACTAGTTAACAAAGATCATTCCAAATATGCCTGAGCAGAAAACTGTAAATTCTTTCAGCAGAGAAAGTTAAGACACTAACATCCCTGCCAGTCTGAAGTGAGGTACTTATTCTTGAGTCCAAATCTGGTGATGAGTCTGCTGGTGCAAGCAGGACACAGCTAAGAGGCAGATGAGAGAGTAGGGATTCCTGAAGAGAAGAGAGTAAAAGACCCTCTTCCCCTAACTGCCAGGTTCCCTTCTTCCTCAAGGTGCACACCTCCATTGCACTGAAGAAGACCTGTCATATAATTTTGTACAATTGGGAACAGTCTGTTTTATTCTTTATGCAACTCTCCACAGTAGTTATAATTGTCATCATTAAAGCACTGAAGTCAAAGAAGCAGCTCCCTTCCCTCCGAGAAAGCCTTTGTTCCATCCCAGCAATATCCCCTCTGGGAAAAGCAATCATAGCTAATTTTTGTCATGGGTCTAAACAAAGTCCAAGGACTGCCAGAAGCCCCCAGCATTTTAAGACAGTCCTTCCTGCAAATAACTCCTCCTACCCATTCAATAATGACTATCTGGCTGCTGGTTCAAGTTTGGTCTCAAGCTCACTACCATAGATTACTCCCCTTCAGAACCTTAAAAGATAGTTTGTTATACACCAGGTCTTTGGACACTACTACAAAGCTCTCATGAGATAATGTTTGCTGAGCAGCTCCCTTCAAGCAAAACAAACACCCCATCCACCTACAGCAACATTTGTGCTCACTGGTTCTTCAGCAGAACACACAGAGCACTACAGAGACTAACAGCTATTTAAACTAATAAAAACACAGTGGTACCTAATGCTGACAAACCACACACACAACCTCCAACAGGAGAACATACTCAGTGGCCACAGACACCTACCCATGGCACTCCCTCACCAACACAGCTCCATCCCAGGCAGAGAGCAACAGGTTGCAAAAAGAAGAACTGGCAGGGGCAGTGAGGGCAGCAACCAAAAGGCTGCAGGAATATTCTACTGAGCAGAGCCAGAGGAACAGCAGGGACCTACACAGCCTTTGCTAGCCCACTTCTGACATGTGTTATTCAACAGCCACATATTAGATGTCAGTAGATTGTGATACAGATCCCTTCAGAGATGGAACACTTGCATCTAGCAAGGATATAATTTACAACTGCAAAGCAAAAAGTATAGGATATAGTGTATACATGCTTCATCTAGGGACCACAGTATCAGCTGCAATATTGCAATAGCTGACATTTCTCTGTCACAGTTCTAAACAGACTCAAATGTCACTAAGAAGTTCAAAAAAAGCACTGAAATTAAGGGTATCATCAATTTAAGTGCTTCTATGACTGCAGCTGCCTGCTTAGACTGGTATCTGTTCCTTGGCTCAAGGAGATCCTGTACTACTGATTTCTACATCTATTTCACTTTTCTGTTCTCATGTATTAATACAAATATGCAGTGTGGGGATTATTTACATTATAAATATAAACTAGGTCTTCTGAAATAGTTGTATTTACAGAAAAATGAAGCTTTGAGGGTTTATATCTAATTAGCATGTAGCAAGAAGTTTAAATTAGTTCTTCCCTTTATGAGATCTGCCTGTTTCAATAGATCAGAATATCTCTCAAGCAGTTTATGACACTACATAGACTTTTCAGTGCTTCCTTGAAAAATGCCAATGCAGAGAATCACACACACACACACAGACACACACACAAAGCTATCAGCTGTGAGAAAACATCTCATGTAGACATTAAATATTGCATTGTTTAGGCCAAACAACTGGAAGGCAAAGTGTAATATGTGACGTATACTCAGACTGTTTAGAAAAAGCAGCCTTAAAATAGTTTCATTTTTCTCCCCAATACAACTGATTTCTTCAAAGCCTACTCCCACTGAAGTAGCAAACTGTTCCAAATGCCATTTTGCACTATTTATGCAGGATGTAATCAACAACAAACTAATTATAAAGGTTGCTTCCTTAAATTCCAACGGCAGCCCACACAACTGCATCTTGGACAATATTTTCAGTGAGTTCCAAGGACTGTCACCTGGTGCTGACCTACACTTCAGACCTTAGCCACCTCCCAGAGGAAAATGGTGAGGCTTTTGCAAAGACAAATGAAGGACATTTGTCAGTGGAGGGAGGGGAAGGATGAGGCAAAGGGAAGCTGCCAGAAGGGATAGGCTGCCTAACATTTATTCCAAGAACATTGCACAAACTGAAGTGAAATATATACATAATAACAGGCACCTGAGAATTCAGTAATTGCTCATTATGCAATTATACCTTAGGCACTTCAAGCAAATGCTGAAGAAATAGTAGATGGGAAAACCTGGCTAACCACAAAATAGTTTTTAAGGAGAATTAGGAAACTCTACACGTGGATGCCACTGGGTCTTTGCTTCTCTCTCTGCTGGAACTCTGTAATCCTTATTAATCTGCTGTTTGTTCCTGGAAAGTACCTTTTCTCTGTCAGTAAAATCCAGAGTTCAGTTGGATTAATCCATGCCCCTTCCCCACACTGAGGCCATGCAGACACAGACACCACTCAGAATTTGCTAGATATTTTTCCTTACTGTAGACTTTGCAAAACTAACTAAAGAAAAATAAAATTAAAAGCTAGGACCACTGTTACCACAGGGTGCCAAATCCACAGCAAAAGCCCCATAGGCTCCTGTCACACACAATTTTGACAAGCTTTGCCAAATGGTTTCTTCAGGATGCAAACTGCTGGTGAAGTGACTGAGCCCTTTGTGTGGCAGCTGAATGCTGTGGAGGGGAAGGTTAGGAAAGGGGTTTGGTCAGGAAAGGGTGACTGCTGTTTTCACACACAAATAAGAGCATACTCTGCTGGCAAAGGACTCCACAGCTCTGCAGTCTTTCTTCTCTAATTGTAGAAGAGAGCACCCAAAAGTAATGTCAAAATGCATTACCAAAAAGAAACAAAACCACCCTCAAAACAAGCAAACAAAAAACCCAAACCAGAGACATTTACAGTACATTTCAAACCTTAGGGCCAGCAAAAATAGGACAAATGTCTTCAGCCTATCAGATTTCCAAGCTGTACAAAGTTCAATCACTGTTTCAGAACTTGGTACATGAACAAGCCTTCCCAGGGAGAGTCAGATGACTCCCTGCAGATGTAAAACACCAGAAACCAGAGCAGAATACCAAGCAGAGATGTGAACAAATATGCACAAGCTATATGCACTCCTGGTTTTTTCTATAAGGAAAGCAGATGAAGGCATGTTATGTGATTAAAGCAATTCTCATCTAAACCAGTCAGAAAGCTACACAACAGCCTACCTACTGCACTTCTGACATTTTCAAGTATCAGTCTTAATGCTTCTTCTTCCCTGATAGGCTTCAAGTCCAACTATGCTCTGCCCTGGAGTAGACATAATGGTTTCAGTTGATTTTGCAATTTCTGCACAGTGAGCTGGAACACTGAGGCAGGTGAAAGCAGATGGATAGACTAAAACAGTAGAGATGGGAATTTTCTCCTTTACCTTACGCCTTTTGCAGATCTTTGGTCTCTGGAAAATTTCTAGTTGTTTCAGGAAATCTGGGTAAACTGTCAAGTGAAAGCACTGCAAAAGCCCAAGAGAAACTACCTGCTCTTCAAAGAAGAGCACAGCTCTTTCCCAAGTGAGCAGAATATACAACTGTGCCTGGCACACCTTCCAAAACGGGAACTGAAAATGTGTTTTCTAATGGAAGTTATACAACAGACATCTAACATCCATTTCTTCTGGGAACATGCCAGTGCTGCTTTAACTTGTGCCAGTTCAGAACAGACCATGACAGACCTCCTCACAGCATGGGTCAGAACTGTAGGCAAACATGATTTATTCCCCATTATATCCTAAATGGGCCTATTCAGATATTTGTAAACACTGCCTTAGAAGGAGCCTGTCTGTGATAGCTAACAAAAGTAAACTCCAAGCATAAAAAGTGTAAAAAGAAAAGAAAAAAGGGTGGAGTGGAAGAAGACTTAAAATGAGAACATTTACGCTTGTTTTGATCTATGAAAACGTGGAATCCATTGCTAGGAGCACGGAGATTTCACTCCTTGTGCTAACAATTAAAATGAGATTGCATAATATACAGGAATCAACATATCTACAGATGTCACAATCCACTGCAGGTAAAGAGTATCTTCTGATTGCAAGGCCAAGCGACCCACCCTCTTCTCTCTGTTTTTGCAAATAGAAGATAACCACAAAAAGCAAGTATAATAAGCAGAAGAAAAACTGAGGACATAAAAAGCCCTTACTTTGGCTCCTCTGATTTTCCTAACCTTTGATGCCAAACCAAACAGTGTTGCTGGCTTCACTGCCTCACAATGGAGTGAGACAGACTGGACAGACCACTCACACCCACGAAATGCATTGCACAACTATAGGCCCAGCTATAAAAGGAGGCATCTGGAACATTCCCTGTCCTGCAGGCTGAGAGGTAAGGGGGGACCAGACCTCTGGGATAGACATCAAGCCCAGCACGCAGCTGCTGCCAACCACCGAACTTATATTTCTGAGGCCAGTAGACAGGCTTGCTTCCACTCTTCTGAGGGCAAAACCTTTAGAGAGCACAGTAATTCCTCAAAATTTATTTATCTAAAAATGTTGCTTATGTTCCTCCTCCAACTACAGGAAAACTCAACAACTTCACAGGCCGTGACCAAGGGAAACACTTCTATATTGCTTTCCTTGGGCGTTGGTACAGAAATAAAGCATAGTCAAAGCACAATTTCAGCAAAGTAGCTTACACCAAAGGAATAACAATTTTTTCTTATTGCTTTAAAGAGAAAACAATAATTTTATTTTTTTTTTTTTAGGTATTTACATTCACATTTTGGTCTGATAATTGTTTTTATGAAGTTATTTCAATTAGGTAGTTATTCCCCTCATCTTTCTTTGAAGATAATTCAAATTCCCTGGAAAATTCTCTTCTTCAAATCAAGATACTCAGAGCTAATTATTTAGCATCTTTAATTTTCAAACTGTTCTTCCAACATTTTTGTAGAAGATAAACAACTACTTCACTACTGCACATATTACAACCAGGGAGCTGTGGCTACTGGTCACCTGGAACTTAACAAGACATCAAAAAGGAGCAATTGTCTGGCTGCCAAGTCCAGTGATAAAAGAGTAGGAGTTTTTTAATTTGCCTGATCTCTGGTCACATCTCATGGTACCAACCAAACCCTTGGGTTAATCATAACCTAATATAACAACTTCAGAGTTCAAAATCCTTCTTAGAAACAGAAGCATAAGCAGCCACTAACCAGATACACTTCTTAAACAACTATTTTATTGAGAAACTAAGGATTGAGGGTGGTGGGCAACTGTTTGAGGCTTCTTCACAATATCTGGCTGTATCCATGTTCTCTATCCATATCCTCAGCTGTCTCATGGGGACACTCATGGAAGTAAGCTTGCTACTACAGACCGGGCTTCAGCAACTCCATGAGCACATCCACAACAAATGTATAATATTGTCATAAATGCTTATACAACATTATGAAGAGGATTTCCCCTCCTCAAATTCAGAGGTAGAATGCCTGTATTGTTTTCAAAGCAGGTAGTACACTCAAGATTACTTTTTGTCCATGCAGCTGGATACCACATAATTACATTGAAGTCCTGAAATATGCCTCTCTAGGGCCCCCACACCCACCTTCTCCTGTACACAAACCTTGTATCAAGTCTTCCACACGCAGCAGTTTTAGATACTAATTCTAAACACAACAGGCAAATAAAAATATCTTTTAAAGAGGTGGTACCCAAACAAGAGTCCCTCTCTGTTGCAAAAGCCTTAGGTAAAACTTGGGATTTCGAGCAATGACATGACATTTGTAGCAATGTACACATAACAAACATAACATTTTTGGCAAAAGTTTTCTGAACCACATGAGTGTGTTTCTTCTCAAAGATGTCTTGTTATGCTAAATATCACATTAATATTAATGAAACAACAGACTCTTCAAAAAATGGATAAACATATCCAAGACAAAGTGCCACAGGAGAACAGCACTTGTTTTCTAAGGATGCACTCAAGCATGGCTCTTTCACTCACCTCAATTTTATCTGTTTTTGCATCTCCCCAGTACAGCTTGTCCTTTTCAAGATCCAGTGCCAAGCCATTAGGCCAACCCAGGGAGGTGTTCACCAGAACTCGTCTTTCTGAGCCATCCAAATAGGCACACTCTATCTTTGGGCTTTCACCCCAGTCTGTCCAATACATGTAGCTATAAAAAACACAGAAGGGAAGCAGTGAAAACAGTGAATGCATGTACATGCAAGACAAAAAAAGTGTCAAGATGTCCTGCTTTTGAAAGAAATTACTTTCTCCTTCCCTAACTGCAGCAAATAAGCCAACCTGAGCTCTGATCAACAATGAGAATGCAAAGTCTGAGCATTAGATAAATGACACTATTGAAAACATGCAGTAGCTGAACTCTTTCACTGAAAATGTAGAGAAAAGATAATTCAAGCAAACACACAATGTACAGGTTCATTGAAGAGCACTGTATCTAGAAGTCACCTTTTATGCACGGAATATGAAAGCCAGGAAGCAAGGGAAAGGCAGTGATTTCCAGAACACCTGACAAGGGATGTGTCATTTCCCAATTTGCAGATGTCCCATTTCAGAAGAGCACAGACTGGATCCAAAGAGCCACCACAGGGCTATCAACAAACACATCACTTACCCCATTACAGGGTTGAGCACTATTGCTCGAGGCTCATCCAGGTTTTCTGAGACAAGGATCTTTCTGGATGTCCCATTCAAGCGGGTCACCTCAATGCGGTCTGTGCCAGTGTCGGTCCAGTAGAGGTTCCTTGCCACCCAGTCCACAGCAATACCATCTGGATGGTTTATCTCTGTGGTTACCAGAGTCTGTGCTCCAGAGCCATCAAGGTAAGCCCGACGAATTGCCCGGACATCGTCATCAGTCCAGTAGATGTAGCCTTCCACAGGATCATAGTCTATGGCAATGGCATGTCTGATGTTGTCTATCTGCAGGATAATGTCTGTGAAGTCTGGCATGTCCAGAGAAATCCTCCTCAAGTCAGTCCTCCTAGCGAGCAGCAAGACTTCTTCAGCACCTGGGGAGAAAACCATTCATGACATCATCTCCTTTGCTATTGGTGTGAACACTTCAGTACAGCACAGCAGGCTGCAAACTGCCACTGTGACTAGAGTAAGAACAGATTTCCTTCAAGTAAGGACATGGAGCTTTCACTGAAATACAGACTTGTCTGAGCAGGGAGTTGAATCCTAAGCAGTCTCTTTACAGGAAAAATTCCCAAAAGGTCCTATTTCTTAATACATTTAAACACACAGTAAATACTTGATTTTCTAATGCAAATTAATATTACACCTTAATAGCCAAAGGGGAAAAATATCTCACTGTTATAGAGAGCACCTGCAAACCAGGACACTGATCTGCAACTGCTGAGGTCCAAGAGCAAGCTGCAACTGCATAGCAACGACAGCAAAACCAAATACCTCTTGTAACAAAGTTTTATGTCTTGCTTCTATGGGTCTGAAATACTTCACTTCTGGGAGTCAAAATAAAATCTCTCCTGTTTAGTGCAAGTTAAGTAAAGATTCAAGCCTCAAAATTCAACATAGAAAGGGGGATGTATCTGGTCACCCAAGTTCTTGCATAGGGATGAAAACAATCCTCTTTCTGAGGTATTCATCTCCTTTGGCTTTTTCTGCAGGCAAACACTAGTGAAGAAAGATTCCCAACCTCAGCTCTGTTCCACAGACATATATGAAGAGGGAGAAGGAAACATTTTTCTGCTGACCTAACAGACCAGAAAAAAAAAACATCTTCAGTTGACAGCTGGGAGAGCTTCTTGGTAGTTGAACCGGATGCTTCTTGGGAAATTCCTCTAATTTCTATCATGCCTCTGAGACTTGCAGGAAAAAGAAATAATAAGGGGAATAGCTACTTGGCTAATTTAAAGTTCTGGCTGCTTGGCAATTTCTACTGTAGAGATTCTTAAAATTAAGTCAAATTATTACACAACAAGACTCTTGACAGACACATATGTATGTCCTTAAAAATTAAAAAAGTGCATGAGCAAAGAAAGTGTTACCACAGCATATCTCACTGTGTTCCACTCTCCCTCTTGAAAGCTGGTTAAGGATCATTATCATGGGTAATTTTTGATGGGTGCAAAAATCCTGGCTTTTATTACAACCTCAGTGTTGGTTATAACCATATTTGACTCTATTAACAAATTTCTGGTAGAAAAAAAAAAACCAAACCAGTTGGCAGCAGGCTCTGAGCACATCACTAAGAGATGAGAAGTTGACACTGGTTCTCTCTTAAAGACCTGGATAAACACGCTTGTCTGGCTCATTAGTTTTATCTGTATCATGGAGGTATTTTGATTATTAATGTTGGTAGTAATGTTTTCAAGGCTACAGAAGTGTTATGCTGTGACTTGCCTAGTGTTATCCCAGATGCCCTAGAACCTGCCTAACACATTACAGCTAGTTATTTGCCTAGTGCTAAAGTGCTAGGGCATTTATTTAATTAAATTCATCTTCAAAAACCTCTCTCACCACAGTAACTTTTGTAACCACAAGATTAAGAGATTCCCAGCAGAATCGCTCACTGTTACAACATGGTCATACATAACACCATACAATGAACAAAAGCCTTTTTTGGGGGGAGCAGGGAATGCAAGCTATTCCAACATCACAACTGCAGCAACCAAACACTTCAGCAGAAGTTTATGTAAAGTCCCCTATGTAAACCATAGATCAGAAAAACAGGAGGAATTAGGCCCCTCTAAAGCTTCCATTTAGAAAGCATTTTAACAGACTCAAGTTCAACTTGTTTTATTTTTCCAACTGGTTTAAACTTTGACCTGTTTATTTTTCTCTAGTCCGTTTTTATTTGACAGCAGCTTTCTGCAAACCTTCCACACAATTCTTCAGTAGGTCTAATAGCCATAAAAACTGATGAACTGATGAACTGTTCTGCTTAACATATAGAACAATATCAGAATTTAAAAAAACAACAAAACACAAACAAAAAAGTAAAACAAACAACACAAGAAACTCCAAACTAAACCAAACAAAATCCAGAAGAGAAAACAAGATTATACCATTCAGGGCATTTATTCTCACTCCCTGAAGACTATATTCTCCCTTTGCAATCAAGAAATCCTAGAGAAACAGGCTAAGAGAGTTTTGTTATGCTCATACACGTGATGCTTTCCTCTCACACCCGGTAATCAATTATTTTTAATATCCATGCTAGGTATAGCATTTGCCTTGATTGGGTTGGTTTGTGCTCTCGTTATTAAAAATTCATGCTTCAGTGCTGCCAATGGCATCAGTATTCTATTTGCAGCATTAACTGCAATCAGGGCTGAGGGCAGCGAAGCAAACCATCTCACCAGCCTGACAAGAGCCTTTTTCATTCTCCCCTTGGCCCACTTCACATCTGACAAGTGACAAGACATCTATAATACAGTAACAAATGCTCCAATTTATTCAGCCAAGCTAAACAAATGTAGTCGGCAGTGGCTGCCTCTCCTCATCAATGCCAGAACCAGCCCTGCTATTCCTTTCCCATTTGTCTGTCTGCTAATTAGGCTAGAACAATGCTCCATTGTGGGACTCTTCCCCTAGTTTTCTGTATCTGCATGTGCATGCATCTGCACGTATAGACTCAGCCTATTCACAGGCAACTCTGCAAATATCTCTATCTGTGGAGGAAAAAAATATCAGATAAATGGTAAAAAGGGGAAAGTTTTTAACTCTTCTCCAAGTAAGCACTTTTTGAAGAGAGAGTGTTAGAAGTACTTTGACTGCAGGCAACTCCTTTACCCATGGAGCACAGCTCTCTCAGCATGCCTGATGAACCAAAAACGTTTATCAGAAAACTGATCAGAAACTGCTTGTTGCTCTCTTTTATCAGAAATTGCTAGTTGCTGTAAGAGTGAATCACCTGGCAAAGTTTCAGTGTAAAGCAGAGCACAGGGGATGAACACACAAAGAATATGGCAGTGGGAGAACATGTCATTATTCTGTATGGAGTTGTTCTGGCTGTGGCTGGAATAAAGTTAATTTTCTTCCTAGTAGCTGGTATCGTGCTGTGTTTTGGCTTTGGGATGGGAATAATGTTGCTAACACACTGATGTTTTAGTTGTTGCTAAGCAGTGCTTACACTAAGTCAAGGACTTCTCAGCTTCTCACCCTGTCCTGCCAGTGGAGCCTGGGAAGGGACACAGCCAGGGCAGCTGACCCCAGTTGGCCAAAGGGATATCCAGACCATATGATTTCCTGCCCAGCATATAAACTGGGG
The DNA here is from genome assembly GCA_013396975.1 of Bucco capensis. Taxonomy (NCBI): domain Eukaryota; kingdom Metazoa; phylum Chordata; class Aves; order Piciformes; family Bucconidae; genus Bucco; species Bucco capensis. The sequence goes on from VWZO01020931.1 coordinate 144,193, forward strand.
GGGAACTGGTGGAGGACAGCATGGCCTGGGGACTGGCTCAGCAAGTGGTGAGCAACTGCATTGTGCATCACTTGGTTTGTATATTCTTTAAAAAAACCCAAACACTGTTCTTATTCTTCTTCCTTCCTTTCCTGTCCTATCAAACTGTCTTTATCTCATCCCAGGAGTTTTTCCCACTTCTTTATCCTATCAAACTGGATGGGGGAAGGGAGAGAGAGGCTGCGTGGAGCTTAATTACCACTAGGGTTAAACCACAACAGAGAGTATGAAGATAGGCACCCTTGTCATGCTCTTCAATAAGCTTGCCAATACACAAAACATTTACACCATCTTGCACAGAGGTTTAGCATTAGCTGCTCTTCACACCACAGGAATAATGATGTCATGAAACTCACTACGAAAGGTTTAAACCAACAACACTGTGTAAAGGGGTAGATTTAGGTTAGATACTAGCAAAAGGTTCTTCACCCAGAGGGTGGCTGAGCACTGGAACAGGCTCCTGTGGGAAGCAGTCACTGCACCAAGCCTAACAGAATTCCAGAAGCATTTGGACAATGCTCTTACACACATGTTGTGATTTTTGGGGTTGTCCTGTGCGTAGACAAGAGCTGGACTCAATGATCTTTGTGGGTCCCGTGCAACTCAGGACATTCTAAAACCCATTCCTGCTATTCAACTTCCATAGAAAGTAAAAATATTTAAGGAGTTGAAACAAACTTTGGTAATACCTAAAAATAAATGGAAATTCTTTCTATATGTTCTCCTTGAGTACCTTAACAGAGCTAGCTGCAACATGAACAGTGCTACACATCCCAGATCAGGTCTTTGCTTATCTTCCAGCTTGAGAGGAAGAGGGCACTGCTTCATACTGTGTGATAGCAGTGGGCTGGGAAAAGCTGGGGATGTTCTCTCCTACCTGAGGCTGCAGCCAGGGGAAAGCATGCAACACACATCAGGTTTACCAGTTCAAACCCAAGAGCTGCACGGGGTGGGAACATGCAACCAGCAAAACAGAAACAGGAAAGGTTTCTTTGAGGGAATGTTTTGAGTGCCTACATTCAGACAGGACTTGCTTTAACTGAAAGGTAAGTAGGCATAAGGAAAACTAACACTTGTGACAAAGAGAGGAAATACCAGAGCACTCACATAACTCATAAATGACATCACATCTGTCTGCACCTTACAGGGAAAAGCTATTGTCGACTGTTTCTTCCATTATCTCAGTAGCACACTTCTAACAGTCACTTTGCCTGAACCAGGAAAAAACCCTACCATTCAGGGGGCTGACACATTCACACAGCCACTAAAAAAAACCCACCCCACACACAGAATATTAAACTGTACACCTGATAAGATCATCAGCACAAAACAGTCAACCAAGACAAAAGTAATGTTTCTTCCAGAGAAACTTGTTGCAACAGAGAAGTCATAGCTAGCCTCCTCTGATTTAGAGCTGAGCTTCTGAGAGACACCTGAAGTTTGTTCATACCCAGTTCTACACTTGTGAGCACAGAGCTTTGTCAAGTTACTGTTGACAGAGGAGCAGAAAACTCTTATGAACTCTCAGAATAGCATAAGAGTCATAACTGCATTGGTAGGAACCAGAATCAAACAGCAGCACAACTGTCTGGATATTGCTGCACCAAGCAAAGGTCTGTCCTTATGCAGAGGTGTCATCCACAGACCTCAAAGCACCTGAACAACTAAGTCTTATCCCTCACCCTGAGGTTTGTTCATAATACATGTGCTTTAAAGAAAGAGAAAGTTGGAAACATTAAGTGGTAAATCTAAATGCTAGCTCATCGCCTGGTGATGAGTCCCAGCTTTTACTTAAGAAAAAACCCCGACCATTCCTTTGCATGGAACAATTCATCACAAGCCATAGGAAAAAGGATGGGCCAAGAAAAAGTCTGTCAGAAATCCCCACCACTAGAAAAAGGGTAAACTCTTTGGATTCTGGTGTTTTCTTGCAAAGCATAGGTTTGAAGTTTAAAGGGAGACATTCATTCTGCTGGAGATACTCAAACCCACTGGCTCAGAGTAAGAGATCACTGACTTTAGAACTGATAGCAATTTTACCACCTAGTTTCTGATAAAGTTTGAGCAGTGACACTTTCAAATAAACACAGATGATGACCAAAACCTCATTACAATCCATGTACAAGATACACAATTAATATTAAAAAAACCCAACAAAAACAACAAAAAAACCACCCCCAAAACACTGAACAGAAATACAATAGTTTTTCTCCAACCTTCCTCTTTTGAATCCTAATTGCAGACATTTCCAACTCACCAAGAGACCTTGAACATATTAGTTTCTCTGCACTGCTGTTCTCCTTTACACAAACAGAAATAAATACTTGACATCCCACGGGTCCTCTCTGAGGCTGATAGCTGTACAAGGCTTTGAAGTTTAAGCATTATTTATTATGTTCCAAGTATGATGGAGCCACAGAAAATTCAATTCTGAGCTAACACAATCATCTGACAAAGGGTAAACATCATGGAAAAAAGTTATAAACAATAGTAAATTAGGGTTTGCAAATCCAGGGAGCGTCTCAACCTCACTGTTGCTACACTGATGCAGGAAAACAGAGCTTGGCCACCCAATGTTTGAAGAGGCAGTCAAGCTACAGCAGTTTAACAAGTTACCACTGGGTCTTGGGAACTTTCCATGGGGAATGCAAGATAACAAAGTTTATGCATAAACACTGTCAGCACAGATCCAGGGTGCAGTTCTCCTCCAACATAAAAACCCAGAGTCAATCCAGAGACTCAACAGTGCTGAAAAGTGTCACTTTTTCCTTTATATGCACACACACCACACAAAAGCAACCCTTAACCCCTTAACACACCAAATGAGCTAGTTAACAGCTCTAACTAGACAGTGTGTCAGAGACCTAGAAACTAGTCATCAATCTGAAAGATGCACCAAAGCCCAAAGAGAGAGTTTCATTCACTAGCCTGGCAAAACCACCACCAACAGAGCTAGAAGATGCTATGGCAGACCTTCCAGAATGCTCCTCACTCCATCCAGGTTTCTTCCTTATGGCATGTATCCAATGACATTATAAACAAGACTATTTCCATAGGAAGCTATTTTATTTTGTTGTGACACAAAGTACTGCCCATATAGGAGGATAAAAGTTGCTGTAAGTAGAAATTAATGTAATCTTTTCATACGGATCAAATACAATCCTAAACATAATATACTAACAAAACCAAGGGGAAAACAGACTCAAAACACACAAGATCTACACATGAATGAAAGGAAAAAAACAAACCCAAACAACACTCATGGAATTTTTATGAACTGGAGTAGAAACAGAGGAGGTAACTTCTAGATTTGCTAGACTGTCAGGTACCCATTGCTGGGCAGTTTTTACAACTCTTTCAGTGTACTGCAAAGGTATCTCAGTGAAATAGAGTTCCACTATCAGAGACATGACACTAGCTATCAATACAATTGCCTTCTCATGCTTCAAACTACTACTAGCCCAACAACAGAACTTCACTAAATCCTAGGAAGGGAACCTCAGGACAGAAGGAGAAGGAACAGCTTCCTGAAAGAAGCTCTCACAGACAAACAAAAGACTCATAAATCAAAAGTAATTCTGTTCATAAAGAAGATAAATGTGACCCTTAAACAAAGGAAGAAAGACAAACCTCAGAATAGCCCTAAGTCAGCAGAATGACTGAAAAAGGTCCCCAAGCTTGTAAAATTTCCACACTACTTTCTAAACTGGCCTATTTGTTTGCCCATTGTTGATCAAAACAAACTTTGCTTCCCTGAAAATACACATGGAACACACATAATTTTCGCTTTAGTCTTAAGACTTTGATTATTCAGATCAGAAAGTATCTAAACTAAAGTAGGCTAACAATTTTATGACTGCATAAAGAAAGAGCTAATTAGGTAAAATTGCACACCCCTTTGCAAAGACTGCAACCAAACCTTTGGTCCTTTCTCAGACATTCATGTCATTGCTCAAGCACACAGAGAAGACATTCAAACAAACAAAACCAAATTAAAATAAAGCCAAACCACAACAAAACTCAAAACCCCCCACTAATCAAGAAAGCCACTTGGTCCAAGAACCGAAGCTCCATTTTGAACCATGAAATTTTAGCAGTCAGTCACTCCTGGAAGTCATGAGTTACTAAGAGTTACTACTGACTATCCACCTCCACAGGCACTTCAGAGCAGACCATCAGGCTCTGATGGCATGACAAACTGACTTCATTATCTTCTAAGCAGGCAGAATAGGATTCAGATACTTATCTAAAACTGTGTATTTGGACACATCCACCAAGACAGCAGTGGTCCAACACAGCTGCTTAAGTAATTCCAAAGCTTGAACGCTCACTTTGCTAAGAGTACATGGTCAGGTGCTGCTGCTTTGCTTTCCAAACTTAGGACCCTTCTGCTTGTTGATATGGAAACTTCAATCAAGTCCAGAGCATTTTCACAGCCAGCACAGGAAAACAGACTTAATATCAGGTGTCTGGAGGGAAGCAGCACAAAACATCTACCTGTACATATTCCCTAGTACACATTCACAGAAAGGAATTTATACTTGATGCCAGTTGGACTCTACCTATACGCTTACTATCTGTTATTAGAGACTAATATCTACTGCAGAGCCCTTTCTTTTATTTATTTATTCTAAGCCTCTGTTTAGAACCAGACAGAAAGCAAGAATGGATCAACACAAAGCCAAAACTACAGAATAATGAGCTATTACTTTAGCACAGACACAGCACTTAGGGCTTCAGCACATCAACAGCTCTATGTTCAGGATAAATGTAAAAATCCAGAGTTTTGGAGTTTCAGTGCACACAGATATAACCCACAGCAAAGCAAACAGTGGCACAGCCTGTCCTTGAATTGATGTTTTCTTACTTAACCAAGGCCCATTACCATTCAACACTCTTTGTGAAGAGCTACAGAGGTCTCACACCTGAATATTACCAATCATAGAATCATAGAATGACCAGGTTGGAAGGGACCCTAAAGATCATCTAGTTCCAACCTCCCCGCACTGAGCAGGGATGCCAATCACAAGACCAGGTATTCTTCAATATACAAGAGAGTGGAAATCACCTCAGGGCTTTTCTGCACAAGAACTCATCCTGACAGGGAAATATAATACCATTCTACAGTTAGATCTGGACCAGCAAAATCCCCATGTAGACACAGATTTTGAGAATAGAATGTCTTTTCCTCTTGCAGAGAAATCCCCAGTAGCATTTGTGTAATTCACTTAAAAGCCTAACACCAACAGTGTTGATATGCCCAAGTGACTTTGTACTTTTGCCCAAGCCAAAATGGAACAAAATAGAGAGTTGGTCAACACTGTCACATCTGTAGCTCCCAGTACAACTTTACTACAAAGGACTTGTGCAGAGAACAAAAAGTCAGTTCCTTGCAACTAAGGAGTTAATTAATAAGAAGGGAAAGAGAAGCACATGGATGTTGGCATAAGGCAGACAAGACAACAAAAGATGTGGGAGCTTGGGAAAGAAATAATCCATAACACTGAACCAAAAGGCCACATTCTTATGCAAAACCAGATTTCCTGTTCCCATCCCACTTTTTTGCCCTCCTTTGACACAACACCCCTGACAGATTGTCTGGCCTGACAATGGAAAGGTGAAAGCACAGTATAAGCAGTCACTCCTGCTTCTGCTATCCGCCAAAACACCAAAAGCAGCCTGACCCTCATTCCCCTTGCCAGAAACAGGAGGTCAATATGAATGTCTAAAAAGGTTGTCCTAAGCATTCAGTAATGGTTTGGGGTTTGTTTTTTTTTTTTTTAGAGCTGTGAAAGGAAACTTTCCAAAGCTGGAAGGAGGAAAGAGAAACTTCTTTCAGCAGCTGCAAGACTACCTTATAAGCCTTTCAGCTGCAGCAGGATGAGCTAATAAAGCTGGTCCTTAAACCTTGGAGGTTCAGTGTTCAAATTCTGCTTCAAGTTCACAAGTGAAAAGAACCTATTATTCCTGCTTTAGCACTCAGAGGAATCAAGCCACATTAGAAATGACTACATTCTTTGACCAGACTCTTTGAAAGTGCACTGGAGACAAGCAGCAGTGGTCTGGTGGCAGAACACTCTCCAAACCCTTGCCTCCTAGCATCCCATTGCCCTGTCAGTATTAATTGCCTGCTTTCGTAAGATGCAGTTTCAAAAGAGGCTTCCTGATCAAAGACAAAACCAAGCTTTCAAAGGATACCACAAAACTCACTCAACTTATGGAATAGTTACACTTTTCAGTTAAAGCATACACTCTAGCTATGATTCTTCAAACAGCTTTCTACTGGTAAACACACAAGCCTCTCCTTCTACTTCTTAGTGGCGTGCATCAGCCACCTAGAACATTATTTTCTCTCACTCATTTATCTCCAGCGGTAAACTTTATATAAGCCTCTTCACATAAAGCCTTGCCTTGCTTTCTAAAGTTAAATATCATGCCAAAAAAACATAAACCAGGAAGAAAAAATTTCCAGTGCAATTTTCTCATAAATTCTTCCCAAAGGGCAATCCAAAGCAAGGGGTAATGCCTTTAAGCTAAAAGAGGGGGATTTAGATTGGATATAAGGAGAAAATTTTTCACACTGAAGGTGGTGAGACACTGTCCCAGGTTGCCCAGAGGTGTGTGGTGGATGCTCCATCCCTGAAACCATTCCAGGTCAGGTTGTTTGGGGCTCTGAGCAACCTGCTCTAGTTGCAGATGTCCCCTGCTGACTGCAGGGAGGGGCTGGAGTAGGTGACCTCTAAAGGTCCCTTCCAACTGTAACCTTTCTATGATTCTATGATAAAGAGGGATGATTAATCTTCAGAACCAGAAAAACAGTGGTTTTACTTTAAATCTTAATTTTGAGTTTTTCTGTAGAGATTATTTTGTTATAAAACTAACTGAAGCAGGCACCAGAAAAATCACTGTCTTTGGTAGCCTGGCAGGAGATTTGGGTGCAAAATTTATGCCATCTCCATCATGACAAGAATGGCATGTTAGTATATCATGCAATTCCTCTCAACTTGTTTCTTCAAGGCTCAACTTGACAAACCCAAACCAAGTCATCACTGTCACTGTAGAAGAGCTGAGCTCCTACCTGATTTGCATGTCCTGCCATCATCTTCTAGTTGCACACCAGTGGGACAGGCACAGCTGTAGAAGGGATCTCTTGGAGACAGCAGGCACAGATGAGAGCAGCCACCGTTGTTTTCTTCACATGGAGTATGAACTTCAAGAAATCAGAACAGATTTATTTTATTTTTCTAGAACTCCTAAAACCCTCTTTTGTCCATAAAGATGAAGTTATAGAGCCCAAATGACTGGCACAAGCTTTAGTGCTATAAGACAGAGGAACCACAAAATAATGTGTTCAATTCCCTCCTCCCCAGCACCTTACTTCTACTGTCACCTAAATTGAGATGCATGCAAAAGCTGATTTTGGAACTGTTGACAGCTCAGCACATTCTCACCATACAACTCTTTCTAAAGCTTAATACAGCTAAGAGCTTAGGACACCAGTTACTTGTGGATGCTGGGTCTGCTAAGCATCACAAAATGGGAAAACAGGGCTAGGAAATGGGGATGGGGGTCCTATGAAAGAAAGGAAAAGATAATTGGTACAATTATATTATATTGGTACAATTATATTCCTACTGCAAAGCTTTCACATCAAGACATATCCCTGAATCACCAGGAAATCCACAGGAGAGGCATGTGAAGTTAGCAATTATGAAAATGTAGGAAAAAAACCCCAAACAACCCCTAAACAAAACCACCCCAAAACTGGAGTGGGGATGGGAACCACACACAACAGCATGGGGATGACACACAACAACTGGACATAAACTATTTCACTTACATGGGGAAAACAGGCAGCAAGAAATGTAATCAAACCATAACCATAAGTAATTATGGAGAATATTGCCAGCTATTAAAAATATTGTAAGTTGTGCAAGATCTCTCCAAAAATCAATCATAGTTTGAATAAGCATCTAAACTGCTTTAATATAAAAAGCAAAGTTTCTGCTTAATTTGGCTTCTGTTATTTCCACTGACAGTCACAAAGAGGGGGGAAAAAAGGGGGGAAGGAATCCTGATCTTAATGAAGTCAATGGCATCTGGGCTATTTTCAGCATATGCTCTTTCCCCTATGTGCAATATTTTCCTTGTGACTGACCCAGAAATACTGCAAGCCAAGGCTGGGACATTCCCTGAGCTAAAAGCAATGACAAGAATTCAGCACAGACAAACTCTTATCTGGAGCTTTTAGATAAACCAGGGTGCTCAATGAAAACTTGCACATGTTCCATCACCAAGATGATCTCCAAACTCCCTTTGCTTACTTCCAAGCTTGTTTACTGAGATTCTATGAATGTTACTGGCATAACAAACACCATCTTTGGGGAAAAAGGTTTACATTTGACATAAATGGAGAAGCCAACCCAAATGGGAAGAGCATCTCCACTAGGCAAGAGATGACTCTTCCCATAACTACTAAGTTACACACCCTTCCACACCATTGCTTTTAAGTCTCATTCTCACAGCCCTAAAACCCCTAGGCAAATGGTCACACAGAATCACATGCATATACCAAATATATAGACCCTCACTCAGTTCCCAGTTCTCTAAACCTGCCTTTGAAGTAGCATCATATGTAAAGGAAAAGAGAGGCATATGTATGTTTCACATAAAAACTCAGAACTGAATCTTTTCCATACTGAAACATTCACTGAGGATAAGTATAATAAGGTCTGGACTGTAAGAATCACACTTCTAAATGCAACATGAACACTACATGTTTTGTGGTGATTCTACTTATTAAAGAAAAAAAAATAATGATAAGCAGTTTTTTTCAGTTGTCTTTAAAACAATGGCGTTAAAAAGATGCCAAGTGAGCCTTTGTCATTTTATTCAGATATTCCAAATCAAAAGATGGCTAAAGTACTGCTCTGGATTTGGGATTTAGTTACACCCTGGGGTGAGGAGTGAGCTCATCCCAATTCCAGCTGGAATTTTCAGCGAAAGGAACAGGATTTGGGTGCTTCTACGTTTAGCAACCAATCCCCTGATAAGTGTTCCAACACCTTACAATTCACACTGACCACTGTTAAGATTAACATTTCTCCTGACAGCTAAGTAGGAGTCATGCAGAAGGTTCAGGGGCAGTAAAACATACAGTATGGCTGTCGGTCAGGGCTCAGGACCTGGATGTCCATCGGCGAATAGAGGGCAGAGAGGATTTCTCTCCTTTTCTCTCCTGTTCTTTTGTTACAGGCATGAATGGAGCGAGTCTGCCAGTCTGTCCAGTACAAAGTGTCCCCAGACAATGTCAGAGCAAAGGGATGAGTAAGGCTACCTTCAACTACTTTTTGCCTAGAAGAAAGAGAGTAAGGATTAAAAATGCATTGCTTCCACTTTTCCATGCAGAAAAAAAAATTTGGCTTTGTAAAAAACTCATAAAGGAACTATTCACCTGGTGATAAAAGTGAAAATCAAACTNATTTGGCTTTGTAAAAATAAAGGAACTGCTGCCTTTTAACAATGTACTGGACCAAGAGATTCACCTGGTGATAAAAGTGAAAATCAAACTGAAAATGTAAAATAAGACTTTGTCCCTTCACAGCAATAAGGACATAAATACACTGGGTTTCATAGCAACACGTTATCTGATTCAGCTCCACAGTGATCTCTGAAAGGCCACACCAAAGGTCCCTGACAGGGCTCTGCAAATACCCAAACATTTGCCTTTTGGAGGAAACAGAGACCTGAAGAATGCTCTTTCCATTAAAGCACTTTTTTTTAATCCCCTATGCCATATATGACATCTTTGCTCGGGACTTCAGTTGCACTCAGTCCTTTCTTGTAGCTGGAAAAGGAAGAGACAACCTGAGAGTGTCATTAAATTACCCCTCTGGACTTGATCAGCAGCAGAAACAAGCATTTTTTTCAGTTTCTCTTTTTAAATGTAGAGCAAGGGTCAGTTACATTTTTTCTAAGACTAAATATTTACAAATAATATAAATCAGAAACATTTCAAATGATTTTGGATGACCTCATTCAGCCACACCTCTTCTGGTGATGTATATATACATTCCCATTGGTTATTAGCTGAACTGAGAGCCAGAACTCACAGGACATTTTTCACTTTCCACTCTCACCTTTCTTGTTGCTTCTTTACTAGCAACAGCAGTGGCTGTATTCTAGTATCATAGCAGCTGTTTTCCACTATCTATTGCCCCTATTTCCATCATTCTTAGATATTAAGTCTCCTCTTCTCCTGTAATTACATCCCTTGAAACAGTTCCAACCCATGTGCTTGCAAACTGAAGCTGGCTAAGATGTAATGGGCAGATTGCTCCAGTAACATTAATCCACCATGCAGAATGTAAATTCACTTTTTATTTGAATTCTGAAGTGATTCTGGGATACAAGGGGTAGAAGCATTTGAAACATTTAATGACAAGTCTGGGTGAAATTTATTTTGCTCTGTGATTAAGGAACAGAACTAACCTCCTATGTCATCTAGTTTGAACCATTATTGAAGTCTATCTTGACACCAGAAACTAAGAGTCCCAACTGCACAGACTTCTGTTTTCCATATTGATCATTGGAAGGGAAAAAAGAATAAATACAAATCTCAGTTTAAGAGTTAAAATTAAGATCAATATTCATGGCATTTTATTCACATGGATAATATTCTAAGCAGGAATTTTTATCATATAATAACAATATAAAATATGAACAGCTAAATGACATTGGGTTACTATACTGGACAATGCCTGAAAGCCCACATACAGTTAGACAGAGGGAATTTCCAGAATGCATCCTGCACAGGAGTGTCCTGACCATCCTGTAAGAAGTGTACACTGGTGAGCTATCTTTATTTCTTTTTCAAATGCAAAATACATTGATTTTTTTTTTTTCCCTAAAATCCTGTTTTGTTGGTGGTTCAACAGAAATCTGCCCTATGAGGACAGGCTGAGAGAGCTGAGTCTCTCCAGCCTGGAGAAGAGGAGACTGAGAGGAGACCTCATTAATGTTTATGAATATGTTAAGGGCAAGTGTCAGGAGGAGGGAGCCAGGCTCTTCTCAATGGCATCCAATGTTAGGACAAGAGGGAATGGGAGCAACTTGGACCACAGGAGGTTTAGTATTAACAGGAGGAGAAACTTCTTTATAGTAAGGGTGACAGAGCACTGGAACAGGCTGCCCAGGAGGCTGTGGAGTCTCCTTCTGTGGAGACATTCAAGAGTCACCTGGATGCATTCCTGTGTGACCTCTTCTAGGTGATCCTGCTCTGGCAGGGGGGCTGGACTAGATGATCTTTCTAGGTCCCTTCCAACCCCTAACATTCTGTGATTCTGTGAAAACTTACCTAAAGGAACCATCTAGATTTGCCCTGTGAATGAAACTCAGCTTTGCATCAGCCCAGTAGAGTTTCTGCTCATCAAGATCTATGGTGAGTCCATTTGGCCAATAAATATCGGAGTCAACGATGATTTTGCGGGTGCTGCTGTCCATTCCTGCCCGCTCGATCCGGGGCGTTTCACCCCAGTCAGTCCAGTACATGTACCTGCAAAAGGAAGATGCACACCAGTTACATCACTAGACATGCTGGTTAGCTTCAGGAACAGAAGGCATGGCAGCTCTTTGTGAAGTCCTAAAGTGTGTAGAAAGTGAATTTCTGCAGACTTAGAATTAAATTAAATTTTTGGGTGCTTTTTTTCCCCTCCTGATGATGTTCCAGTTTCCCTGTCACTCCATCTATGGACAATTTAAGTAATCTGAACAGAGACATTAACAGCATTTATCAAGTGGAAAGGATCAGATCAAAAAGTGGCAAATCACACAATGTCTGCATGAAAAGTTAAGACAGTAGTGGCTATGGAACCATGCTAGGAACCACCAAGGAAGTAAATGAACATGCATGAGGAACAAGCATGGAGGAAAAAAGCTTCATGGTTTCTTCTTCAAAAGAGAATGCAGTCCACTTTGGAATGAAGAGGGGACTGCTGTCACGTTCCTGGGCAGGATGTTCTCCCCTTCACAACAGAAAATGCTCCTGTAAACTGCAGTAGCTCTGTAGGTGTGCTCCACATGCAGCTGGAACCATCATTTCAGCCCAGAGGGAACAGGCAGCTGCACAGTTATCCCCAGCACATGTCCCTCACTCACAAATCAGGCTTAAGTGCTCTGATCACCCCAATTCAGCCATAGCTCCAGCTCCAGTAGGACCTATTAGACCATTCTGATCCCAGCAGCATATGTAATCATCACCTCATTTATCCCATTGAAGAGCAGATACAGATAAAAACATAGATAGAAATGACATGCTTGTATCACAATATACCTACACTTGAGTGGGGGAGGGTAAAACATGGAGTTTTCTAGTTGAAATGACAAAGCTTCTGCACAGATGAGCCCTCAAGGTTTCTGAGACAGCTCACCTCAGAGTGGCTGCAGCAGACTCATGGCCCCAGATGACTTCCCCAAAACATCTCAGCTCCAGCAGCCAGGACAGACTGAGTGCTCCTGAAGAAGCAGCAGCACTGGCTGAGCTGCCCCAGTTCACAGGACAACCTATGAATGTAAATTGCCACTCATTTTGGTTTTCCTTAACAAGTCAGGCTGTAATTTGTGGCAGCTCAAACTGTGTGGGGAAGCAGCTATTGACAAACAACGGAAGCCAGAGAAAAGCAGACATAAAAGCAACTGTCTAGGCAACCAGCTGGTGAATCAGACTGTGAAACTGATCCAGCCAAATACTCATTTTTGGTCAGGTCAAATCAGTTCTCTAACTCACCTACACTAGCCTGAAGTATTCAAAGGACACCCTGAGCCACCTCTACAGGAATGAAGATGGACAACAGATGGACTGTTGAATTAAGAAAAACCTGGCTAGTAAAGGTGCCTTTGTACTATATCATATGGCTGTGACAGTCCCACACTTACTCGTATATTAAAATGTATAAATGCAGACTAAAAAGGAGCTTAGACCAAAATCAAAAATCCCATGACAACTGCTTAAACACAAAAAAACAAAAGAGACAAAACTAGCTAAGTCCAATTATACCTTAAAAGCAGGTTAAAGAAAAAAGGATGAAAATATATCCACAAAATCACCCTTGAGCAAAACTCCTCTCCTCAAGCCTCCCATTAAAATTGCAGCCTGCCCTGAAGCTTAATGCATTCAGATGCAATGTAAGCCAAAGGGCCCTCATGGCTTTTCTCTCATCTTAAAGGAGCTACAGCTCAGTAACCCCATCCCTCAAAAAACTTGTTGCATAATTTTATAGGTGATGTGTGTTTATCCTTGGCCACACAGAGACTGCTGACCAGCAGTACTTTCAATCTCACATTAATTTGCCACAGAAAAATGACATCTCTGTGTTTTAGCTCATTAGTAGGTACCAGGCTCAACCCTCAGCAATGTCTGTGTCATTCAAGGGTCTAAAACTGCACAGTATTGGCAAAGTAACTGTACCACAAAGGAAGGTTAGTAGAATGAAGATGCACTTAGACTATATGTAGAACAATCTGGATGCAGGCAGTGTTCTATCAAAGCACCTCTCTCCCAGATGCACTTTTTAAATGCAACACATAAAAGATGATTATCACCCTGTCACCACTTCATCCCAATAGTAGGTGTCTCTGCAATCCCACCAGGATCATAAAGCTGATCTTCCTGGTGAACTTCTCAGAACACACCAAGCCTCTTCAGTGATCAAGCACCTACTGAAGTAATGGTTTTGCTCCCCCTACATGCTACAAAGCATCCCCATGGTCCACCACAGGAAAGCATATCAAGCAATGGAATGGCAAAAGCAATTCTTACTCCATTTAACCTCCTCCCCTTTCCCAACAGGTTTCCACTCTCTCAGCAGGCAGCAGGTGCTGAATTGCTATGAATTACAGGAAATCAGCTCTGGTTTGGGGATCTCTTTAACGCTTCAAGACCCTGAACTGGGAATTTGGATATTATTGTAAGAAGAGATCAGCTGTTCCCGCAGCAGGAATGGGAGTCTCTGATCTCCATAAGCCTATTTAAAACCATGCCACTGCCAAATGGAGTGGCTCCTTCCCTGCTTCCTACCCCTGGGGCTGACATTAGTACACCACAAGAAAAAAAAAAATCAGATCTTTCAGCTGCCTTAGCAAAGGATCAGTCTGACCAATGGTCCCTAGCAGCACTGCTTATACACAAGGAACAAATAAAGGCAGTGGCCACAGAGCTGAAGCCTCCTGTGAAACCTCCCCAGAGAAAGAGGCATCACTCTCCCATTCACAAAGGTAAGGCAAGCACAAATGAGGGCCTTGGACTCTACAGTTAGCTAGGGCAGTCCTCTGCATCCCTCTTCTACCATCATAACACCCAGGCTGTTTTGACATTTGTTGGTCAACACAAGGTACAACACAGCATTAGACACCATAAAACATCATCTATTAGGCCATAAAACGTCATCTATTAGATGCACACCTGCGTGGCACTTTTAAGAATGCACAAAGTGTCAAGTTTTCTTTTTTACTACAAAACCCAGTTACTGCTCTACCAGTAAACACAGTAGCTGCAAGCTGCCCTACCAACCCTTCCAGACAGAAGGCAGTGAAACAAATGCAGTCAGTGAGTCACTGGGGTTTGGCACGTACTTCATTATCACACTGAATCAGGGTTCAAACAGTGCTGCAGTACTATCAGAAGAATGGGACTCAAAGTCACCTTGCAAAATGAAAATTTTAAAGCTGGTAAACTGCATTCAGTGGGTTTGGTTTGGTTTTCCTTTTTGTCTGCTTAACTCATTTTAAAATCCCAGGTGCAGGAGCACAAACAGGATGAAGTCCACATTTCCCCTCAGGTTTAGAGCTGCAGGTCAATTCTTACTTCCTGGTGCTTCACCTCCCTTCTCATCATGTTTGCAAAGATTACAAAGCAGGGCCATGCCCTCCCAAAGCAGCTGATCACCCATCTGAGCTGGAAGGTATCTCAGACAGAACCAAAAGCAGCCAACACTGCCCAAACACTTTTCCTCAAGAGTGAAATGCAGGACGGGTGCCAAACCTTACATAACCTGCTTACACAAAAGGGGCCACTCGTACAGATGAGGTAAATCAGAACAAACTTCTCCAATTTCAACAATCTTCTCAAAGTTATACAAGCCCAGGGCACAGAACAGGAGTTTACAGGAAATTGCTATGAAGTTTAGATTCCTGCACATTTAAAACTTACTTCCCCCATCCCACCTTTAAAGTTACAAAAACACAACTGTGAAATGAAATAGCACCAACTGTTTGCAGAAGGGAAAAGAACAGCTCTCTCCCTCAGCATTAAGCTGCAAATTACTTACTCAAATTACCTTTTTTTTCCCCCCAAATCACTGAACTTTGAGACCTGCATGTTCTTGACAAAAAAAAACACACCAAACCCAAATAGATGCCACAACATGTACCCATCACAACTAATCACACTGTACTCAAAGACAGGTATTTAAAAGCAAAGCACACCAAACCCCAAGAACTATCCTTCTCCACTACAGTTCTCCTACAACAACTTTTATTCTGACAGGTTTATTCTTTTAAAATATATACATTACATATATTTATATATGTAATATATAAATTATATTTATACATATATATTTAAATATTTACATATTTTTATATATGTAATGTATATTACCTTACTAAATATATATATAGAGAGAGTATCTGGCTTGGCAACTGAGGGAAAAAAAAAAAGAGGAAAAAAATCACACCAATTCCGGTGGGAATTTTTCCATACTGAAAGCAAATTTTAGACTATACATACATATACTTTTAAACTGAATCAACCAGTTCAAATTTCACCAGATTTTAAGATCCATAAAAAAATCCATAGTTAGTCTTCAGCACTAATTAATTCCTGATAGATTAGCTGCTGTCGGGATACACACAGGATTCCTGCCAATTCAGTTAAAATACTTCCACAGCACTTTGCCATGGGAAGAATTCCTTCCACCTATAGGCATCCACAGTGAAGTCAGGATTAAGAGGACAAGGTCCCTTCTGAGAAAGTCCTGTGGCCAACAAAGTCACTGTGCTTTCCTTTGACTGATTATGGCTGTGCCTTTCTACCCCTTATCTCAAGGATACAGGCAGCTCCAGCAACTGACCTGTCAACAAAACTGAGGATTTTGTTTCTTTGGGTAGACTCAGGTTCATTTAGTACTTGTATATCCTTTAGGTATTAATCATAAATGTACCCAGAACTCTTCACACTCATCTGGGAAGCCTTATGCAGGAACCACTGCAAAGTCAACCCGACCAGGTTCCAGTCTGTAGCATGGCACTCGCTGACATGGCAATCATAACTTGCCCTCTGTTGCTTAGTTTCAATTTTCACTTCTCACACCCCTGAAGAAGGTGGTTCCTCACCTCAAGAGATTGTCCATCTCCCAGTGCTGTATAAACTACTTTATACCTGTGGTTTATCCTAAGCCCTTGTATTAACTCAGCACCCTTTGCAACGAGGCCAGATCCAGTGAAAACATCAGCTGACACCAGATTTTCTCACACCTACACATACTGTACAGAAGAGGAAGATAAAGTGATCCCTAGGAGAAACTTGTGAAAACAGTGGCAGATGAATGGCAAACCACCTCACTTAGGCAGCATTGTGCACACAAGAGAAGTGCACCTCACTTCTTTTTTTCCCCTTATCCCAGGGGTCCATCCAGCAGAGCAGACAGTCAGTCATCACTGTAATGAATACCAGGCCCAAACTGCACATCATCAGTACTCTTCGTGCACAGGGACAGCAAATGGCACATGTGAAATGCTGGGGAGTGTTGGAAGAAGGAAGGAGGAACCATATGCAGACACAGTTATTTTCAAGAGCACCAGAAATGAGACATCCATCCTGCTCCCTTATTACTACTTAACTTGGTCACTTTACAGCACTGAGAGTCCCCAGTTTCACCTGGATTCTTTTGCTTGCCAGCACAAACATGGTTATTCAACATCATCACTTAAAATGTATTCTAATTCTGTTTACCAGAGCACAGCAAGTGAGAATTCCTGTTTCTACTCATGCAGATTTACTCATCTTGCTGTCTAGATATGTTAAACAGGCATTACAGATCAAATGGAAGGTAACTTACCAGACACAATGACTGAGAAAGTAACAAAAAAGGATTGGAAAATTAATTCCTTTTCAGAATTACAATGGGGTAAGTTAGACAATCATACAGGTTGAATACTTGGCTGGGCACCTAAGAAAAGCTGTATTTTTGGCTCTATGACTGGGCTGTCATTTCTTGCCACAAAATATTTAAGCTCACACATATGTTCAGCTACAAATCTTGAGAAAAATACCTTGGGAAAATGTAATCTGAAACAAAAGACTACATTCCTTTTTCAGAAGTAAAGACTCAACATAAATCACCATGGTATCCATTTAAGCATTTAAGTCAAATTAATATTTACCCATGAGCAGGATCCAAAGCTATTGCCCTGGGCTGATCAAGGTCTTGCCAGAAGAGGACTTTTCTAGATGTTCCATTGAGATTAGCTACTTCTATCCTATTGGTTTCTGAATCCGTCCAGTAAAGTTTTTTCCCAATCCAATCACATGCCAGGCCATCCGGGGAAACCAGACCAGAAATGATGACATTCTGCACCACATTCCCAGTTTGGTTAATGTAAGTTTGCTTGATGGCTTCTTCACTCACATCTGTCCAGAAAACGATGCCTTGCGAATACTGGAAGTCAACCGCAGCAGCATCCTCTAAACCACTGACCACCACAGTGGACTCCAGCTTGGTGCCTCCAGCATCCACGAGGCGCACGTCCCGGCGGTTGGCAAACAGCAGAAAGGGAGATGCTACAGAAGAAAAACCAAAACCATGTTAGTATTATTGGCATCTACAAATGTTAAAGCACCGAGTGTGAGCAAGGCAGAGGAGGATTTCTCTTCCCAGATTGGCAAGGCAGGCAGCACATAAGAGAAAAGGAACTGCATGAGAGAAAAGCACACGCTACCCAAAAACCTCCTCCTTCTACATGTCAGACAAAGGAGTAAACAACAAGGGGAAGGGCAGACCCAACTCTATGTCTGTGGGATACAGACACCATCTTCAATATAGTTAAGCCTTCAGCAGAGGACTTTCAACAATACCCTTTGTCAATCACAGAATATTTGCGGCTGGAAATGACCTCTCAGATCACTGAATCCAACAAAAAAGCCAAAAATACCCCACGCCACCATCAAAACAAAACCCACAACCAACAACAAAACCACCACCAAACAACTCCTGCCCTCACTAGGGCATGTCCATAACCCCAGGTCTAGAACAAATTAAGTCTTCACAGTTTAAAAGCTTTGTACACCCAGTTGAAGTAGTAACAACATACAGAAGGCAAGTTCTGATGCTTTTTAGTAGCAGGCTGGAAGCTAACAGTCCTAGACATGACACTGCAAAATGCTCCTACCAATAGCCTTGCCCCATGCCATTGCCCTTCTTGTGAACCAGAGCTGATGAAATCAGATGCATCACCAGATGCTCACTGGACAGTGTTTGCCACTGCATGGGCCAAAGTGAAATAACATCTGTGACAACAGGTTTATTTTTTTTATGTGCAGGCCAAAGACCTCAGCTAGAATCTACAACTCAGCTTCAGATGCACTTAGAAACACACATAAAAATTCAGCCTTTTTATATTATCCTGTAAAGTTTTTTTTTTAGTCCAAGTCAGCGAAGAGACAGCATTATTTTTCTTTTTGGAAGAAGCCTATTTTGATAAAAGTAATAAGGAAAATTTAGATCAGCTGGTGGTTTGAGTGAGGTCTTGGACAGCAAAGATACAGGCAATTGTCATCATGAATGTCTCACTGAAAATGTAATAGCTTTGTTTTCTATAATAGTTAACTCAAGGTTTATACAGCTTGAGGAGAATTATCAAGAAATGAACTCTCACTTTCACTCCCATCTCATTTCTCAACTTGCCAAGTCCTCCTCTCTGTCATCTTTAAAACACTAGGACTAGCATCATGAAAGTCTGACAGGTTAGTTATTGAAAACANGGCAGTGAGCGCCCAGCAGGGAAATCACACTGCCCTGCCTGCAGTGTGTTAACATTCTGCTGCCTTTATGCACTGATGTAAACTGATTGATAACTGAACACGCTCAGAGTTTATCTCTTTTAAGAAAAAAAAAAAGAGTATTCAATTTGCTCTGGAAAAAATAAGAGACAAGGCAGAACTCTGATTTTAAAAGCTATATTTACTTCTCTGTTCCTTCCCATCAGCCTATTTTATTCAGGCCAAATTTTACACAGAAAGGTTGCAGAGCCCTTTTAGAGCATTACCGGTGTGTATATATATATATACATACATATGAAATAAAAGTAACAAAAGAAAAAAAAAACACAAAACAAAAACCAACAAGTAATGAAAACAAGTAACTGGTCCTCAAACCTGATCTTGCCTGGAATGTTGCTGAAGAAACACAGATTTGCCCAACTTTAACAATAAAGCAAAAGTTAAAAGTGCAACTAAACCTGTTTCCATGGCCTTGCATCACTCACATCAGGTCAGAATGTGAGGCTGACTAGCAGGCAAAGCTAGCTCTGGTAACTCTGCAGCTTCAACTAAATACACTCTCCAGGATGTCCCAAGAAAAGTTTACAGAACTTTCCAAATTGCCAACTTTGACAGTTAGTAAGCAGTAAATCTGAAAGAGGTAACCCAGAAAGCAGATACCTTTCCAGAAGGATAGATAAGCAGCATTTAGTTTCACAGAATTAACAAAACTCAACATTCTACCATTTCAAAATCACATACTCTTATGTGATTATAACCAAGAGGGTTTTAAGGCATTAGAATGAGAAACAGAGAAAGCTCAAAAGCACTGACCAAGAACTCGATTTGCTGTGCCATCAACAAACCACCCTAGAGATCCAACTTCATCTTGCCAACACACAGTGCACATCTGCTTATTTTAAATCCCATGTGTATATAGAATCAAAGGGTCATTCTAAGGAACATACAGACCAGTTTCCTTTCAAATCATGCTATCTTCTCATTCCTGAACTGGGCTGGAATGTCCAGAGAACATCCTGGTCCTTGGTGCGTTAATCCTTTACTGCATAACTCCTGACAAGGCAAACTGGAAGGCTAGTTAACAGCAGTTTCTGAGGAGAGGGATGGGGATAGACCCAACAACTTTGATTACCACTGACCTTCAAATGAGCTTATCTGTTACACAAGAGGCAATATCCCTTGCTTGAGAAGTTATTCCATAGTCAGAGAGTTAGGAGACCCTCAAAGGAACACTTAGTGTTATACTCTATTTTGATCAGCAGTGCTCCCCAAAACTGCAAATTGTTTGCAAAGGGTAATACCAGCTTCTATTTTGAAAGAGAAAAGAATAAACAGTAACAGGATGAATGAGATGAATGATTAATGTGGAGGAAAAACTGTTTATATCCAGTCTATTACCACCCAATTGAAAGGACAATGTTTTAATGTAGTTACAAAAGGAGGGAGGGAGTAGGAAAAGCTGTATTCTTTTTCAGTAAAATTAGAACAGTTCATTTTTTTTCCATAATAGGCAATATTTGAAACCTCTGTACATAACTGGAGTTCATAATCCTTGGACAAAGCAAAAAAAGCCCTGGAATCCTGCAAATTATCCCACAAACTCTAAACAGCCTAAATTTTATGACGTACTTCAGGAACAGCCATTAGCCCCAGCAAAGTGACATGTGACATGTGACAACTGAAAATTGCAATTTTAAGATTAAAAATCTCTGCTATTAGTTTCAGTAACAGCTCTGAAAACCAGTTTGACAGGGCTCAACTCATTGACATATTAAGACTAAGATGATCATGAGTTACAATCAACAGAGCATTTCTCATCAGTTGCTGGTTAGCTGCAAAGCTGCAGCAGTTCTAAGACACTGAGCAAAAGAGAATTAAAAAGTTATATTTATGCTATTGCTTCATACTTGTTCACATGCCTACATTTTGTGTGCTTCCCCTTGTAGCCAAAAGAGAAAGACGTGTGAGTACTGAGGCACATACACAATTCCTACCCTTGAATGCAAAACCATAAGTGCAGAACACAGACAAATCCTACCTACAGCAGAAGGGAAAAGCCTTCCTTAACAATTCTAAACTCGGTTAACTAGGCTAAAGGTCATGGAAAGGTTTAAGAAAAGCAACAGAGGATCCTGGGAGCCTAGTACCCAACAGGAGATGA
This sequence comes from Bucco capensis, assembly GCA_013396975.1. Classification (NCBI taxonomy): domain Eukaryota; kingdom Metazoa; phylum Chordata; class Aves; order Piciformes; family Bucconidae; genus Bucco; species Bucco capensis. The sequence goes on from VWZO01020931.1 coordinate 165,447, forward strand.
AGATCTCATTTTAATAAGCATACAAGCTAAAATAGCCATCCAAAATTACAGCATGTGCAACAACTTGTATTTTAAATATTATTTCAATTCTTAACAGGACAAATGCATCGGGGACCTCTGTGGTTGAGCCATCTGTACTGCTGGACAGAGAGCAGAGCATATAATTCTTGCAGCAGTCAATGTCCCAAACCGCAAAAACATTCATTACCAAGGAACAAAAACAACCCGCCCCTGCCGCAGGCACACAAGAGGGCAAAAAACAAACATGTCAAAACTTCTGCACCCAAGGGTGTACAGTCTTATGGGAACTTCAAGACAGGATATGCAGAAAGCATGAATCAGCTTTCTGTAGCTAAAAATAACTGCTCTTCAGAAACATGGCCATGTAGGTAGGGTCCTAGCAGCCAAAAATTAAATGGAGAAACAGGTTCTACAGCACAAAGGGATCCCTCGTGTCCAGCTCTAACTCTTCTGGAACATAAGGAGGCTTAGACTTTTGATGTGAAGCATAATCCTCCTTCCAAACACTTAGGGAAGGAAGTTATTCCACATGCTGTCACCCTTTTGGGCATTACCCCCATTTTTCATGGTTTCGCTCAAGGAGAGGGAGACAGCAGCTGGTGGCAGCAGGAAGCTGACATGCCAGGACACACAGACACTACTGGTGCCATAAAGATGCAGGAAAAAAGTAAAAAGGACAGAGATTCAGGCATGGGAGGGAAAGGAAGGTAATGAAGAGTTCAGCAACATCTGTCTCCGAAAATCAAGCACAACTGAAAAAACCCAGTCTGCCCCCCTTGCTAGGCAAGAAGGCAGCATGGCATGAAGAAAACCCACAGATACACCTAAGTTCATTTTACTCTTTCAGTGCAATTTATATATTTAGAAGAAGAATGAAAAAAAAAAAAAAAAGACAGCTTCTTCCTTCAATACTGTAAGCTCAGCATTCTGGACCCTGATCCTTTTTACTGGCAGCTGCTGCAGAGAACTTGAAATCACCAACTTCAAACGGTAGATTACATGTTGATCTTCCCGTCCTAACTGCACATACTCAACCCGAGTTCAAACTTGCCAGATACAGTCCTCCAGAGAACAGAAGGGTATTGCTTTCATCCCCTAAACACACATTGCTGATAAGGTGATTTCCCAGTGTAATTACTAAATTATAGGAGAGTCTTGCTACAACACAGAGATAGGAGGCAGCAGTTGGTAGAGTGCAGGACTGAAAAAAACAGGGCTCCTCCATTTCACTCCCACATATAACCTCCTTAGTGAACGTGAGCATGTGCTTCAGGCCAATGATATCTAAAAATCCTTCCACCTGCTACAAACATACCCTTCCTTCTGCTGCTCACTATCCCGAAGGGCTGCCAGGAAGCCTGCTTATGCCTGAGCAAGGCACTTGACCATTTTCCAGCAGAACGCTCCATGATGCACTACTCAGCTTTTCATTCCTGACAGTGAGATAAAGAAGAGCAAAACAACAGTCCAACCAGTAAATGCTTTTATGAGAGGCTAAAAATCACTTATTCTTAGCCACTGGCAAAAAGATATACTAAAGAAATCAGACCAGGTTAGGCTTTGGGTTTTCACTGGTGGCAAGAGAATGCAGAGAAAAACATGCACTGAAGATACTGGAGTACACTAGAGAAGCTGCAGAACTGCTTGCAACAGATGATTTTTAACAGCAGTTGGACGGCCATTCCTCAGGTATGGCTTTTGTATATCTAATTCCTGCCTCAGCAAAGGACTTTCATCTATGTGTCTTGAAATCAAAGACAAAAAAAACATACTTCAGTGGCCTGAATTAGTCATATCATCTCACTGAAGATCTCAGTCACAAGGCAGTGGAGTTGCTTATGTTTATCCTTGTATTTACACAAAACTGCTTTAAAAACTCTCCCAGTAACACAATTGCTGTTTCTGTTGCCCTCCTGAAGCATATAAGTTTAGTAGCTTCATCAACTACTACTGCTACAATACTGTTAGCTAAATCACTAGCTACCTTTTATTTTATTTGTTAAAACAAACAAGCAGTAAGTTTTCTGAAGATCTTGTATTTTCTGGGCTGCATAGGGTTCCCCCCAATAATGATAGGGTTTTAGGAAGACAAGAGATTTACTTCAGGCTGTTGGTTTTGTTTGGCAGCCCACAGTTTCTAAGTAATAATGTTAAGAGTAACAACAAAATATAGCACTGATTACATACCATTTCATCTCCCTCAGCCTGAATTAGTGCATTTCCCTTGGTCAAAAGGGTTACTCTGAAAAGCATGCTCTGAAGAAGTCTGGCAAAGGTACTTCACACAAATTAAGAAACTTAGGATTTGTTCAGATTGTCTGGGATGTTAATAAAATGTTCTAAAACTCTCCAAGAGCACACTCTGAACTTATTATTGCTTTGTCCTGTTTCTAGTTGTATTATCTACTTCAAGTAAAAGTCTTCATATAGCAGACAAACCAAATGATTGGATTCAATGTGCATAGTTTAGGGCACTTCCACCTCTGCAGAGGCTGAAAGCAAGCGATGTGTGCTCAAGAACACTTCTCTGGGGACACATTATTTTAAAGGAGGGTTCCTCAAACTTTTCTGTCTTTTCCCACAGACCACCCATTAAGCACACCACATGGGATCCCCTCCTGGTGCACAAGGCAAGGGCTCTCTCAGACTGTCCTTAATACCCCTGTAGCAAACACTTAAATTGGTTACATGGAACAGCATATTTCATCTTCTTTTAACACCGTTTAGCAGCTGGAGAGGAAGACAGCCAAGTCCATGTGAGCAGCCAACACTGCACAGACCACCAAGCAGCACACAGAACATATTTAGAGATCTGCTGGAAAACTAAACAAACCCCAGAACATCAGCTGTGATTTGGGGATGCTTACATCAAGTTGCTGAGATACTCATGAGATAAGACTCACAAGCACTTGAACCGTTTTATTTAGAGAAGAACACAGATTCACTAGAGCATAAAGCAGTTTTCATCTGCTCTGGTTTGTCTGGGGAAATTTCTAAGCCTTTTTTGCAAAACTGGCTCTTGGCAATCTCTCCCTGTGCAATGCACAACTGGTGTTCAGCCAAACAGTTGTGAGGGCTGCAGCCTCCTGCAATCCTGACTAGCTAATGCTAAACAGATTCTATCTCTACAGTCTGAACCCCCATCCCCCTTCCTGACCTCAGGTTCTCACCCAAGCAATTTACAGAGATTAAAATAGTCATAGGATTTTTCCCAAAAGCAGAAATATACTGTTCACATCAATTTGCTTCTTCTTCTCAGTATTCTACTGCAATTTGCTACTCAAGAACCACAATGAACACAACATCATACCATCTGTTGAAGATTAGGGCATTTGGGCTCCAGAAAGACACCAGCAACAAGATCTGAAAGCCAGCACTTTGAAAAAGGCTGTTAGCTAAACACCCTCCAATCTTCAAAGTAAACTTTGAGTTTTGCTGGTTGGAGATTAGAACCTGCACTGAACTCCAAAGGGAGGTTAAACTGACAACTTCCATCAAACTCAAGTGATGATGGCCAAAGCTCCCAAAGTCCACTGAGAATCCAAATCTAAATGTAGACAGTAAACCCCAGAAAGCAGGTGAAAAATTTCCCACTCTTTAAGGATCTCGAGGCAGCAGTACCTCATAGGTCTGCACTGGAATGTTTGAGTCCAATGCTGTGTCCAGATGAAGGAACTGGATAGAAGAGGGAAATTCATCACGTACACAAGGGCCATCTACTGACGAGCATCACAGCCAGCCTCCAAACTTCCTCTTTCTTAAATTAAAAAGGGTGTGATAGAAGAAAGGCTGTCACAGGCCTCACATGTCAGCTGCTGTCTCAAGAAGTAATCAGCAAATGTCTCCAGCTCCATCACAGACTACTGCACTGGCCATGCAAAGCTATGGTCTTTATGCTGCCATCCTAAGAGCGAGAGATGCTATAAGCATGATTTATAACCCCAGATCCAAAAAAACTGTGTGAGCAATCCTTAAGGACAAATGATTGTACTGAGGAAAGAATAGTTTTGCTTTAGAGTGTCACTCAAGCAAAAGCCACACCTAGAAGCTCAGTCCAGGTGTTTCTGAGGACCATGTTCCAAGGCAAGTCACTCAGCAAGTCATTGAGAAGATAACATCATCAAATTACAGTTGCTTATGGCAGGTAGATTCACATCAAGGGCATGTCCATGGCCCTTGGCATCACTACTGCAAAACTAGCCAAAGTGCTTGCTAAATAAAAACTCAAGACCCAAGTTACCATAGCTGTTCAGATACTAAAGAATGAATACTTCTCAGCCTGTTACACATCATGGCTGGTTAACTGAAGCACAAACAGGTGCACTGTCTGCTCAGACAGCATGTCTGCATCCACCTATTCAGACGTGGAATTTAAGAAATGAATGGCTTCCACTTGATCTGAGTCGTGGTGTTCATATGCATGGTGGTAGCAAAGTGCATCCCACTGCCCTCTCTTTGCAAGGTGCTGGATTGTGTACAAATTCCTTATTGGATTCTCTATGTTGGATCCTAGAGAGCCAAGTCAGGAATGGGGTGGCATACTAGGAAGGAACTTAGCAGAAGGAACTCTACCAGACCACCCTGTTCAAATATTATTCCTCTTCATATTGATTCTGTAACATTGAGTATCTTCTTTGTCTTGTCAGTGAGAAGGTTTCAGATTTTGATAAAGGATTCTTTGAAGTACAAACCTGCATTTTCTCTAATACCACAGGACACTACTTCCAACACCATAACAGTGTTTACCATACTCAAACCACCCTGGAGCTATCTGTCAGCTGACTCACGATGGATTTCTTTGTGAGAGTTAAGATGGCACTCTGCTTGTACCCACAAAAATTGGAAACAGCCTGTCCATTGAGAGTTCTGGTATTTTCTGCTTTTAGAATAAGCAGAAGTGGCACTGAAGCAGTCTCTTACGTGGTACTGCTGCTCGGCTCTGCCAAAACGGGTAAGAGCAAAGGCAATGCTTAAAAATAGGGATGGGGGATGTGGCAGGGGAAAACCATACTTGGATGTTTCACAATCTGTGATGCAGAATGCATGGCAATAATTTTGCTGCTGTTGTTTTAAAAGCAATAGGCATGGATTCTCCCAATCCCCCCAGCCCCATGCTATGCTCAGTAAAGTTTTAAAACTGCAGAGGAAGCTGGAGATTTTCCCTACTCCTGCATAAAGCGGTTTAGAGGAACACAAAGGCGTGACCTCCTTGAACATCTAACCACAACCTCTGTGGCAAGTAACAGTTCAGATCAATTTATGAATGGAAAAAAACCTTGCAGTGTCCCCTTTTAGATTCTGGATGTCAATGGGAGCAAGGTTCTTCTCTGGGTTTTGTTTTTGGTTTGGTTTTTTCTTGTTTGTTTTTTTTTCAGTTTATTTTATTCCTCCTTGGTTTGGCAGACAGCTCTCTGGCCAATAATAGTAGATTATGCAGCGATGATGGTTCCAAACTTTTAATGGATAAAATAGTGGTTCTACATCATTTGGAAAATTTGGCTTGCAAATTTTCTCCAGGAGTTGAACAAATATAGGCTTGACAAAGGTATGCTTGTTTCTGATCTGAATTGTTTTCAATTTCTAGTTCCAGTTCCAGATGTTAACTCCAAGAGACACAAAATCTTAAGAAAGCTGGAAAAAGACATTTTACTTCTATCTCCACCAAAGGTACAATATGTACCCTTGAAAATGTAATATATTTGTAAAATGCAGAAAGCCACTCAGAAATAGCATGTGCTGGAGTCAGCTGCTGGCAAAGATAATCTGTTGGAACAATCAACTCATATGTGGAAGACTCAAATGCAGGTTCCACAATCTAAAGTGGGTTTCTTCTAACAGTTGAGAGTCTTCCTAAATAAAACCATCTTGCTAAAGGGAACCTGCCACACAATACTGGGCTTTAGAGGGTGTGATGTTGAGAGAAGTTTTTAGTGGCAAGCTGTGGACAGGACTTCTGATTCCAGTGCAAGTCTCATGACTGTTTTCCAGTCAAATAATCAAGATCCTGCTTTTGTGAGAGCTTGCTAGGAAGGAGAGCAAAAAGATGAGGTGAAAATGACTATTTAAGATAATGAAATCTGTAATATTGGGACTGTATTTATACCACTGATAATACTTAATTTGCCTCCTGTAATGCAGCAGATAAATAAAGTAACCTGCTCCAAGCTTTGCAAATCACTCCTTGCTGGAGATGATTCTGCTTTAGCCAAGAACATCGATTAAACTAAATTCATTCCTTATGGCTCTTTTTGGCTCTCTAAGGGCAGCCTTTGTCCTCCAGTTAGCTGGAGTGTTTGCCCTGCTGCAACTACATCAAGAAAGATTTTCTGCTCTCTTCTTTATTATTATTCTATAAATCTAACTGGTTTTCAATATTGTGAAGGCAAAGACATGGCACTTCTGATAATTTAACTTTTCTCAAACATCTGTTCAGAAATAGTGGATTTGCTGGAAGAGTGCACATTCAGGATTTCACTAGCTTCTCTTCCATTTTTTATGAGAAGTCAGCCAAGGGTCAGAAAAAAAATAATAATCTAACTTGCTTTATTTTTGGGTTAAAATGATCATAGTATATCACAAACAGAATCGACAATTCAACTCTTCCAAGGTCTGCAGGAAAGTATTAACTAAAAGGGTGTCACAATGCCACTGAACACAGCTGTCCTGAGAAAATGGCTTCATGTGTCTTTGGTGATCAGTGAATAATCTTTATGGACATAACGGAATAGGATCCTATGCTCTTTGGGGCATGCCTGCACTCTGTTGTTAATGCAAATCAATGCCAGCACTATCTCCAGTGCTGTTGCAGTTAGTTCACATAATTGCAAAGCACAAAGTTAAGTCAAAGTGATTATATTCTTGCTTTAGAGGGTAGATCACATTCTGTTATCATTTACCTGGCAGCCATCAGCTGCACCTGTGAGAGATTTTTATCCCTAGGTCCAAAAATTTTTGGTAAAGTATTCATCAGTGACTATATTTACCTCAACACTGAGTCCCAAGGACTCTTAGTATAAACTAAGATTTGGTAGTACGTCACCATTAGACAGAAGAGCTTGAGTAATGTTTTCCCCATTAAATGATTTTCCCTTTAAATTGAAGATGCACTTGGCTCACTGATAATTCTGCTCTGTCACCAACTAGTCATGATGCAAAGAGTCCCTGACAGAGACCAATGAAGTACAAATTCTAGTCTAGCTGAAGAAACATAAAATAATCACCTACGCTGTGGAATTTAAGGACATTTCCATAAAAGACCCAAACAGTTGTCACTTCCAAATGTCCAGAATAAAAGAGGCTCTCCACACTTGGACTTGTGTTGGTAATACTCAAAAGAAAGCAGAGTATCAGTCTCCTTGTACCTATTTCTATAAGCTGGTAGCTGGAGTGTGCAAGAAGGGAAACATTTTGGAATTCAGCCCCAGAATGCAAAGTAGAACCATAAGCACTTTTTCTTTCCAGAGTAAACATACAACCTTTCTTACCATCAAGCTACCTTACAAAGAAATTTTAATAGAGTTTAAAAAAGGCATATGTTTTGCTATGGCAAACAGGAATGATTTCAGGCACCCCAGCTCTCCCATCCCTTTGGCAGCCTAGACAAGGTGCAAATAAAATAACTAGACTCCTGATATACAAGACATCTAAAGGAGTGTAACTAAGTGTTTTTCCATCTTCTGTACGCTACAATTTCAGTGAATTTAAGTGCCAAAAGAAATCATTTCAAGCTATGCTACAATGCAAATGGTTCAAATACAGATTAAAAAAAGACAAGACAGAAACACCTCAGTGCCAGTGCAAAGAAAATCTGAGCTGCCATTCTGGGGAGTCAGAAGACACACAGCTCACCTCCAGAACCAGAGGGTCACAAATATAAGCAGCACACAGCTGGAAGGGTAGACATAAAAAAGGAATGTAGACACTTTCCTCTACATACAAATTAAAATATACAAAACACACCCACAGGGGTTTTAGTTACTTAATTTTGTCCAAAACCTACCCCTTATTTCTGCAGAAAGAAGGGTACAAACCTATTAGCACTATACAATGAAGCAGTATCATGCAAGGCAGAGCAAAGTGCTTTTGTTTATACTAAAACAAAACCAACTCAAGCAATGTGTGGCCATCACTGATCTGATTATCCTGGTCTGTGCACCCTATCCCTTTCCTCTACACTACTTGCCTGTGTCTTCACTGCTAAAGAGAAAGCTGTACTCATTACACTGAAAGAGCTATTTCAATGTAAAAATGCCAGCAGGGAAAAGGAAATTTTTACACCAAGTAGAAAGCCAGGGTCATTATTTCACTCCTCACCTGAGATTTCATCAGCTGCATGGAGCTGCACTGACTCTACCGGGGGTTTTACGTCAAGACTGCTGTATCAGTGCAATAATTACACCTCTTTCAGCAGTGAAGAGATGAGACACTTCTTTCAGAGCAGGAAACTTCTACCTTTGTGTCTGGAAAACATCCAGGGCATTTCAGATGAAATGATATTCCAAAAAACTATTCCAACCTCATGGTATAGTTGAGAAAAAGAAATAAATACTGTCATGCTTCAGGAGCCAGACTGGGAGTCTGACTGAGGCACAACACACTTCATGGACTGCCTAGCATCTAACACACCCATAGCTGGGCTAACTGTTAGTCCCATGTGTCCCCTCTCTGGTGAATGCCTTTTAAGCACAGGAACCTTATTACAACCATTTTTTACACCTCTTCTATTTCCAGTCATTGCAGAGTGGTTTGGAGTTTAAATGTCCTAGATTCTGCCCTCCTTATTATATGTAAGCTTTTTTTTTTCTTATTAAAACCACCATAAACTACAAACACTAATACAAAAAACTATGACCCACAGCCTAAAAATCACATTTCCAATCCAGAAACAAGACCAACACGGCACATTCTACATGCCAGACACCAGCACATCATCAACAATTAACAAATGCATCTTAATTTTTATAAACAAGACCCTACCAAGGATTGGTAATAGACATGAAATAATTACAAGAAATGACTATGTGCATTGAAGTAACTCCCTCCAGGTATGAACAATCAAGACTACAGAAGCAGACATCTACCCTCTTAAAATACAACAGGGGGTTATGATCAGATGTTTGCATGTAGAAGAGAAGGGCTGCTTTCCTAGATACTAAAGATGGATATCTTGCTTAAAAAAATATATCATGTCCTAAATGTAAGCCTTATGTGAATAATTTAAAAACAAACAAACAAAAAACCACCAAAACAAAACAACAAACAAATAGAAAAGCCTTAAATTTCATTAGTGAAAATTGGCCATGGTGGCTGCATCCACCTAGCCTTCTGAAGCACTGTCTGGAAGAGAAGGCTGAACAACCAAGTGTTGTTAAACTGAAGGAAATACCTTCCCTAAAAACTAGATGTAAACTAGACCACAAAAGCACTTCCTTTTTATGAAAAACAACTTTCTCCTCAAAAATAACAACAAAAAAGCCAACTAACAACAGCAACAACAACAAAACCCTAGCCCACACCAAACAACCACTAACTTGAAAGACAGTTGACAGAAGCCCTTCACTTCTCTACTAAACTTAGGCACCTCATTCTGCAACTAAATACTTCCTTGGAGTTAGGGCAGCTTTCACTTTCTCCTGACAGAAAGCACTGTACCATTACAACAGAAGCAGTACGTAGCAGAAACAGGTAATTCTTTTATCAAGCTCATCAAATGCAGAAATTAACTAAAGGAGATGCAAATAAAAATTTGCATTTCTTTCTCCTTTAAAAAGGGATGTAAAATCCAGCCCTCCCTGCCCATGACAGTCTTCTATGAATTGAGGTGTGCAATATGGGTCAACATTGCCATCAACACACCTCACTGGAGTGACAGAAAGTAACTCACTTGAGAGGAAAATCTCATTTTTGTCTCTCTTGCTACAGCTAATACCTGTAGTGTAGAGAGAATACCACTGTGCAATAGACATTATCAATGCAGCAGGAATGAGATTCCAAACCACCAACTCATTTTGTAAAATAATTTGCTGGTGAACCAATAACTAAAGTCATTATCACCCATCCAGCACTACTTCTCGGGACTTGCACCATGAAGCTCCAAAGGAAGATTATTTCCCCTATGTTATCAACATGTGAAAAACATCAACTTCCTTATGTTTTACTTGGAGGAAGTTAGGGCATCTAAAACCTCTCAAGAATGTGTTCCACTGATTGCAGCATTCTGCTGTTTCCTCTATAAAACCCTAGACTGCAGAGTATGTTTATATATACATATATCTATACACACACTTTCGTATACATACAGACTTAATAAGGTAACAAGATCTAACATCAAATGTTAAATGTTAAATCTGATGTTAAACATTTGTTAAACACATCTAAGGCTACTTAAAGCTGATGCTTTCAAACTTAACTTCATTCATCTCATGCAATAACTGTCCTAGGACACCAAAGAACAGCAAAACAAAGGAGAAAACATCTCTCTACTTCTGCAGAACAGTTAATCCATGCAATTAGCAGCACACTAAGTGTGAACACATGCTCCATCTCAGGGCTGCTCAGAAGATTCTCCAAGATGCTATTCTTGTCACTAATGAGGTGCAGCAGGAACAATTGAAGACTTGCAAAAAGGACACACATTGAGTTTAGATTTTACTTAATAAAAACCAAAACAAGCCAAGAATACAGAGAACAGAACATTACAGGCTGTGTGACATCTGAATTGCATGGAAACATGTGGCATTATCCTTCCTTCAAAGCTGAATATGCTAGACCCATCAAACACTTGATCTTGCACTATCACTGTTTTACTAGACTAGAGCAAATATTAAGATTTAAATTGTATTTTACCCTATATCATAGAGCAGCCTTTCTCTTTCTTCTCACTGATGCAGTATTTATTAATAACACATCTGATGAGAGAGGGAAGAATAGAGGGGAGAGAAGAGAAAAAACACACATACACAAAAGAATAACTGAGCAAGGGAAAGACATCCCACAAACCAAAAGGTGACTAAGGTTACTTTCAGCCTACTCTCCTAATCTCATTGAGTACACAGTCACACATTTTTGTGCTGTCACTGGATGGGGCACGCTGCTTAAAGCAAAACCACTGGCCAAAGCATTCCCTTTGAAGCATCCTCTCTTTCTAATGTACACCAGGTGTTAGAAACAAATTCCTTTTTATTCAGGCTTAAAGCAACACTTAGGTACAAAACTGTTCCCAGTGGACTCTAGAACACTTACAACTAGTAAATCCACTGAATGGCATGACACTGTTGCAATCTCATTTGCAATGATCTGCACCTGTACATTGTTTAAACTGTTAAAAAAAATATCAAGACCAAACAAAAAACAAAAAAAAATATTAAAAAAAAAAAAAAAGAAAACAAACAAATCTTCTCCAGGATTTAGGAAGCAACAAGAGACCCACTTGGTGAGTTCAACTTAGGTATCAAATCAGCCTCCAGGGAAGCAAATAAAATTAAAATCTAAACAGTAAGCTGCAAATAAACCAAATTCAGGCCTGTTTGGGGTTTGCATGTAAACTTTTGAGTACTATTCAAATAAAGCCTTTTTTGTTAGTGCCAATTTTACAAGTGTCTAGAAAGATGTGCTTTGAGGTTGCTAATATGCAAGTCCCAGGAATCCTTGGTTTAACGTGCATTTACAGCTGTCAGAACTAGAAAGTTTCATGCCATTTCAGACACTGGGAAGAATGTGGAAATCCTGCCTGCCTGGCCATGCATTGCTGAAGCCAGTGCAACAGGTGGAGCTGAAGTGGGAAGATTTGTAGTATCCAGCCAAAAGAGTCTGATTGTACATTTGGCACATGCTCAGCTGAACGTGGGAGAAAGACACAGAATGCTCTATCTGCTGTAGACTGATCTATTTCTTAATGCCTTGGGATCATCCCAGCAAAAACTATCCTCTTAGGAATAAGCAGGATTTATGACAGGACTTTGAATAAGTTACCGCTCCATGTTTCAATGTCTTTCTAAATAAAGATAATAAAACACACTCACTTCTGGCCACATATACAATAGCTGACAACTGACATCATAAACATCATTAACTGTAAAAAAAGCACAGTGGGGTGTTTTTTTTCCAGCCATTTTACCTTCCTGGTGAAGGCCAAAGTTTTGAAATTGAACTTGGATATCTGGAAAGTTAAGCTTTCATTGAAAGAAACGTTGCCAAGCACACTAAGCAAACACAACTTACTCAAATGCTCACAGTAATCTGTTCCCAGCGTCCTGCTGATGTTTAAATAGGAAAATAACCCTGCAAAGTCCATTCCTTTTTATAAACAGCCAACATTAGTTCAGACTTAAAAAAACAAACTGGTGCTAAAGTTTCTTTTTGCAGTCCTAAGTGTGTACGCATAATGCTTACCCATCTCCCACTGTGCCTGACTGCTCTGTTCTTGCATACAAACACTTCAGTTTCAGAAAAAGGAAAGAAAAAGTTACCAAAACTCTAGTTCCTGGAGAAATGGGGAGGTTTTTGTAGAATTCAGGATATTGCCTCTGCCTCACAACAAAGTGGCAGACAAGTTATACAGGAGAGAGCATTGCATGCAGCTGTAATTCAGAGCCCAGCAGCTGACATGTTGTATTTTTATCCCCACGACCTCTCCACGTGTCTGCTGATGCCCAAGCCTCCAGACACCAGGCAAAGGCTCTTCACTAGCATTGCCACATAGTTGATATACTGAACCAGTGGTGAGTTCCTCTCAACACAGTGGTTTGCAACAGCAAGGACAGTTGCACAGCAGGGAAGAGACACCCGATGAGGGCATTTTAGTTTCCAACACAGACCAAGATTTTATTTATAAAGAGGAAAATAAATTTTAAAAGAACTGGTGCTAGAGTCTCAAAATGAGTATAGGAAAGAATGTGTAAAGCAGTTTCCTCCCAATTACTGGCCAGCCAGAAAATTTAGCAGTAATTAAAAAGAAACCAACAAAACCCAAAAAACCCCAGCAGAATTTACACGTAGAAGAACCAATTCCTACCCCGTACTAGTAGACTGGTTTGAGTGCACCTGTCCTGCAGTCTGGGATGCTAAACAAATCCTTACTTTTCCTGCTGTCCATTCCAACAAATTCTCCCACCTACCTCTGGCTCTACCTCAAGGACCAAAAACATGTATCAGACACACTCTTGCCACATGACCTGAAACATTCCCATAGGCTCTTGGCTGTTATTTAGGTGAAGGAATACCTAAAAGAAGCTATCCTCCCTCAAGCATTTGTGGACAAGAAGGTCCTAAGGGGCTGTCACAACACAGGTTATGTTATGTTATAAAAGAGCCATGATAATGATTCAGTTGATATCAAGATGTGACCAGCAGATGCTGAGGTCCAGTAACTCAAGCCTGTTATGCAGTTCCAATTCCTACAATACAAAATAAGCTCCAAGGCTAAGACTGAGAAAAGACTGTCATAAAAGTATTCCAGAAGAGATCCTGGTGAGGAAACCATCCCAAAATACAAGTACCCTTGGGGAAGTAATTGTGGAACAGTTGTTAGGTTTTGAATTCATATTCTATGTTAAACAAGGCAAGTTTTGTTACCCTAAAAAAGCCTTATAATCTGTACAAGAAAGGTGATCCTAACAGATCTCAAGAAAATTCCTCAAAGTTGGACACTGCAGTACCATCTCCTTCAAAAAGAAAACTTCCCTCTGTGCCCCTGCAACACCAAACCCACAGAATTCTAGGAATCAGAAGGGCACAGAAAAAGCACAGCAGAACCTCTACCTGTTTCTACCAAGTGCCTTCTGGGTGGGCACAGTGGCTTTTACACATGCACCAGTGTCAAGGAGCAAGTATGGTTTGGAGGACTGAGTCAGCTGTATCGGGGACTCACAGTACTCCACATCCTCCCCCACTGCACACAGACTTCCTCAGGGAAAAAAAAGAAAAAAAAAAGAAAGGAATAAAACCCACCACACACACCAAAAAAAATCCAACCAACCAGGCAAGAGGCCAATGCTTACAAAGATCCCACAGCCATTGTTCAGAGAAAACAAGTCACTTGCATCATTCCCCACATGCAATAAGCTTTGGGCTGGCTGAATTCTGCCTCAGAGGACCAGTGCCAGATGTGCTCTATCTCCAGATGCCAGGAGTTCCACACCCTGGGGATCAACAGCTAGAGTTATTTTCCATGAGCTGTAATTACTGTAGCAGGATGGAGAGGGTCTGGATGTGTCAAGGTGGTAATCCCCAAGGTAAATTAATCCTAGATCACTTAAATCTTTCACAGATAACAATGAAGACCTTAATTTGGACCATGCAAGTTGAGAGACAATATGGAACAGAGGTCACAAGTATGAAGTACTTCTACTTGCTCCTCTTCTCTCCACTGTGCACTACACTGAATGCCAAGCAGCAATCCTCAAACACAGGCTAAGCTGCAGCTTCTCCAGTTTTACCAATTCTGTCAGGGGCAGACAGTGTTAGCAGAGCTACACACTGCGGGGACAGCAGGTTGCCTCATCAAACTGCCAGAAACAGGGAGGTGGTTTGAGGAGGGATTTTTTTTGTTTATGCTTTTTTCTTCCCTTCCATTCAATGATACTGCCTCATTATCCTACTTAGAGAAGTCACCCAACAAGTTTTCAAGCGCTCTCTTGACCACCGTTTTTAATTACCCACCTACAGACATTCCAGTCTTTAGCAATCGTGGTTCTTCAGACAGTGGGAAAAAAACAGAAAAACACCAAAACCCACAACACAAAGCAAACAGGTAAAAGGAAAAACAATACACAAGATCCCAGCCTAGAAGAGCTTTCAAGCTGAGAAGAAATACTACCAACACAGGAGAAACATGTAACAAGCAGGCATTGTGAAATAAAGACTGCAAAAGGTATGGAAAGTGGTTATGCAAGATGAACAATTTAGGTGCACAAAAGTGATCAGGCATACAACTTGGATTAATAACATACACATCACCCTACTGTTCTGTTTGGCTGCAGCTTCATTTCTCTCCAATGATGCACCAGTAATACAATGGAATCCAACAAAGCAGCTTCATTACTAGAAGGTTATTGTAAGCCATACGTATAGGGAAAGATTACTCTGAGGTGCTTCTTGGGAAAAACACTCCACCATGTATTCAGAGACACTACTTATGTACCACTGACACCTTTTCTCCAATGAAAACCTGGAGTTCACAGACTTAAGGCCATGCTTCAACAGCCTAGTGACCGTGAAACTTCCCTCCATAAAACTGTGTATCAAGATCTAACATCAGGAGTTAAAATCTATGTAAAAACCAGGCTGGTTTGTCTCTATTTTTCAGAAATGGAAGGTTATTCAATAATAGAACCATTAGAATGAAAAGGGGGCAAAAAACAGAGAAGGAGAAACTGGTTAACCAACTGTATAAGCACATAAGAACATACACACATATTACGTACACAGTCACATCTATACATTTGTGGAATACCCCCTGCCTCCAATATCTCACACCCTTCCACATGTACACACTTCAGCATGAACCAGCCAGGACCTTGTAAGAGAATCCTTCTGCCTAGCTCAGCACTTCAATCTGTCTCTGCTCCAGGGAACCAAGTGGTCTAGCAGCACATCTAAACTCCAAGTCACTCCCAGTCACTAGGTGAAATCCAGGCATTTTCCAGTTCTACAGCCCACACAAAATGGCTTGACATTCCACAGGTGTCTTGAAGGCTCTTTGAACACTAAAATTTGCAAACAGCAGAATCACCTCAGCATTTACAGGTGTCTAACACAGGGATTGTGTCACAACCATCCAGGAAAGGAAAGTGGAAGGATTACCACTGCCTAGTCCTGACAAACGGGTTGTTTTCTGTTGCTGTGATAGAGGAAGGGAAGTTCAGAAGCAGCCAGGGTAATTCCATGGCCAACTCTCTGCCCTTTATATTTAAAGGTAAAATCTTCACAGCTGGGCATTTCCATTTTTCAGTTGCAGTCAGATGTGATGGTGACAATGAGTGGAATGATGACAGCCATGAAAACACTACAGAGAGAAAGTGAATTGCAACCTGTATCACACTTTTTGCCACAAACTGGCTGTGAACAGAGAGCAATTCCTCAAAAAAATACTAACCATCTGTAGAACTTGTTTCTCAAAGTTTATTAGGCAAATAAGACCCAGCAGCAGACCATTAACATACTTAGGAAGTGTCAAGCATGCCTCTGAAAGCTCAAATGGTATCAATGAGCTCTGCATGCAAGCCTCAGAGCTCAGGTCAGATATTGGCCTGCAGTACTTACAGAACACCTGCAGATAATGGTATTATCTACTGCAAATACCATCCAACACTTGCTTAAATTTTCACTGGTGTGTGTGCATTTCTCCCACTTTCACCATTAGCTACAATGTTCAAGAAAACTAAATTTTAAGTTCCCTTCAGAGCTGATTACTCTGTTTAAAAAAAGGCTCCAGGAATATTCCCCAACTCTTCACAAGTTTGATTTTTGCAACTGAAAAATGCACTTTTTTAAAGGCATCACAGGAAACCTTCTCCCCCTGTGCAAAGATTCCAAAGTGATAGGTGACATCAAGCGTGCTGGGTTTTGTGGCTCAGAGTGGGGTGGCCATTGAAGAAGGATTAGATGAGATGAAAATCCAGGTTCATACAAGTTTTTAGGGTAGGTAAAAGGGAAAGACTTGCAAGTGATTCAAGCCAAATTTTACTGAGGCTTCACTACAGCTTTGTCTGCATTAGCAACATCCCACCTAACTCTCACTATGCAGCTGGCCTAACTAAGTCCAGATGTGTAACTCTGAGTGCAGGCTTCCTAGCACTTGAACACCTGCAAACTTGAGTTTTAGAACATGGGTAAGGAATAGCCAACTTTATCCAGACAGTAAAAAACATGATGTTAAAACCAAGACAGACAAAAATTCTCAATACCTACAGATTTCTTTTACTTAGCTACTAAAGACACAGATAATGTATAGATTTTTTTTGGTTTTAATCATCCAAAGCTGGGCAGACTTTCTAGTGAAGCACTAGAGTTCACAAACCTTAATTCTGCCTGCCACAAAGACAATCTTACTGTTGAAAGGAAATCAACTTCAACTGGGGAAGATCAATTTCCTTACATATAAAAGATAAATAATAGGTGCCATGCTAGCAGAATATTCAGAATTAGCTAATACTCACACAGCACTTCAGAAAGCCGAAGTGCCAAACAGCATTCATCAACTATTATATTATTAAGCAGGAACATTTTTAAATACATATGCCAATGTTTGAGGTTCTCAGACCGTTAACAACCACACCAGGGATTTACTATTACATCTGCTGTCAGTGCTGTGCACTGCAACAGCAACAAACCTCCGTGCTGTGAAATGAAGACGATTCTGTAGCTGATTCACAGTCGAGAAATTCCTTCTCCCAGCAGACTGTCCCCATTAAGCTCATCTAACACAACACACTCATAAATTATTTATTGGTTTAAAAGTGGTTTCAGTTGCTTTAACCCTTTTATCATCCAGAGCAAACAAACCAATTTAAATCAAGTATGTGTCAATTCACTGGTATCCTTGCAGAAGCTGCCCATGGATGTTACAGATATACAAAATGACACCTTACATCTGCCTATTCAGGCAGACAGAGCAAGAGTAAGGGAAAAAAAAAACCAGCTAAATTAAAAATCCTGTTACTACATGGACCCTCAACACCCTTACCAACCCATCACCCATTCTTTACAATCTTTGGAGGTTCTCAGTAGAATTTTGTGGCTTAATAGGTATTTTCAATCTTTAATAAACAGCAACCACAAAGATGAAACGCTGTTGAGCTCCACATTGATTTTTCCAAGAGAGAAGGAACCATAACAATCGTTGGCCCGTAAACTCCTAATAAACAACTGTACTGAACAATACTTTGTGGGACATACTTCCCATTTTCTCTCCTCCTCTCACCACAACTGCTTAATCACCCCAAAATCTCAAAAACTGCTCAAAAAAACCTTCCACAGCCTATCATGGGGGTAGGAGTCTCCGGAAGTACTTTTTTCCAGTTCAGAAGTCCCAGCTGTGGGCTCCCAAGAGATGGCACATCTTTGACTTCTTTAGAGAGTCCCAACTGCCCAAAACGATTTGGCTTTGGCCAGCCAGCAGCCCAAGCCAATATCCTAAGTATTTGCTCCTATCCTAAGTGAACTTGCAACACTGCTGAACAAATCCTGCTGGAGAGCAACATTGTGAAAAAGGAAAGTAACACACATGCCTTAAAATCTCTGAACAAAATGCTAACCTATTGTGCACAGCAGACCTGCACTGTCACTGGCCTGTGTCCTAAGCTAGGGGGGGGGATGTTGATTCTACTGCCATTCTTCCCTCCAGACTCAGGCTGATACCTGTTTTGACTTCTCCACGCAGCTCTTGAGCAGAAAGTCACAACTATTTCCTCCAAGTGTTCTCAGTGCTGTGTTTTTTCAGCCACATCTACTCCCACGAGAAATTGTGAACTTACAAAAGCCAAACAGTTTGAATGTTTAATAGCTTTTAGGTTAAAGGAGAAATTAAGAGGATTTCTTAAAATGAAACAAAGTTACCTGGAACAGCTTCTTTCTAACAAGGAATTTAAACCTAGTTATTGTTCTCGACCTCAAGATGGCAGGTTGCTTTCACACCATAGTGTGCTCACAACAAATACTGATTTAACATGAAACTAGATCTTGTGATTAAAGCTATTTCAAAGCATCACAAATAGTGAAATTCCTTTTATTTGTCTGCTTTGACAAAAAGAGAGACAACTGCTTTTCACTTCTACATCGCTGACAGTTTTAACTAAAAGTGAAGTTACATTAGACATTCTTTATAAGTCACACATGTCTATCTTCTAAGAGAGGTTTTGTAAACTTTATTTGTTGGTATGGTGCCAGACCTTCCCATAACAATGAAGTTAACAAGTTCCCAGAAAATCTCTGTGTTTGCTGAAAAGTTACCTTGGCTTGTGTTATTCAAGAAACTGCAGGACTGAGAAAACTTGCAGCTGGAACAAAACTCATTGCCTGTTTTACTAATGCTTACATTACAAACAAGCTAAAAAAAATACTTAAGATAAAGCAGCTGAAATTATAACTAACTAACTGAATAAATGAGTTCAAAAACAGCAAGAGGAAGCTGTGGAATTTACACCAGGCTATTGATGAAATATGTTCACACTCTGCTAAAGTATTGACTTTGTGTGTCATGCTGATTTACATATTAGAGATACATCTACAGTATGAGTAATCTCCAGATGCTTCAAAATGAATTTAAAATTAAATAGTAACAAATGAATACACACACACCATACCTAAAAGACACTTAAAGCTGTCATCCTCTGGAGAGAAAAGATTCAGTGCTTGGAAAGTATCAACTTAAAAACTTCAGAGACAGTCTGGAGTTTCAGTATTTCCTCACTCAAAATAGTAAGGATTTATGACCATAATTTGTGACAGACCCTCACATCATGCCAGTAGTAGTTACTAGGAAAATAGCCCCCTAAATCAATGACAGATTGATTGAAACAGCACTGAAAGGCATCTGAGGACTCCTACACAGCACATTTCCCCATCATAAAATTAGCAAGTCTTCTTTCCTGCTATGTTCTACATTTAAACACAGTAATAGGTGTCATTAGGTTATCTCGGCAAAACCACTACAAATTAAAAGCCATTTTAGGGTTGTGCTGAAATGCATCTTTTATTTCACACTGTATCTCTAGTTTTAAACTTTTGTAACCATCTTCCACACTTCTCTGTTCACCTTTATCTTGTGGGTTTTTTTCAATATCAGGCAAAAAGTCATTCCATTAAATGACTCACAATTTTGGGAAACGTTCTAGTACACAACAAGCAACAGTTGGCCAAGCTTTTGTGAGTTTAAGTATAAACAATTCTTGCTTGAGATAATGCTTAAACAAGAACTTAAACAGGAATTATCTCAACTATTTCCAGGTTTGAAGAGTTCCACATAAAACACTTGCTGTGTAGTATTAAACATTCAGACTTGGCAATATTTTCAGACAAAAATACACTGTTTTCATAACCATCTTGGTCCCAAATAGTCTGCACAGGCAAGAGATTCCTCCTTTCAAGGAAACACCAAACACAGAGATCATTGTGTTTTATATCAGTGAACACAGAGTCAAGTAGAACTTATATCTGAAGCAGGTTTAACATTATTGCAAGCCACATAAATAACACCACTCTTGACATCTCCACAGAGTGACCAAGGACTGAGCTCCACAGCAAAATTATTTCACAGCCAAAGTATTCAGGATCTATTATAACATACCAAACTTCACAGAAGCTTGAACACTGCTGAAGTTCCAGCACATCCCCAATCTTGCAGAGATGTATTTACATATTTGTTAGATAAGCACATCAAAATACTTTTAAGAGGTAGAAGTCCCTTAAAGTGAGGCATCTGCTCACAGAATGGGGGCTCTCAGGAATGGAACTGAAAACACAAGAGAGCCTCTCACAGCACATCCATGCTCCTTCTAAAAGTACTGTCTAGATCAACCTAACAAAAGAATCACATACCTTCCCACTAAGTAGGCAGAACAAAAGCAATGTCATTAAGATTTATAACCAAGACTCTTTAGCTAATTACTGAAAACTGGCACACTTGCAGAAGAGTTTTTCTGTGCATGTTAAGGAAGATGAGTATTGACAAAGAACATATGCTGTAACAAGAGAATCACTGTCTGTGAAAGGAGGTGAGAACCAAACTCCAAGTTACAACTTATTCTTTAGTTTTACTGTGATCTCTTATTTTCCTAAGAGTACCAAACTCCAAGTTATTCCTTTTTAAGATACCCCTTTCTATTAGAATCTGTTAAGCACATATAAGAAAATTCTCGAGGAACACTATTCTTTCTTCATTCAATACTCCTATGAGTTGACTTTCCCCCCCCTAAAGCTACATAGCTTCATTCAGTCAAGTAGGAACGTGAACATCTTTACACAAATATGAGTGTTCAAGCAAGGAACAAGCCACACTTCAGGTTTTCTAAAATATTTTTACAAGACTGAGGGAACAAGTAAGCAGAAGGTGAATCTTTTTCATATAATCCTGACAGAATAAGTAATAAATAACACACACCTACACAGAGCTCCAACTAAACATACAGACCGACGATGCCAGCAAAAAACGGTCAGTTCTGCCCTAAATGACAGTTCTAATGACCACAGAGGGTTTGAAAAGGTGGGTGGCCTAATAAAAGAGGCCCTGAGGTAATGTTCTGACAGCCCTGGCCACACTAGTGAGTTTTCTAAACTACCGAGGAAATCGGAACAACTAGGCTGAAGTACCGGAGGGATGTACTCAGGCTGCCCAGATGCAGCAGCAACAAACCACAAGTCTCACACACGCAGCCCTAACTCCCCACCCTCGGCGATACAAAGTCGGGACCAAAGCAGGGCATAGAAAGAAGGGACGGAACGGGTCCCCAGCCCTCTCCCCATGGATACTGCAGGCAGAGCACTGCCTCCGTTTATTTGTGCTCCTACAGTTAGCTTATTGACTCAAAAACAGCACTGGAAAGGGCACGCTTCGCGCCCAGGACAGAGCGCGGGTTACTGAGGGGCACAGCCGGCACCGGGCCGCCTGGCTCCGGCAGCGCCCGCTGGTCTGCACCCAGGATGGGACTCTGCACCCCGAGCCGGGCCGGGCCTCTCTCACCTCTACCCGTTGCTGGGCCGGGCCGGGCCCCTTTCCCCCGCACCCTGGACCGGGCCGGGCCGGGCCAAGCCGCTCCCCGCCCGCCTCTGCCTCCAGCCGGGCCGGCCGGTTCCTCTCGCCGCAGCGCCACCTCCACAAACCCCACGCACCTCCCCTCCCTCCCGCTCTTGTCGCCCGCCTACAGCCTCAACAGGGAGCCGGGGGGGGGAGCAGCGGGTGCACATTCACCTTCGCTCCCTTCACCCCCTCCTAGCGCTGCCAAGAGTTTGGGGAGCGACACCCGACACCCACCGCTCAGGAGCCCAGAGCAATCCCTGCCCTGGACGGCGGAAGGACAGGAGTGGAGGTTGGGGGGAGGGCGAGGGGCGACTTTTGTCTCTGTTTTTGCAACTGTACACATTTACCTGAGCCACCCCCGAGAGAAAACCGCGTCACTCCCTGGCGGGACACGTCCCAAGGGAAGGGGGAAGAGAGGCCTCCTCTTCCTGCACCTCTTCTGCAGAAAAGAGGGCGAGGAGGAGCAGTTTGGGGGACGGAGGGAACACACACACGCACATCCAGCCTCTCATCCACCTCCCGCCCCATCCCGTCCCGTCCATGTGCGTGTCCTTCCCCCCGAGCCCTCCCCGCAGGGTCCCACTCCCTTCCCGCTCCCCCCTCAGCCCTCCCAACGGAGCGCGGGGGAAAAGTTTGCCCAAGTCCCGACAACAAAAGGGAGATCGGCGCTCGCCTCCCGCCGCCCCGGGCCCCGCGACTCCCCAGCCCGCTTACCACCGGCCCAGCCTGGCTCGCAGCGCAGCACGGAGGCGGCCAGGAGCCGCAGCAGCAGCAACAGCGGGAGCGGCGGAGCCGCCGCCTCCATGTTGTGCCGCCGCAGCAGCTGCCGGAGCGCACGGAGCGGCTCAGGCAGGCTCCATGCTCGGGGCGCTGCGCTCGGCCGGGAGGGAGGCGGGGAAGGGGGGAGGTGCTGCAGCCGATCCTCCTCCTCCTTCTCCTCCTCCCGCCGCTGAGGAAGGGGCTGAGATCCTCCGCCCGCCCCCGCGGCACCGGGAGGAGGGGCCGAGGGCTGCAGAGTGGCCCATGCTTGGGTACACCTGGCAGGGAAGAAGAGGGGATGTAGGGGAGGAGAGAGGGTGTACAGGTTCTTCTGCGTTGGGGTTTTTTTCCCCTTCATTTTTTCCGAGCAACATATTGTCGTTGCGCTCGTAGCCTATAGCCAACTGTGTCCTGGACTGCATCCCCAGCAGCGTGGCCAGCAGGGGATTCTGTGTCTGCTCTGCTCTGGGGAGACCTCACCTGCAGTGCTGGGTCGAGCTCTGGAGTCCTCAGCACAGCAGAGACATGGACCTGGTGGAGTGAGTCCAGAGGAGGCTACAGAAATGATCTGAGGGCTGGAACCTCTCTGCTGTGAGGACAGGCTGAGAGAGTTGGTGGTATCTAGCCTGGAGAAGAGAAGGCTCCAGGGCCTTTCAGTATTTCAAGGGGGTTTATAAGAAAGAGCAGGACAGACTATTTAGAAAGTCCTGTAGCAATAGGACAAGGGGAAATGGTTTTAAACTAAAAGAGGGAGATTTAGACTAGATGTAAGGAAGAAATTTTTTACACTGAGGGTGATGAGACACTGGCCCAGGTTGCCCAGAGAGTTCCAGGCTGGCCAGTTGCCATGTACTAATTTATCTGCCTTGCTGTAGGTGCTACAGCAGCAGCTGAGATTCCTCCTTGGTGCCCCCATGGACCTCTGCCCATCTCAAATACCAGGATCAAATTGTCAGGACTTCTTTTAGGTCCTGTTGGTTACTCTACTGCAGACTTCCCCTCAGACTTCCTCTCTGCAGAAGGGGAAAAGGTGTTTCGTTTTGTTTTGTTTCTAAAGTCAGTGGTATTCAATTTAGCTAAGAAAGCAGTTTAAAATTTCAGGGACTTACAAAAGGCTTATAGCACTGACCTTAAAGCTGACCTGCAAAGGAAAATAAAGTTTTCTTCTTTATCATGCTACTGCTTTTATGTGTATAGAACATGTTTTTTAAAGAGGGCTCTTTTTAGGTGGCATTTAAAACCAAGAAAAATCTCAACTTTCTTGCAGACAGGAAAACCAGAAGTTAGTCTTTCTTGATAGAATGTCTGTAATACACTGGAGCCCAGATCTGGGCTGCTGTAAATCATTAATGGCAAAACTTTTAGTGAACACCAACTGAATAAGGGTTTTGTTTTCAATCTGTTTAAAAAAATACCCTGCCTGACACCAGATAAATAGCTGGAAGAAAGATTTCTTTGTTGAAAAGAGTGATTGGACTTTATTTTTGATGGGTCTGACCTCCTGCATCGTGGAAATTACCAAGTAGTCCTGGTATGACAGCAACTGGGATAATTAAAGTCAGAGACAGAGAAAGGGCAATGGAACAGTGGCACTTGCAGCAGGCACTGGGGAACAGCAATGAATGGAAACCAGTATCCCAAACCTCCCTCAGCTTGGGAGAAGAGCACACCCATTGCAGAATAGATTTCTGTGCCTCCACAGAGAGCCAGGCTGTCCTGTGATGGCATCCATGGCACCACCTGAGTCCCTCTTACCACCAGGGCAATTGGGTTCCCTGCACTGTCCTCCCCCTCACTGTAACAGGAGCAGGGACTGGGTCTGAGGTGACTTACCCACAGTACCAAAGCCAGGGTCAAACCACACATGGTGAACCTGCCCATAAGGCTGCTGGAGGGGAGCAGCAACTTCTTTTTCAGCTACACCCAGCTCTTGAGGCCAAGATCACATACTAGGATGTATTGTGGCTGCTGTTATCCCTGCTCCATCCAAATACTGCTTATCTCCCTATCCAACCCTTTGAAACTCCATGGGCAGTTTGGGACTGGCAGGATTTTAAAGCCACAAGGAGAAACAGCAGCATGAGAGTAGCAATGACGGAGAAAGAAGTTGTATTTTATACAGGAGGCTAAAGAGATAAAGACAACACTGTCAGACAAAGGGATTTGGTTTCAAATCAGAGAGGTTTCAAACCAGAGCATTTTTTAAAGGAAGATATTGACCAGAAGAAGAGCCATTAAGACCAGGTAGGTTCATGCCAGCCTTGCCGTGATGGATGGCTATTCACAGGTGTAAACCACAGGGTTTCATATGACATTGGAGTTCATTCTTCACCATAAAACTGCACTGGTATAAAGCTTCATTTTCAGAATGGGCTATCCTTTCCTGGTACCCCCTCTTCTTCCTGACTAGGTCTGCTCCAATTAGCAAGTTGGGTGATAGACTCAAAGCTAAAACAAAATGAGGAGAGAGACCAGCTCATGGAGGCAGGCAACAAGGGAAGAGAGTCCTATGAGAATGGATCACTGGGGCTTTGGACCAGAACAATTCCACTAAAAAGACACTAATGATCATCTAAAGCAATGGCAAATCTAGTAGCAGGCAGGGACACAGTATTTCTCCAACCTAGAAGGATGCCATCTTAAACTCAGCTAATATGTTGTAGAGGAATTTGGAGGAAAATAAAGTGAGGCAGCCCTGAAAAGGAGTCTCACCCACGTGCTGAGAAAGCTGCCTTCCACCTGCTTTCCAGCCCTGCAAAAATTCCACCAGCAAAATCAGTGGAGGCAAAGCTGTGACATTCCTGAAATGTCTGGTACATACATCTCTGTAAGAAAGTGAAAAAAAAAAAACCAAACCAAAAACCCTCCAAAACATTTAAAGGAAATAAAAAAGAATGTTTTTTTAAAAAGGGTGAAACACTTCTCAAGATAGCAAAAGCATGGTCCCGCCCTTTCTGTGAATGGAAGGAAGAAGGATCCCTTGCCATACTGTTGTATGCTCACAGTGCCCAAGCAGGACTGCAAAGACACAGCAAAGACCCCATTTCACCTAAGGTTTCATGTATAACCCTGGGGAAGTCACAGTCTAGCATTTCCTTAGTTTCTTCTACAATAAAAGGAGCAAGGGGAATAATTTTCCTAACTTTCATCCTTTCCATGTGTAGTCTGAAGGAAGCTGCAGTGTGGGGCCTGGCTGTAGGGAGCAGGGAATGGTGAAATCCAGGCTGGGAGCCCAGCACTCCTCTGTCAAGCTGTAAGCAGGATAGTTCTCACCTCTGCCCTTGCCATCACTGATGGAGAAACGAGGGATGTGCAGAGACACAGGAGGGAAAACCCAGCTGTATCTCAGCCTAGAGATGTCCTCCAGGATAACCTAGCTGTCCCACCACAGCTGGGAAACTTGGCTTGACTGAAATGCTCCAAATGTTTTCCGCATATTTACTCCTCCTGGATTTCTCCCTCCTCCCACAGTTTGCAGCATCCTTCTCTCCCAGCTGCTAGAGCTGTCTGAGCTCCTGTAGAGCTAAGATGTAATGACAAATGCAGAAGCCCCTAAAGTGAATTTACTGCCTTATAAATGACACTCAGGTTTATTTTATGATTAATATCAGTATCAAGACAAGTATCTTTATTCCTCTGGGGCAGCACTGTTCAGTCAAGATGAAGTCACTAGGTATAGATAGGCTGGGGTTTTGCAAAGGGAAGGTAAAGTGAATAGTGAAAAATAAAGCATCAAAACATTTTTCTTCTCTGCTTCTAAAGCCATAGGACAAAAGTGTGAAAAATGCCCCACTGCTATCAATTAAAAGAACATTTAAGGGTTTTCTGTGTCAGTGACACAGTGATGGACAAGAGCCTGTTCCCAAAGCCTCCTGCTGGCTAGGAACCTCAGGGACAAGAGGGACTGACACTGCTTGAGAAACATGGCACCATAAAAAGTTCTGAAAACATAAAAATAGTTCAGTGGGGGTTTTTTGGTGGTGACTCTTGGACTCCAAATGCTTTTCTGGTCATAACTACACTCCCTTACAGCTACAGTGATCACATTTCCCTGCACTGTAGGAGCAAGAGTTTGTCTTTAAACCTCCACGACAGCTTCCTTTGCAGAGCTGCTTGTAAAACTAACTACTCTTGGCACTGGAGCTGCACCTTCTGTCTGCTTGCTAGTCACCAAAGTTCTCTATCAAAGAGGGGAAATATTCTGAAGGGGCATGGAAATTCAATTGCAGAGGAGGGAGAAGGTTACCATCTCCAGTGTCTCAAAGCAGGAATCCTCTCCTCAGAGCTCCTTTGCCCTGTATTCCTTGTGAAGGACCATCTCCTACTACAAGTAAAGCCAATATTTCTGTGGCAATATAAAGCAACAGCAAAAAGGAAAAAAAGTCAGCAGAGAGATAAGTGTTGAAGTAACACTAAAAAAATTCCTAAGTGAGTCATTGAGTCACAGACTGGTTTGGGCTGGAAGGGACCTTTCAAGGTCATGTAGTCCAACCCCAGTGCAGTCAGCAGGGACATCTGCAACGGGAGCAGGTTGCTCAGAGCCCCAGATAACCTGACCTGGAATGGTTCCAGGGATGGGACATCTACCAACTCTCTGGGCAATCTGAGAGAGCCTTCTCCAAATGCAGAACTGATGGGCCAGAGCTGCCCTTGAGATAGTGAGGATGGAAGAACAGATGCTGAATGACTCATGGAGAAATGATGTGATTTAGGGTAACACCTTTACATGTCCCTACACTGCTCCAAGTATCTCTGCGCTGCACAGGTATCTGGGTAGAGATACTGAGTAGAGTAGACTCTACTCATACTGAGTAGAGAAGGTTCTTCTGAAGGAAGATTAAACCCAGTGTTTATTCATAGACCAGCCTGGCTTCACATCTCAGCCAACTGTGGCTGATAGCCGTGTGTACAACAGCAGTACCTGGGTGGCAAGCCACAGAGCATGCAGCCTGTGCTCTACATTCACCCTTTCAGAGAGAACTTGGGTGCATGAAAGAAACTGCCAACCACCATGCTGTGTTAACACCTGTACCTACCTGTCATGTCCATTCACACCTGAAATGACAAAGCTCACTTCCACCTTGAAAAGCATCACCAAGTCAAGTACTGCAGGACTGGAAGATGGAGTAATAGTATCACAACAACCTGGTGGTAAGGTTCTCCCTTAACTTGATTAAAGACATGGGCACAGACTGAGGTCATTTCTTTGACATTTTCAGCAGTAAAAAAGAAGTTTCTTCTACCTTGAAAGCTGCTCAAGGTAAAGAATGTTGTAAGCAGGAGTGAAGCTATGCTCGGCTCATTACAATCTGACTAATTTTTGTGGGTGGTTAAAGTGCCAGGCAAGACTTGCTCTGTCCTGACAGGATGGGATATGGCTCAGTGCCATGACCATCTAGACAGCACGATGGTGGATGGTGAAACAGATCCTGAATGCTCTCTGTTACATGAGCCCTACCTGCCATCAGCTCCCTGACAGCCTGGCAGGGGTTCCTGCTGGGATAACCCGATGTGCTGCTGTTGGCTGCCAAGAAGAAGAGCAGAAGGAAGTGCAGGGAAGGAAAAAAGGAAGGTGACCTGTGGGGGAAAGCTGCAGACAGGTGTAATTGCAGGAAAACCAGAAGAGTCTTGATAAAGCTTCTGCCAAGATTTATGTATTATTAGACATCATAAGAATACATAAATATTCCTATACTGATTTTTCTGTGTGGCAAAACAGATGCCTGAAACTCTGCCTGTACAGAGAAATGAAGTCATTCCTGTGCCTGAAGGTCCAGAGCAGAAGCCTGCAGATGGCAGCATTGGTGAGCAGCTCTGTGAAATCACAGCCAACACCTAGAGACTTACAGGAAGGTTTTGTAGCACCTTCCATTGTGGAAAACAGGGTGGGTTTTTTTGCTTTTCACGGTTGTGGTTTTAAATGATTAGTGCGTGCTCTCTCATCCCTCTGGGACAGAGCTCATTGGCCTGGCAGCAATAGCTCTTTGATTACCATCAAGGTCTTTTCCAACCTAAAGGACTCTATGATTCTAGAGCAGTGAGACCTCCCTGTGTGCCTTGTGGGAGCCTTGTTCTGAGACATGCCAGGGAGCTCCTGCTAGCTCACATAATGTTGGTGTAATGGGAGACCTGACACCAGCAGGCAGATCTGGATAGGAAGGCAATGGAAAAGAGAGGCAGCACCACCTGATGAGCAGGGCATGGTCTGAAAGGCCATCTGGGTGGATTCTCAGTTCTGCAGCTGGTCTAGCTGAATAACTTCTCCGTGTGTTTCGGGTTTCTTGCCTATAAAAGGGAGGGAATTAATCTTGCTTTCCTCTGACAGGCTTTCAAGTCCACCAGTAAAGGACACTACATAACAGCTACACACTAGTTCCATCAGATCACCAGTGAGGCAGGCAAAAGCTTCCTCAGGTTAACCCCCCAGTCTATCTTTACCTTCTTCCAGGATGCACTACCTACCAGCTCATCTGGATGGGCACAACTGGTTTGCTCTACACAGTCCTTGACACCAAAGAAGCTGTGCTGACATCTGTTATTATTGTGAGAAGACACCATAACTCAGGAACTACCCGAAACCAAATGGAAAATAAAGGGAAAACACAACAGGAATGAAGGATTCTTAGCAATTGGGCAATAACAAGCCAAAGTGGAAAGCTTAAAGTGGCTACTTGCAAACAAAGAGATTGCACTTTATCTGCCAAGACTGAAACAAAATCAACCTCAGGAAGGCAAACCAGGGAAAACAAACATCTATAGAGGGGCAATAGCTCTGTGCTGAGAGCACGAGTAGGCGTAGGCTGCAACAGGTTATTAAGCAGCTTGGCTTTCAGAAAATCCAAAAGTTTAGTTCCAAGCCTCTAAAAACTGCAGACTGAAATCTGATCATGACTCTGCTTAGTATAAAATACCAGGACTCCTTGTTGTTTTTTTGAACAAACACCTATGTCTTGCTTTGTGAATAATTTGAAATTACAAGAAGGCAAGTGATAGCTAAACCTGTGGCAGTTAACTTTAGCAAGATGCTGTGGAAAGGACTCAGTGTATTGCTGCCTGCTCCAAGGGAGACCATGCAAGTCACCGGGCTCAGACAGGAGGCTGTGGGGGAATCTGCCCCTGCCTCTTCTCTGTATTTGGTATATGAAGGTCTTGTCCCCAGAGGACCAGAGAGGAAAAACAGAAAAGCCACATCCTGTGGCATTTCAGCTGACTGGGAATCAGGAGTCAGACCTGCTCTTGTTCTCCAGGATTGCAATCTCTTTGGGGAGCCAAAAGGAAGAGAGACCAAGAGAAACAACAGTCAGGCTTTCAGGCTATCCTTCTGAAGTTCAGCCCTTGTAAGAGATTAACAATGGTGATTTGAGACCTAGGGAAAAAGGATGTTGGAAGAGGAGGGATGGGAGAAAAGAGGGAGGGAGAAGGTCATCTAAGCAATTGACTTCTCTGTTACAGCAGAAATGAAAAAAAGCTCAAGTTGTTAGCACTGCAGTTTCTGGGAAACCCATGATGTTAGAGGCAGTCTGTCCTCATCAGCCTTGGCTGAAATATTTACCTTGGCTCCATGACTGACCCTGGCCCAGGCTTTTGGAGCCATGATGTCATCATAAGAAGCCAACACCAGAGCCCTGGTAGGAGCAGTGGTCATCAGGCCAGCTTTCTGGTACTGCCCTGGGTTAGTCATCAGCTACTCTACTCCCCATTAGCACACCAACGTGTCCAGAGGAAGCAGGCCAGCTTCTGGCTCTAACCTTCTTATTTCCCTGTTCTCTGCACTAGGAGCTCTCCTTTCTTTGCTCCACAACTGTAAGAAAGCATCCAAAAGGACTTTGGAAGGGTTTACAAATTGTAGGCACAATCCACTCTGGTAGAGGTGGGAACACACAGCTTTGAGCTCAAAGACTAAAAGGATTAGGGGACTTGAGCACCTCTCTTCTGCAGAGAGAGCTGGGCTTGTTTAGCCTGAAGAAGAGAAGACTGAGGGGGGAATCTTACTGTTACTTATCAATACTTAAAGGGTGGGTATCAGGAGGATGGGGCCAGTCTTTTTTCTGTGGTACCCAGTGACAGAACTAGAGGCAATAGGAAAAAAGAACTAGCACACAGGAAGCTCCATCTCAATGTGAGGAGGAACTTTTTTACTTTGAGGGTGGTGGAGAACTGGAACAGGCTGCCAAGAGGTGGTTGAGTCTCCATCTCTGGAGATACTCAAAACCCAGCTAGACACCATCCTGTGCAACCTGCTCCAGGTTATCCTCTTCTTGCAGGGGGGTTAGATCTCCAGAGGTGCCTTCCAACCCTAACAGTCTGTGATTCTGTGACTAAGCTCATCAGTATCTGTATTCCTCTGTGATGGGATACTATCAGTGCTAGCTAAGAGTCTTACCTAGAGAAGAAGCAAAAATCATTCACCCTTTCCACAAAAGTAGGAGGACAGTTAAGAAAGGTAAAAGGAAACATCCTGATATCCACACAATCCGAGGAGCATCATGGCCCTCTTCAGTGGCCTTCCTTCATCAAACGCATCACTGGTGGCATTCACAGGTACAGTACCAAACCTTCTCAGTAGCCTGGTTGGGAAGAAAGGGTTGAAGGTGTATCTCTCTTCTAGTTTCATTTCACAGAATCACAGAACATTCATGACTGGAAATGACCTCTCAGATCACTGAGTCCAACAACAAAAACCAAACAACAAACAAAACCCAAACCAAATCAAACAAACAAAAAAACCCCACAAACCACCCAACCCCTGCCCTCACTAGAGCATGTCCTGGAGCACCACATCTACACATTTCTTAAACACCTCCAGGGATGGAGACTCAAGCACCTCCCTGGGAAGGCTGTTCCAGTGCCTCACCACTCTTTCTCTAAAGAATTTCTTCCTAATATCCAATCTAACCCCACCCTGTCTCAACTTCAGACCATTCCCTCTGCTTCTGTCATTAGTTACTAAGGAGAAGAGGCCAACCCACACCTCTCTACAAGCTCCTTTCAGGTAGGTGTAGAGGGCAATGAGGTCCCCTCTCAGCCTCCTCTTCTCCAAACTAAACATGCCCAGCTCCTTCAGCCTCTCCTCATATGGCTTGTCCTCTAAACCCCTCACAAGCTTGGTAGCTCTCCTCCGGACATGCTCCAGCATCTCAATGTCCTTCCTATCCTGAGGGGCCCAGAACTGAACACAGTACTGCAGCTGAGGCCTCACAAGTGCCGAGTACAAAGGCACCATAACCTCCCTTCAAACTGCACTCAGTTTACATGGACACACCTGCTGAAGAAGCTGATCTTCCACGCAGAGGACCAAGAGAATGCTAGGAGAGCTTAGCCAGAGAATTGCAGAGTCCAACAGGAAGGGCTGGGACATGTCTGCACTGTTTGTGCTTTGACAGCAGCCTCTTGTGTGGCCCTGGACATGGTATTTCCCCTTTCTGCCTCCTGGGAACATCAGGTGATGGTGCTGGCACATTCCTAGAGCTCTTCTGCACATCCCTCACCTTGCCTTCTGCCTTCCACTCCCTCAGGTAGAAATATTTGCAGGAACTCAGCTGAGCAGCCATAAATACTAACACTTCTTCCACTGTACAAGCTCCAGCTGGCCTGAGAGCAGAATTCAAAATATAATTTCAAAAAGCAAGCAACATATCCTTAAACACAGACCATGAAAAGACACATGCCCAGCCCCTGGCACAGCTGGCAACAGCACTGCAGCCACTGCCAGGTGAGGTCAGCACTCTGGGATGTCAATGGAGATGGGGAGAAAAGGGTAACCCTGTGCCAAAGTCACCCAAGGTACCACCTGGGCTGTTCTGGTGCAGGCTCTCTCCCCTCTCCCTCCTCACTCATCCCTGCCTGCCTTCCTGAACCAGAGTATACAAGGGTTCCTTGTCACCAAGTCCTCCTTGTGCTCTCTTGTAATGAAAACCAGCTGTGGCAGGCATGTCCCAAACAAAGCCTTACACATTCTTGGTGGAACTGCCTCCTCACCACCAAAACCCCCAGACTTTATATTTACTACAGAAAACTCAAAACACAACCACTTTTCCTCCTCCAGGCTGTAATTTCCTGCCTGACAAGCCCGTCAAATTTAAGATTCCACGTGCTATTCTTATCTCCAGTCCCTGCTTCCCCCCTGCCCCACCACTTAGCAAAGCTGACAGCCCTCCAGCACCATGCACATGGCTATAAGTAGCTTCTGTGGAGCAGAGCAGCACATTCCTCCTTCTCTGCAGAAGACCACAAGGGTGGCTTGAAGTAGAGATAGGAAAATCACTGTGGTGCAACCAGAACCTGTCTGAGCTGTACTAAACCTTCTCACCAGGTGGACATCTTCAAAAACAGGCTGGTGGTGAACAATTCTCCTCTCTCACTTGGGTTTTACTTTGCATCCTGTTTTCTGGTAGTTTTGCTCAGAAACTACTAGAGCAAAATTGAGAGGGAAAGCCTGGGCTTGGGGTATTTCAGGCCCAGTTCTGCAAACTAAAGAAGTCATACAAGTGAGGGAGAGTCTAAAAGCAAAGCCAAGCACAGGAAGGTCAAAAGCAGCCTCTTCTATCAGACCTTTACTGAGGACACTACTTCTTGATTAGCCAGGAGGTATTAAGAATACCTCAAGGCTTGCTCTTCTGCAAGCTACCTTCAGGCACCAATTTCTGTAATGCTGGAGTTGTTGAGGCTTAGAAATGCAAGTCTTCTACCAGCCTGACAGCCAATGAACAAGCCTTTTCACTCCTACCTGGTTCTCCTTCTCAGCCCAGCAGCTTTGCTATGTAGGCAGTGTGCCAGACCATGTGCTACAGAGCAACCATTCCTTTGCCATGTCCTCCCAGCTCCAGCTGATCAGCAAGTCACTCAGGTATCCATGGAAGTTTGGTCTCACAAGAGTACCTAGAGGCCATAAGCAGCTGACACCAACCCTCATGGGACTCCCTCAGAGCTTGTACCAGCAGCTGTATTTTCCTTAAGTAAAGCAAACTCATCCCCATCCACAAGCATCTCAAAGTTCACCTCCCACCAGGATTCTTGGCCAATTTCCTGCAGGGGGTTGACAACTCTGTTAATAGAAGTCCTCAGGGGAATGGTTAGGAAATTCTTCCTACCTACCCTCCCAACAGATTTTCACAGACTGTCTCAAACCCTGATGCTTGCACCCTTTCAGCAGAAGGGAGTGTATAAATACAGATGAGATTTCAGCACCTCAGCACATGGAGCATAACTAATCTCCCAAGCAGCTGGGATCAGGACATCCCATTCTGCCTTGGCAGGAGATGCTTACTTGCCCTTTGGCTAGAGCATTGCTGTGGCCACAAGCACTCTGCCTACTCCAATGCCTCTGGGCCAGCAGGTGGGTGGCCTTAGGGAATGACTGAGTCACAGAGAGCTTCTGGCCACCAGTTGGCAACCAAAGCCAATCTCAGCAGACTCTAGGTAGGATGTGGTGGTCAGTAGTTGCCCTGTGGTTTCCTGTGTCACACAGAGCTGTATTAGTTACCCTTCCATACACAGGCAGGATCACTGTATGGTTTTTACATCTCCCTGCACACATCACCTCTCTGTTCTCTCTGGAAGATTCCTGGTGACTTTCCTGAGAGCAGATACATAGGACAAGTGTCTGCAGCCTGAAAAGCAAAGTTCAGTGAGCAGAGGTGAAAGAGGCTACCCCAAGGAGGGGGAGGGAAACCAATAAATCAAAGACAGCTACTCAAAAAAGAGTAACTGACTGCGCAAGGCACTGAGGAAAAGGATCAGGACTTGGACTGAACCACAACCTAAGCAAGAGTCAGGAGTGCAGACTATTCCCTTCTCCAGGTCAACCTTATTCTAGGACTTTAGGAGTGATATACATTTGGTACTAGAAAAACCCCCAACCCTGCAGACATGAGTGATGTGGAGAACAGTTGGTGTTCCTCACAGTGCAAGAGCTGATGGGGGATGGAGGGGGTGGGAGCAGTGGTTAAACTGCCAGGGAAACACATCTGAGACAAGCTGTGGGAAGTGTCTCTTTGGTGTGGATAGCATGTAAATGAAGGAAGCCAGTGGCACCAGATGCTTTGAAGATTAACCATAAAGTTTGTATAACTTCTTTTTCAGCCAATTGAATTAGTCCTCCAGAGTCTACTAAATGTGATGATGTAGCTGCAACCTCCAGCTCAGGAAGTTTTTCAACCACTGATTGCTGAAAACTCAGAGTGCCTTCTGGAGTAAAGATACCCTGATTTTGGTATTTCCCCTATTCATTTCTGGCCATACGAGACACCTGGCACTGGGATGTTTTTCTCAGTTGCTGTTAAAGTGTTTTCCTACAATTACAGATCTCTCCCTCAGCAGAATTTTAACCTCTTCCAATTCTCTGTCACCCAAAATGTTACCTAGTTAAAGGAAAATTAATAATATCAGTAGTTTAGGACTTCTGATCAATTAAAGAAGGAAGAAGACATCACAGGAAAAAAGAGGAATATATGGCAAAACACCTTAAATGCAGGAACTTCTTAAACTAAAGAACATAGTTCAAAATAGTCTCCACCTGGAGAGCATAACTATGAGCATACATAACTATGAAGTTAGTTAAGCATTATAGTAGCCAACTGAGAGTAGAATCCTCTTCATGTAGGACCTTCAGCACAAGGTATAGACAAGCCACTGGCAGGATGTCTAGGTATGGTCTGCAGGAAGAAGTGGATGATTCTAGCCTATCTTCTTCAGCCTGCATGTATCAGTACAGGCTAAGAACTGATCTGTTGGAAAACAGCCCTGGGGAAAAAGATCTAGGAGTGCTGGTGGCTAGGAGGATGCTCATGAGGCAGCAATGTGCCCTTGTGGCCAAGAGGCCAATGGCATCCTAGGATGCATTAAGAGGAGCGTGGCCAGCAGAGCCAGAGAGGTTATTCTCCCCTCTCCTCTCCCCTGTTGAGGCCTCACCTGGAATCCTGTGTCCAGTTGTGGGCCCCTCAGCTCTAGAAGGATAGGGAGCTGCTGGAGAGAGTGCAGCACAGGGCCACCAAGATCATGAAAGGAGTGGAGCATCTGCCCTAGGAGGACAGGCTGAGAGAGCTGGGTCTCTTCAGCCTGGAGGAGACTGAGAGGAGACCTCAGGAATGGTTAGAAATATGTTAAGGGTGAGTGTCAGGAGGAGAGAGCCAGGCTCTTCTCAATGGCATCCAATGTTAGGACAAGAGGGAATGGGAGCAAGTTGGACCACAGGAGGTTTAGTATTAACACGAGGAGAAACTTCTTTATAGTAAGGGTGCCAGAGCACTGGAACAGGATGCCCAGGAGGCTGTGGAGTCTCCTTCTGTGGAGACATTCCAGAGCTGCCTGGACGCATTCCTGTGTGATCTCATCTAGGTGATCCTGCTCTGGCAGGGGGGTTAGACTAAATGATCTTTCTAGGTCCCTTCCAATCCCTAACATTCTGTGATTCTGCATGTCTAGGCCTCCCAGGGATTGAAGGTGCCAAGAACAACATTAGTGAAGACTAAAGCCCACAAAGTGCAGGTCAGGCTATAGACAAGGAGAGTCAGAGCTGCTCCTAGAAAATGGTAAATGGAAGCAAGTTGGTATTTCTAAGGCCTTGTCAGAATATTCAAAACACTTGTCATGGCCCATTTTAGAAAGACTCAGCAACAAGAGAGGAGGGAGAGCTGCATTTGAGGATGAGAAGTCACTCTGGAAAAAGCAGAATTGATACAACTCTCTCCAGCAATGCATGTCCTGCGTTCCCTGTGAGACCTCCCCAGTTAAAGCCCTGCAAGATGTCCTGTTCCACACCCAGCAGGCACAAAGTAATGCTCTGCTGCTAGTCCAGAGCCATGTGTAGGCTGACCAGCTGCCTAGCACATGGTCTAGCTGGCCAGCCCACACAGATGCTGGCACAGAGTCACAGCTCAGCTCTGCTGATCTCC
Organism: Bucco capensis; assembly: GCA_013396975.1. Lineage (NCBI taxonomy): Eukaryota > Metazoa > Chordata > Aves > Piciformes > Bucconidae > Bucco > Bucco capensis. Next base: position 201,852 of record VWZO01020931.1, read on the forward strand.
TCCCCAGGCAGGGCACCAATCTCTGCTTGTCATATGCCCCCTCTCTGCAAACCCTGTCTGTTGCAGAGCTCCATATGGATTCCTACTCATTCAGAAAGGAAGCTCCCCAAAACTGTCAGCATGGACCCTGGGCAGTGATGCTCTAACCCCTTAGAACAAAGCTCTAGTCTCCAGCAGCTGCAGACACAGCTCCTCTCAAACCAGTGTCATCCTCTGCCTCCTCTCTGAGCAGGGGAAGGATGTGGTTCACCAAGAATTATTTTCCAAATTCATCCTAATTGCTCAATTAATTACCCTTCAGCTTCAACATGAGGAAACAGTTTCTACCTTCTGCAGAAGGTCTATTTTTAGTGGAGCATCAATTTTCTCTGTTTTGTTATCCCTCACTCACTGTTGGTCCTGCCCACACAACCAATGTGGCATTGATCACTTGTGGTAGACAAGTATTTTTGGCTAAGGCTATGAAAGAGGCAAGAGGAAGGGTGTAGAGAGAAGGACTCTTACTAACCAGAAAGAGTGGCACTGTAAATCAGAATTTACATGGAGAAAACCAACCTGAGAGAGAGAGAAAAAGAAAAAAGAGTGCCATTAGTATGCAGAAGGGAACATGTGTTTATAAATCTACACAAGTAATGAGCATCCCTCAGCTCCTGCCAGTGCAAATTCAGATCAGCAAATTCAAGCCCATACACAGGGAGGTTTGTGCTCCTGGTGTGCCAGAGCTGGCCCTACCCTTCCCACCAAACCATCAACCTGGATCAACAGGGGAGGCAAGACCGATAAATCCTTTCCCAGGCACTTTATAGCCTCATAACCTTTTCTGACTCTGAACAGCTGCCAGCCAAGGGACTGATGTTATCTGAGATCTCACCTCTGCATCAACTGTGTTCCTGTCTGGCTGAAATGGAAACAGGTATGAGGGCTACTAATGTGACCCAGAGAGAGTACACCACGAAAATACTGCTCTGAGTGATGGTCCTGCTACACAAATGGGGAAAAGAGAGGAGTCAAAAGGGAACATCCTCCTTTACTTTCATCCACCTTGTAATGATGCTAACACCTGGACTGATTTGCAGCGAATGGCTTTAAGGCACAGTCTAGCTCTGTTACCCTAAATGGGTGACACGTAGCTCCAGCTGCTGCCACCCTACCAACAAAAGCCTCTCAGAAACTGTTATGCATAGTCTCAGCCTCTAACGTAGCTCCTGTCCCTTCTTGCCCAGCTCATCTAACCAGGCCTGTTTTCCTTAAAGAAAGTCTGCAGGTAAATCCAGAGCTGGACTAGATGCAAGTGATGAAGCAGCATAAACCACTCCACACTGCAGTGCCTCTGCTCCATCATCAGAATTTGATCTTCACAACTCACCTTATAACCTGGATCTTCTTTGAGAGTGCCTGAGCTGGGCAAGCCAAAACAAAGCAGCATGACCTGCCCCCTTTGACCTGCATGCTCTACAATCCTGAAGGGCAAAAGATACTGAAAAGGATAAAACTAGCTGGAAAGTTGTGTACTTCTGAGCTTCAGCCTGCTTTATACAAGCCCATGCAAACCACTAGCTCTCCTCTGTAAGCTTTGTTCAGAGTTTAAGAGCCCTGGAGCACCTTAAGCTTTCTGCCATCCTTAAACCCCAGCCTGGGAGAAGCAAGAGGCCTCTCCAGGGACATCATTATGTGAGCCTAAGAAAGCCTGAAACTTGATGACAGGAGTTTATTGGACTCAAGACAGCAAGAGGCAGACTTGGCTCTGGCTGAAAATGTCATCAGCATTATAGGTCCCATTACAGCCTGAGGAACCCATAGCAGAGTGGGAAGCAAGGGCAGAGGCACCAAGAAAGGCTGGAAAGGCAAAAGGGGCAAAACAGGAGTGCAAAGTGTTAATAAACTGCTTTCTACCATGTACATACATGCCTACCACTTTTACCTGTCAGGCTTCAGATCCATGCTAACCCTGGACATGATCTCCAGCCCCAGTGTGTGCATGGAAGGAAAATAACCCTCATTTGATCTGGAAAGCTCATATATTGCTAACTCCAACTGCTGCTCTGGGACTGCTGAAAGAAACAACTCCTCCCAGCCAGGCCAGGTGTTTAAAGAGCTTGGCCTGGAATTCACTGCCCTGAGCCACAGCTTAGCAGTTGCTAAACCTGGAGCTCAGCCAGTGCCCCAGACTGTTCACTGCTCCAGTAACTCCATCAGCACTGTTGTCATCTTCTGGAAAACAGAGGAGCTTGAACCAGACAGATCAACAATGGAACCTCAATAGCAGAGATGCCTATGATCAGTCCAAACACACAAGCTGTCTGCAGCCATGGGTGCATCCATCCCTTCCAAAACACAGAAAGGGGAAAGTAAACCCCATAGCAAGACATCCAGTGATAGGTTCCAAAAGAGTTTTCCAGCAGGGAGCATAGTTCTGGAGGCAAACCCAGGACTGCTGTCAGGAGCTAGCAGGAGCAAGAAGGGAAAGTTCTTGTGGGCTTCACCTACAAGTGTGCCCCAGAGCGCCAGGCCAAAGTCTGCTGCCTGCCATCCACTCCCCTAGGTGTGGCCAAACCCAGCCTGTGGCTGCACCCTTGCCAGCTCTGGGCAAGGGTCATGGGCACTGCTGGAGCTTTCTCCCATCCTCCTCCTCTCTGCATCCTCAGAAAGAAAAGCAACAAACAATCAACCCCAAGATAATACTGGCACATTTTCCTCCCAGCTTCCCAGGTTCCCAAGCCAGTAAATATCAGTTCAGCAGGTTTCTGTTGTCAGTGTTCACTTTAGGCAGAGAGAGTAACCTGTTTGGGATTCTGCAAAGAAGATCTGAAGCTAATGGAAAGTAAGAGCAGAAAACTGCTTTGAGGAGCCCAGAGTGTCCCATCTAGAGGACAAGCAAGCCTTCACAAAGGGAAGCAGGAGGTAGGAACTGAGCCCCTCTCTCTGGAAACCAGTGGCAAGACCCAAGGGAATGGCATGAAGCTGTGCCAGGGATGGGCTAGGTTGGGTATTAGGAAAAGATGATTATTCCCCCAGAGGGTGTTGGAACACTGGAACAGGCTCCTCACGAAAGCAGTCACAGCACCAAGCCTGACAATTTCAGAAGCATCTGAACAATGCTCTTAGACTGTGACTTTTGGGACTGTCCTGTGCCTAGACAGGAGTTGGACTCGATGATGGATCTCTTGTAACTCAGGACATTCTGTGATCTTATGATTCACAGTACAGAGGGAGGATACACTGTGTAAGGGAAGTTGCTCAGAAGCCTTCAACTGAGTTTTCAATTACAGTCTCCCTAGGTCTCTTAGGTATGTCATCAGTTCTTCTTAGGTCCTATTTTTCCCCATCTGTTAAACTGGGGTAGCAAAATATCTCATTTCTCCACGTCCCTTTGGTCTGAGCAGATCTGTAGCCTGCAGTTCAGCTCTGGTTGTGGTTTTAAAGTTAAGACTTGAGGCCATAGGTTCAGATCAGAGCTGAGTTTAACACAAGCTGCTTCAGACACCACAGGAGACAAGCAGAGGTCCCTTCCCATGTGCAGATTTGCATTTCCCTAGGTGGCAAGGAGCAGCACCCATGCAGAGCTCCTGCTGCAGTACCATCCATGCCAGTTGGGTATCCCCTGCCAGGAGAAGGAGGCTAACTTTCTGAAAGTGCTCTCCCTCCATCTCAGCAGGGCAGAGGCTTTAGTCTTTGCTTCCTCCACAGGCACCACACCTGAAATATTTTATATTCCAGAAGCTGGGGGATTTTGGGGGTTCCTCCCTACTCTGTTTTAACCTTTTGCAAAGGTGTGGGAAGTGAATAATCCCAACTGAGCATTCCTCACCTAACAAACTTACAGTTGGCTGCTTAATGAGGAATTTAATAAATGTGACTTAATTATCTCTTAACAAGATTGTTTTATTAATGCCCATAGCCATAGCCCTTCTGGGCTCTGGATCATGCCAGATCTCAAAAGCTAGGCCAAGTCAATGCTTGAATAAACAGCTGCCAAAAATGTACCTTGTGCTGCCAGAGGTGGCACTTGCATGTTACTAGATGATTAGGCTGAGCTCTGTATCCTCACACAGTGCCAGCTCAGCTTGGCTCTCAGACACCCAGTGTGGAGAACTGACCTCTTTTGACACAGCTCACAGCAGGCAGACTTTTCAGAGTTTCCCTGGCCAGGCCATATTCCAGTTGGAATAATTCTAGTTCCCTTCACTTACTTCATTTTTCAGCAGGAGCCAGTTTTCTCCATCTCTGAGAAGCTATTGTGCAATGCTGCCATAGACTGTTCAGAGCTGCTGATGTGACAGACTTCTGGCATCTCCTGAGGTACCTGAAGTACCTCTAAAACACTCCTTGGCCATCTAGCACTCTCCTTACTATGAATATTAGAAGAGAAGCACCTATGGACACCTCTCATTCCCAATGTCAAATGGCCTTTTCTTTTTTTTCAGTTGTAAGCAACTCCATTAGAATTTCACCTTTTCTGATGGAATTCTGCCCTTCTGGTTTCTGCCTAATAGTTTTTGGAAGTTTGCTTCAGCTGTTTTTTAGTTTTAAGGCAGTGAATAGGCAGGGAAAAAACACAAGTCTTGCCATGGATCCTGATTAAAATAAATATTCTGTCACCTTGTCTTCAGCAATCCTGCACCTCACCAAGAAAAAGAGAACTTTCAAAGTTGGCTCAGACATGCACTTGTTAGTTTTCCAGTGAAAACACATCTGAAGTGAGCTGAATCACATCAATGCCTACTGAGCTAAACTACCCAGAATCCACTACTGAAAATCCAGGAACAAATCCAGAGGTGAGTCTCTTAGGCAATAACCACTCAATAGCAGTAATGCTGATAGAGGTCATGGCCCTTGAATGCTAGAAAAGTCATTTTGCAGAGCCTGTTCTTCAGGTCAAAGGAAGGTAGCTTAAAGGCAAGATCACATCCAGCATCTGAAAAGAGGAAGATGGTGCCAGAGAACAGCCTGTCCCTGACTTTTGCTGTTGAAAAAGGAAAAAAAGCTAACAACCCCTCACACTCCCAACAAGTCATGCTGTCAATTCACCACAGAGCAGAGCAGTAGAAATAGCCTCATCAGTACCACTGAAGAGGATGCAGCAACCCCTGGGAAGCAAACACCTGATGAAGTGACACCTCAAACAGGGTCTAGAGCTGACACAGCAGCAGTGTGGAGCCACAGGTTCAACAAAATACTCTTACCCAGCCAGCAGAAGGAGAGGAGATATTAGACAATGAAATAGCCCTTGGCTTTGGGGTTTTTTTGCCATTACTCTACCCCGAGGTAGCTCAGCTCCAACTCAACTTGCAGCAGAGGTTGCTCCATCTGTCCCAGCACCACCAGTGCAATTCAAAGCCAGCTGTTAGAGGCAAGGGTCTTCAAGGCAAGTGTCCCTTCTAGAGCCTACATAAGGACACAGCAAGAGGAATCTGCACTGGAAAAAGCTTTCAGCATGGCTGCTAGAGCCAGGGGATGATCAAAACACAAGATGAGGTGATTTAAAACCCACCTTTCCCAGACATACTCCTGTCCCTTGCCCAGTGACAGTTTGCCTGTCAGGAGCACAAGAACCTTGCAGAAGGACCAACACCAGCACTCCTGGGACCTCCTCCCTCCCATGGCATGTGGGTGGTCCAAGCCAAAAGGTTGCACAGAACATCATTTTCCTGTTGTCAGAGGCTAAAATGGTCTATGTAAATATTACAGCAGGTTCAGGAGGCAGCCTGTACCCCAGCCAGCCCACAGAGCATCCCAAGGCAGGTAGGTCAGCTCCAGCCCAGGGTTCAATTAAAGAGCACCTTATGGTTAGAACTGTCCCTGCCTGCTGTCTGTGGGCTTTAAGGTTCCTCCACAATGCAGCTGCTTTTAGTGCAGGTTTGTCATTAGTCCCATCTCCATCCCAACTGCCTCAGCACACTGGAATGAGCAGGAAATCCACAGGGAGAGAGCAAACAGACAGCACATGACAGGCCTGCAGAAAGTACATGGTCCTTTGGTTAAGTGGAGTTTAGTTCTAATTAGCAGTGGTAAGGGCAGGAGGGGGCTATGGTGTCATAAATCTCAGAGTAAGGATTAGCCTCCCTGTAGCACCTTGCTGGTCATTTTTGGCAGGAAATGGCAAGACATGAAGGAATATTAGACCTCACACTGCAAGTCTGGAGTCAAACAGATTCAAAGATGTGGAAAAGACATCTTACACATGCCTTTTTTTTGTTGGTTTGGGTTTTTTGTTTTGTTTTTTGGTTTTGTTTTTTTTTTTTTACAGGCGAGGTCTTGTATTTTCCTTTGAAAAGAGCAGTGACATCTGTGCTGGCACTGGGTGAAGTTACATACTTCAAAGCCACTGTGGGACAAGAGCTCCTAGACCAACAGATGCACACAGGAACACACACATGTTGTGGGCTGGGAAGGAGCAACCACCATGGGCATCCCACAGCCCAGGAGGGAGAGAAGCCACCTCACAGCACATCCTGAGCTGGAAGGGACCCACAAGGATCATGGAGTCCAACTCCTGTACCTCACCTTGCTGCTGCTCTGCTCTCTCCCTAGGGAGAAGCAATCAGGAAGAGCTTCAAAGCTGAGCCAGGAAAGGACAAGGTCATGAAGCAAAGCTTCACACAGTCCTGTGGCCAGAAACTGGCTCCATGACCCTGCTATGTGTTCTCAGCTAACAACTCCAGTCCATGGGGTAACATCAGGTACCTCAAAGGATACTTCTGTCCTAGCTTTTAATCCCCTCTGCAGACAGTTCTGTACAGTGCTTGTAGAGGTGTATTCCTCTTTCATCTGGCTAGCAATCCTGTATACCTAAAAGCACAAAGACCAACAGCCCAGTCCGATTAAGAAAGGACTATTCCTAATGACAATTCCTGGTCTTTTCCTTTAGCATGCACACAGTTTTCTCCAGCTCATCTGATTTCTTCCATCACTCATTACCTCTTCACAGAAGAGTTCCCAGGTCATCCCCTTCATCCCCAGGATTTTCCTTGTGCTACATTAGCCTGCAAGGATTTGAACTCCTACAGGGCTGCTAATCCTTCCCCTGGGAGATCATTACACACTCTGACAGCTCTCACTAACATTTTGCAGAATTCCCTGCTGGCTAACTAAACTGCAAACACTCAAAGAAAAGGACACTCTAGCAAGCCCTGCGCTCGCTGATGGCAGGGCCAAGGCTCACAGCTGGAGACAAACACAGAGGCTGTCCCAGAGCAAGCCCTGTGCATCTGCTGCCCATGTGGAGCCCTCCATCCCTCTCAGCCACTGCTCCCCTTCCTGCTTTGGCTCACATCCATGTGGTTTTCAACTGGTGAGAACATCTTTTGAAAGAGCTTTATGTTTGGCTACAGAGCCCAGGGCTGCGTGTGATCCCAGAGAGGCACAGAGACTGTGTTAATGCCTTCAGAATGGGATGCCCAGTCTGTCACACACTGCTGGGGGACAAGGTCCCTCTCTCCTGCAGGAGAGTCTCCCTACTTCTGCTTGCCCACTGATGTAGAAAGGGAAGTGCAGAACTTTCCACAGAAATTCCCAAGACAGCTCTGGATCATAGGAACCTGCCTGACCCTCTGTAGGATGCTGGGGACTTAACTCCAGCCAGGAGCTGGGCCCTGGGAACAGCTCCAGTGAAAACTGACCCACTCAAGTTGGACCAGGGAAGCTCTTTTTTTTTTTGTCTTAAGATCTCTAGCCCAACACTAAGCAGTCTAAATACTGAAGGCATGGGAATAGGAATATATGAGAAGCAATAACTCAGAAAAAAAAAATTGCTTTCAGCACTTTGACCCATCAAACAGGAGAATGATGGAAGAGTTGGCTTTCATTCCAGAGAGCAAACAGCCTTTCTGCCTGCAACCTGTAGACATTGGCTTGTAGCACACAGTGGTGCTGCTGCTTACTCACTGCTGGGAATATTCAGCAGGAGGAATGAGTCTAGAGTCATGCTCTACCAGCAACAGGTTCCCCTAACTGAGCTGGTCAGAAGTACTCAGCACATCCACTCAGGGCACACATCTCTTCCACTCACTCTAGGCACCCTGAATACCACATTAGAACACACCTACACCACAAGCTTTACCTAGGTGTGACTGAAGTCACCATCAAGGCTTTCAGCAGCATTGCTCCGAGATCAACAGAGCTCCATCCCTCACCAAACTCTCTCTTCTGGCACTTCCCAGGCTCATCTGCTTGCTGGCAACCCCTGGATCACACAAGTACTACATCACAACAAGGATATTCCTGCTACTGCCTGATTCCAGCAGGGTGCAGGACCAGCTGGCAGCCACTCTGCACCTCCCCATTTCCCTCTGTGGTAAAAGGTGTGTCTGTTCCCCATGAGCATGGAGAACTATGTCTGTGTTTAGACACTCTTGACAATTCTCACTTTTTAATCTGCAGCAGTGGCTGAAATCTGACAGCCTTAGATAAGAGTTTAGTTAATCTAGCTCTAAAATTTGGTTAAATCTTGACTTTTTTTTAAGCTATCATGAAAAGTCACTTCTAAATGTGAGCATTTTCAGCCTTCTCCATTCCTCATATTCCTCAGTATTGTAAGAGTTATGCAGGAAGATTTAACAGTGTTCACAACTCACAAGCTTAGTCTCCCCAACTTCATCTGCATGCAGTAAAGAACAAGAACCACTTGCATAACTCCAGGACCCTCAAACCAGTGTAATTGGTTTCACCTGTCCCAGCTTGAAGGGGTTAAAATATTTAGCCACTTCTCATGAAGACAAGTTATTCGGTTGCTTTTCCAAACAGATTGTATCATCCCATCCAAATAGCTTTAGTCTTTTTAATTGGGACCAGCAGGATGTTGGGCAAGTTCTGCATGCTAGCAAAGGACCTCTCCCTCAATCCTACTTCGTCATTCACACATAACTCCAGCCAAGGCACAAGCTGAGCAACATCCAGGGCTAAACCAGCAAGCCCTAGATCGGGCAGAGACTCTTTTCTTCTCAGACCCTTTGGGGTTTCCCCTGGCAAAGGGAGGTTGACCAGGCAAGCTGCAGAAGAGCATCAGCACAGCCTGCTGGCATCTCTCAGCGAAGGCAGGTCTGCTCTCAGCACACCATCCAGCCTAGCAGCACACAAACACAAGGCCCAAGGCCATGAAATGACAAGGAAGTTGACCCAAAACGCTGGAGAGTGAAGGCCAGCTTTGCCCACAATAACAAGCTATCCTGTGAAACCAGAGCCCTGACTCTGAACCACTCAGGCCTTCTAGCAGATAGGAATCATTCCAGCTCAAGGCTTTGCTACTGGTTACTCTGGTCTCTTCTGGAAAAGCACAAACTTAAAGGCCCATACTTCATGTGCAACACCAAAGCACTTGCTGTTGAACCCATGGCCAGCTTCAGCCAAGTACAATAATGGTAATTCAGTTTCCTGAGACTTAGAGGCCATGGAAAGGAGAAAACTAGGATTACCCTGGTCAGGGAAGATGCTGCAATATGAACTTGCCTTCACTGCATACCAGAGAAACCACACTAGAAAAAGCCCCTGGAAATACTTCAGTAGGGCAGGGCTCAGGTTTCCTTTCTTGATGCCAGAAATGAGGAGCCACTGGACAGATCCAGAGAAACCAACTCCATGATACCTCTGTTTCCAGAGCTCCCCAGGTGTTTTCCAACTACATGCATTAGCTGTTTTAAAGGTCATGCTTAAGATTGCAGCACATGCTCCCCAATTCTCTGGACACCATATGGCATAAACTCACATTTGCAGTCAAAACAGTCTTCATTCCTATTACTCCTTTGCATGTTTTAATATTCCATTACCTCCTTTCTTCTCTGCTGTCTAGAAAAACTTAGTTATAACAGAGGCAATTAAATAAAAGAGGGGTGGCATTTAGAATTAATCTAATCTAACTTTAATTCCAGGATGTTCCTGTGTTTTATTGAGAAAGAGACCATGCAACAGGTTGAGCCCCAACGTGCGTCAGCTCGGCTCTGCTTCACAGCAGTGGAATGTTGCTTTTGGCAGTCCCTTGGCAGATGTCTCCTAGATAACTTGGTAGGACCCTGTCTATTGTTATACTGGGAATTCTGCAAGCAGCCTTCCAAAGGTGCTGTGTTTCCTCCTCTAACATACTCACTGTTAACTATTGCAGCACTACACCATCAGATGCAATAGACTTGCCTCCCTTTGCAGCCTCAGAAGTAGAACAAGCGAAGTTGTTTGAGGAGGTTGGCTTCAGCCCAAACAGAAACAAGGGCTGGAAGTAGAAACAACTAAGAGAATGTTTGCTGCTGGTGACCTCCAACACAAAAAAAGAGACAAGAAAGGAAGAAATCCTAATTGCTTCAGCCTTGCATCTCAAGTCACTACTACAGAGGAGCCCTGTAGAGGACTGCACATGCAACCCACCTTCCACAGTCCCACTGCCCTCCTTCTTCAGTGCTCATGAGCAGCTAGATGGAAAACAGAACCAGCACAGCTGCCAGATCTCTACAATTGGGTTTCAATGTACAAGCCAAAAAACACAGCCTGACTTTCTGAGATCAGGCTCCAGCCCAGTGTTTTTATTTTTTAATGCCCAAACTGAGCTAGTATGAGACAAAACCATTGGGATGCAAAGAAAATCCTACTTGACATGTCTCCAGCTGGCACTGCACACTGAGCACCACTGCCACAGGGCAAGGGGCAATGGTTTTACATTAAGAGGTGAGGTCCAGACTACACATAAGGAAGAAAATTTTTATCCTCAAGGTGGTGAGACACTGGCCCAGGTTGCCCAGAGAGGTGGTAGCTGCCCCATCCCTGGAACCATCCCAGCTCAGGCTGTCTTGGGCTCTGAGCAACCTGCTCCAGTTGCAGATGTCCCTGCAGAAGGGTTGGAATGGATGACCACTAAAAGTGCCTTCCCACCCAAACCAGTCTATGATAAGTTTGATGATGTACCTCATGTGCAGAAATGCACTGAGGCAAGAGCTGCTCTGGTGCTCAGCCTTACATTAAAAAGCTCAGTTTCTGCTGAGAAAGTAATTCACAGCTGGAAGTGCAGCAACTCAAATAAGAACAAAAAAGACAGGTTGTGCCAGTATCTGAAGAGGAGACCTGGATGTAAACATAGCAGGGCTGTGGGAACTGCACCAACCCTCTGAGGAGCACTCACCCTCCTGTAGGAACCTGTTAAGAAGCCACAAAGATTTTTATGATGGTGATTTCTCTTAGCTATGATGTTGTTGTAATATTCTGTGTCCATGAGAAACTCCCTCAGACTCTTGTAAATAGAGTTGTAACCCAATTCCAGCTCTTGTAATTATATCATACCTACTTAAATTATCCCCTAAGGGTTTTGTTTGTTTTTAATAAGCCACTCTTAGAAAGTATCTGTTTTTAGAGAAAACAAAACCTCTCTCAGTTTTAAGTAACAGCCCCTTCCTTGCCTTTCCTACTCCCTCCAAAAACATCAGTACAGGAGTCTAATGTCTCTTTGAAGAAAATAAATCCCAGTGCAACCTCACAAGTTTCCACTGAACTCCACAGAATCTGGTGTCCAACTTTGGGTCTATGAAGAGATCCACAGAGACCAAAAGAACTTTGCCTCAGCTAGGGCAAAGTTCATCCACAATGTCCCCATTTCCAGAACAAGCAATTACAAGTCTGAGGAGCACAGCTTGCCTGGGTGGAAATGGCTCAGGCAACTTAAAAAAAAAAGCAACCCAGAGTTCTGCTGAGCACTAGTGGAACAGCTGCAACCTGGAGCCTGCATGCAGGAGAGCACTTCCCATAGACAGGAATTCACTTACCTAGGCAGGGATAAATGACAAGGAAGAGCACTATTGCCTGGACTCACCCTCTCACCACGCATTTATCTGAAATGCATCATGAGGAGAACGAGAAGTGAGCTGAGTCTGAGGTAACACCCATCTCCTTAGCTGGGAGACAGCAGGGAGTGGAGGAGACAGCTCTTATCTCAGCGTCTGGAGTAGAGCTCCAAGACCACATGCTTAGCTCTGTGGTTAGTGACTCACCTGCAATTAAGGTGAAACCTGAGATCCCTGGGTGAAGGTAAATCTCTGGACTTTGTGGTTGTAGAGCAGCATCTGCCTGACATCTGCTCACAGCTCAGAACAGTTGTGCTGAGAGGTGAACAGCCCCAAGCATCTCCAGGGGGTGCAGCCCCCCAGGGTGTCCCCTTGGTGCACAGATACAGCACATGGGTGGCTCCTGGAAGATGGCAGAAATCAGGGGTCACTTCCCTTCTGCTGAGGAGAAACCAATTAAAAATAACTTTACAATACAGTAAAATTCAGTCCCTCAAACTTTTTTCCCCCCTCCAGGAAATATCACACGAATTTTGTGGCTTCCAGCCCTCCAGGGAGGGAGGCTCCCAAAACCACACCATCCTTTCACCCTGACAGATGCTCTAACCTGCTGGCATGCAGCTGTGCTCCAGGCAAAAGCACTGCAAAATGGAACCTGATGCTGACAACCACATCATCTCACTTCCAAAGCAATCTCTTTCCTTTCCTCAACATCCTCTACTTCCTGAAATTTTGTGCCCAAAATCTGTGTTGGGTAAGAAGCAGCATTCTACCTCCTGCCCCTGTCTTTCAAACTAGCCCTTGCCTCTGCTGCTGCTTGTGCTGTTTGCAGCTGTTTCCATAGCACTTTCAGCTTCATGATGAACAAGAAGTCTACCAAGCAACCTCTTCTAGGGTAAAGACTCCCTTCAAACCCTCAACAGCTAAAGATTTTGCATTAATAACCACAACCTGACAGCTCAGACTCTGAGGTTTGCCTATTGTCAGCCTCAAGATCACATGCAAGCAAATTTAAAGCGGAGCCAACTCATATGAAGTGAGAGACAAGCTATCAATCTGGTTAAAAAGAAATTACAATGCACCTTGATCCAGCATTTTATAATTACTGTCTATGTGTCATTCAAGTATGAGGCATCAATCACTGAAGAATACTTGCCAAAAATCAAGTGTTTTCTACTCACTCTCTCAGCTACAGATCTTAGGAGATGAGCTGCAACTGCATGTGCAATGAACATTGCCAAATTACAGGCAACTCTTGAGCTGGTCCTAAACACAAACCAAAAACCCAAGCAGAGCCTGATGCTCTGTGCATTAAAGGCAAGCAGCAGTAAAGTGAGTCTGGCAGCATAGTGCTCTGAAATGACAGCAGCAGTACCCTGGAAGATGATCAGCATCTTCTGGGCCATGCCCACACTGCCAGTGAGGTCTTCAACTCTCATATTTGGAATATTGAGGTCAAACTAACGTGCTCAAACCCCCAAAGCCCACTTGCCTGCTTCTGAACTGGCAGGGACACAAATGAAAACAGAAATGCAATAAGATATGCCCTTCCAGGGCCCCATTTATTCAGTGAGTATAAAAATAGGATCATTTAAGTGCAGAGGCACAGTAACCTGCTCCATGGTGAAAAGATGTCTTGGGTTAACAGTAAACAGTTTACAATGCCTTGTAAACAGACCTCTTCACAAGCAGGAAGCACACAGACATGACACACATTGGAGCAGAAGTTCCCTGCTGCAGCAATGCTCCACACTCCTCTGGTGGTTTCAGAGCACCTTGCAGAAGGGGAGAGCATCCTTTGTTCTGTCTTCAGAGCAGCACAGGTGAAAGGGATGAAACACAAGGAACCTGCATTGTGAAGGGTTCAAAAAGTGGCACAGCCTTTCCCAAGGATGATGGCTTACCCCTTCTTGGCTTGGTTTTGCAATGAAAAGTAATGGCCAAAGCTGTGCATTTTGTGCACTATGGAAGTTTAAATTATTAGTTTTGTTGGTTGGTTGTTGTTTGTTTTTTTTTATACAACAACCTGTTGCATGGTTGAATAAAAAATATCTTTTTTTCTTAATACAGTACATGGCATTTCTCCTCAATTGCACTAGAAGTAAGTTTGGAAGCACTTTCAGTTTGTGTTATAGGCAAACAGGAAAGAAAAAAGAAGTCAGGCAGGCTTTCCATCTCCTTTCCCACCTCTCTGCCCACTGTTCCATCCCCACCTTCTCACATCTCTGAGTCCACATACATCCCATTGATCAGGTAATCCACTTGTGTGTAATCCTTCTTCTTGTAGCTCTCATAGGCTTGCATCAGGAACAGAACTATAACAGTTAGGAGAAAAACTGTACCAACTAAAAGCACTGCAAGAAGTGAGCTTCTGTCCACCAAGTACTGAGTCAGGGGCTTGGCAGCAATGAGCAGATACTCATTGTCTGTGTTGTGAGTCTCTGCAAGGCCTGAAGCTGTTGTTCTGGGTTCCCCTGAGGGAGCCAGGTTTGTTGAGATGGGAGGTGCTGACTTTACCCCATGGCCAGTTGTAGCTGCTGCTAGAGAGGCAGTAGTTAAAGCTACTCCTGTAGAGCCCTGTGGAGAAGCTGAGCTGCTCAAGGCTGTGTTGGCTGAACTTGCTCGTGGCTCTAGACTCAGCAACGTGGCAGCAGAGGGTGGATTTGCAGGCTGTGAACTCTCCAGAGGGCTGAGTGCTGTGGCCTGGGTGGAAGCACTAGCTGTTCCTGCAGCCTGGGGGGTGAGAGTGGTCAATGCTGCACTCAGGGTCTTCAGGTCAGCTCCAACAGTGGTAAGGCTACTAGAGCAGGGAGTGCTGCTGGTGGCTGGGTGAGACTGCTCTGCCTGAGGTGTCTGAACAGCTGCTTCAGACATGACAGTGTGAGGAGCAGAAGTAGAATTGGGGGAGAACACTGAGACAGAGCTACCATTTTCTGATCTTTCAGTGGTCACAAGCTGGGTGACATGGCTGGAAGTGGAAGCAGGGGTGGTACCAGGAGTGGGAGAAGGGGATGGCATCACTTCAGGAGGGAGATTAGAGTCTCCAGGGAGGTTTGAGGTTTTGGCAGTTGTTTCATGAGCTGTAGGGAGGAGAGCTGCATTTGCTGTTGTGGCTGTGGCAGTGGTGGTGGTCGCTGTGGTGGTGGAGGTCACTATGATGGTTGTCACTGCAGTGGTGGTTGCTGTGGTGGTGGCAGCATCACTTGCACTTGCTATTGCATCTCTACCATCCAGCCCAAGCAAATGCCTCAGGTGAATCCTGCGAGTCTGAGCAGCAGAGGCAAACAGGTTTTCCACATTGTGTTGGTCAAGCTTCACAGTTACCCCCCTCTCCTTCTCTGGATGGCTCTGGTGGTGCAGCAGGACTGCTTCCCTTTTCCTACTGACAATGTCTTCAAAAAGACAAAACCAATCAGTTTCAAAAGAATAAATCTCCCAGGCTCAAATCTGACCTCACACCCTCAGCATGCAAACCAGAACACCTGCTCTGCAGTATGTGTAGTACAACTAGAATAAATCAGTCCTAAAGTCAGCAAGAACATGAAAACTCAGACCCTTGCCTTTATTGCACATAATTTCTTTGGGGTTTTTGTTTGTTTTTTTGTTTGTTTTTTTTTGCCACAGACCTCTGGCATTTGCCCAAGCAGAGAATTAATTCCACAAGAGGAAGGTAATGAAGCACAGTGCTACAAGGCAGAAGCATGTTATCAACAGAAGGATCATTACCAATGCCAGCTCCCAAGAAGACAACTCATGCTTCCAAAGCTATGCAGCATCCATAAAGTCTTCATGCTTTGATTCATAACTTTCACCTCTCAAAACTGAGTGGAAATTTCCACTTACACCTTCAGACTTGGGGAGAATTTCCTTCTAGTGGTCTAGATTTATGGTGACATAAGTCCCATCTGCTTATCCAAGGTCTGGTTGCTACATCGCAGAGAAACCTTTGCCAACCCAAAAGAATTATAAACAAACTTTTCTTTTTAAACTTGGGTACCACACACTCTTGGAACTTACTTTAGAAGATTGATTCCTCAATTACCAACGAGCTCTGTTTTGTTATTACATCACTTAATTAAAATGGAAGACTCTGGCACTGGGAAGCCACCATAAGCAATTGCTGCTCAGGCTCTCTGATTATAGAAGCAGCCTGCTGCCTCTGGCACAAAATCCTGGCAATCCTAGTCAGAACAATGCCAAGACATTTTCCTTTCTCTTGAAAATATAAATACATCTGTTGTGCCTTTATTTCCCCAAAGGATAGCATGTGGAGCACAAAGAGCTTGGATGAATGATGTCTTCAGCATGGAGACAAACTCTTACTTGGTTACTCAAAGAGACACCATGCATGTGTAAGTGCCAGAGCCCTCAGGTGGCCAGTGAAACAGTTTTTCCAGTGAACCAAATGTACCAACAGCATCATCTTGCAGGCATTTCATAATCCATCTTACTCAGCTAAAGTCAGTCAAGGTCTAAACACATAGGCATTTATAGCAAAAGATCCAGGATCCTGGAGCATGGTGTTACCTGCAAGCAGATCTCTCAGGTCCTCTTCTCCAGCACTCTGGCACATGCTCAGCTGGTGGCACTGCAAGAGGATGCAGTGATTCTGGTAGGGCACAGACCAGTTACACTGATGGTGACCTGAGAAGAGCAGAGAAAAATGGGTCACTACACACAACATACTGAATACACTCTGCTTCATGGCTGGAATGAAAGAACTAGAAACCCAACACCAAGCTTTCACATGTGGCTAGATAAGACAGGGTCAATCATAAGGATAACTCTGAAGGACTCATTTGGAAGTTTAATGCTTTTTAAAGGTAGTAGCAGAAGGCTTTTATCTCCCCAGACTTTAACCCTGTGCTCCATTGGAGGATACAGCTGGTTGCAGAAAACACACACGTAACTACCAGTGAGCAAAGACTACTCACTGTGCAGCTGGCTACAACAGCACTGCTCACTTGCAAAGAGCTGGCAGCATGGAAGAACCATTCCTCAAGCCCAGTGACCTATCAGCACTTGCACACTAGCAGTGCACACCAAGCACACACACACACTGCTCCTTACAGAAGCCAAAAGGGCCCTGGGAAATGGCTGTTCTGGATTCAATTTAACCAAAGCTGTCAGAAGTTATTTAGCACCACAGGACTGCACAGAGAAGCCATAACTGTAAATGCCTGTGAACAACTGGAATTAATAGAGAGCTGTCAGGGGAGCAAAGGAGACCTTTAAGGAACAGAGAATCCAGCTGGAATAACAGCTAAGGGACAAGAACCTCACCTGCAGCACCTGGGCTTTGACAAGCCTGCCTGCACTGCTCTGCAGTTGTAAGCTTCTTTATCTGCACTACATGGACTCCTCTCCCCTTCAGGACAGAATTCCTGTGTTCACACAGACAGAAGGAAAACAGTGGGAAGAATACAATGGCAGTCCACATCTTCAGGGCTGGCCCTGCAAGGGAGGCTTCTCTTCTTGAGAGCAATTCTTTCTTGTACCACTTTCAGATCCACTGCAATGTACCTGTTAAAAGAAAAGGATAAATTTATATCAAGAGAGTGTCCTACTAAACACTCCTGCCAGCAGGAATGCTAAAACCAGGTACAAGCAGCAGGGAAGAATCACTACACATAACACCCAGGCATCAATGCAGAGGCAGGAAGAGAAAAGACCATTCCCAAACCCATGGAGAGGCTCCTTCCTTGGAAAGGGTGCTCTGCTCTTCTTCTCTCAAGCCCCAGCACAGAACAGCTCAAGTCAAAAGCCATGTCTACAAAGCCAAACTCAAAGCCTAGAGGCATACAGACATGAAGCCTTCTGACTTGCTCTGGGGCCCCTGATGTTGTTCCCAGGCTCAGCAGAAGGGTTTGCAGCACCTTGAACACACTGACTTTATGGGCAATCAGAGTCCTGGCCCTGCCTTTATATCAATCACTCAAAACCAAATATCAGCCTTGGCTGATTCCTGCTTTGGTTCTCCTACTCACTGCAAAAAGCTAAAAGAAACTTTGATTGAAAACAAGCAAAAAGCCATTATTTCAGCTCTTCCAAGGCATTACAGCTACAGCAGCTGTTACTGAAGAAGATTCACACCCACAGCAAATCTTTGATTCCTCACATAAAACAACAAATAGGCAATGTCTTCTCTTCACTACTAATGTACATAAGAAATTGTCCCAATGGATAGGCTTTCATCCTTGCACTCACTTGAGGTGAGAAGACGCAGAAGTGCTCCAGAGAGCAGGGGAGCCCAAAAGGACTGGGCTGTGGGCTACCTGCCCCACTGCCCTTAGCCCATGCCCTGCTCAGTGGCTTTCTCCCTGGAGTAAGTGTGCCTAGCATCGCACCAGCAGCTTTCTTACTGCAGCTAAAGTTCATGCCTGGGTCATCCCACCTGGCAGCTGAAGTATTTCCAACTCTGGCCGGACAAGAGAAGCCTTGGTTGGAAAGGCAGCTCACCAGCCCCATCTAGTCCTACACAGCAGAGACTGCACCTGGTGTCCAGCCAGCTACTAGCTTCACCAGGCTCTCTCACACACTTGGCCTGCCCAGTACAGACTGACTTGGCTCAGAGAATCGCGTTGCTTGGAAGAGACCTTTAAGATCATTAAATCCAACTGTTAATCAGCTTTATTTCTGCCTTCCCATCACACTTCTAGCCAGTCCCACATGGCTCCATTGGTACTCAGAGACCCCACTGGGTACCTACCATCCCACAGAAGCACAAGCTAAACCTTCTTCTCCCCAGAAGAAACCATCCTCTGGCTGTCAGAGACAACAGGAAGGAACAGATGAATGCCACTGTTCCCATCAGAAGTCACTCTGAGAACTCAGGGCAAGATCCACTCCTTAAGCACTACCTTCTCCATCTGTAGAACATCCCCAAGGAAATTAAAAGTCCAAACAAACCACAGAAGACAGCAACAAATACAAATCTGGGCAAGGACTACACTCTGAGAAGTGCAAAGTTTCCTTCCACCAGCTGTGGCTGTTAAGTCAGCAGGGAACAAGCAGGCTGGAAAAGCAAAATAACTTGGAGTCAACAACCCAATGACTGATGGCTTTGCAATGCACATACACATCCAGAGGGCACTGCCTGCTGAGTCTCAGACATCTTCCTCCCTTCTTGCTGGGCTCCCTGGGCTCCAGCCAAAGAATTTGTATTATTTCAAACAACACTAGGATGATGTTGCAAGAGCAGAGTGAGCCTTTGGGATATGAAGCCCTTGGCTCTACTGCTGCTGGTTAAGCAGCTGCAAGGTGCATGCAGTAACTGCAGCAAGGCAAAAGGAGATGTAGAACTAGCCAAAAAAACCAAGGGAAGAGGGAGTGTGTGTGTTAGAGATCACAGGTACAAAGAGAGCAAAGCAAATCATTTAGGGCAACACATGCTCCTCTAAGCTGTGTAGAGACTACCCCAAATCTGTACTGATAAGAGCACATGAACCAGGCACACAAAAAAAAAGGTCAAAGAGCTGCAAAGAGATCTCCTATCTTCAATATAACAACAAAGCAGGGAAAACAAGGTCCCCATCTGTGGCTGACTCCCATCAAGCTGCACAACACACACCCCACAGAAAGGTGACTGTGATGTCTACAGTAGCATCTGCAAGCTTCAGGGAATGAGCCAAAAGATGCCCACAGCTGTAAATGATGAAGTCAAAAGAATTGAGACAGCATCCACTGGAGAAGAGGAGGCTCAGAAGAGACCTTCTCACTCTCTACAGCTACCTGAGAGGAGGTTATAGCACGGTAAGGATTGGTCTCTCCTCCCAGGTGCCTAGTGATGGGACAAGAGGAAATGGCCTCGAGTTGTGCCAGGGGAGGTTCAGGTTAGATATAAGGAAATATCTCTCCCATAGCAAGAGTGGTTAGGCATTGGCCAAGGCTGCCCAGGGCAGTGGTGGAGTCACCATCCCTGGAGGGGTAGAAAAGACATGGAGAAGTGGTGCTGAGGGACATGATGGTGCTTTTTGAAAGAAGTTTGCAGCTGCTGAAGTATTTCTCCAGATGTTACTTATTACACTGCAAGAAAATCCATTCTTCTACTCATAAATAGCCAAGCATAACAGATCAGGACTTTCAAGATGCTCTGCATGAACAGAACAAACACCTTAAAGTCTCCTTCAAGGTGGTGGAATGCCAAGTTTAGCTGAGGAACTCTGATTCCACTTGGATTTGGCCAACACATGAAACCTTCACAAGTATGAAGCACTTCAGGCTCCATGCTGACAAAGGCACTTTAGGTGACAAGGCCAGGGCTGTTTAAAGCTCATGAGGAACAGCATCTCTGCAAGGTCCACACCAGCACACTCCCACAAAACAACTGGAAAGCCATTGCCATGCCAGAGGTGGATTAGCTGCAGGCTCTGACCAGCAGACTTCATTCATGCAGATAGTCAAGTGCTGCACCCTTCACGCCCAAGATTTTCAGCAACTTGCTCAACCTTCCTTTTCCTACCAGGAGCCTGGAGAAGGAGGTTGTGGTGGTTAGAGCCCACATCTTACAGTCACACTTCCCAATCTCAGGCTCCTTCCCACATTTCTGCTTCCTCTGGAAGGGATGCAAGGCTGCAGAGTCACAATCTTTGACACATTTGGCCACAGTGGGGTTTGTGGGTGAGTCCTTTGAGTCAGTTTTGGTTTGAACATTATCTGCTTTACCCACCCCTATCTTTCTGCGCCTCAGTTTCCCACCCATATTTCTCCCTCAGAGCACAAAGCAGATAGCTCATGCATTTGTTACCCCACCAAGGAGGACAGCCCACATGAGGTTTCATGGCCATCACACTTGGCCTCTGGCAAGATAAATGTTAAAGCCTAAAACCCCCAAACCAGCATCACTCACCCATCATCTTTTCCCACCCCTATCAGTACCATGTGAGAAGCACTACCCAGCAGGACACTTTTCCTGTGAAAAATGACCAGAGAGCTATTTCATTTAGGAAAACATGGCTTGGTGTGGAACGTCTCAAACAATTCAGTTTTTACATAAAGAAAAATGAACTGCCAAAAGCTAACTGCATAAAGCTGTGACTGAACAATAAATCTGTCAACAAAAATACCTCCAAGCAATAAAAATGTGCACTGTGGCTCAACTGCAGCCTTCCCTGGTCAGATCCATACCCAGAGCAGCTAGCACATGCTCAGCCCTGCTGTTGTCTCATGGGAGCAGAAGGACCATCCGCAGGCATCCCATGCCACGTGTTTCAGATGAAACAGCTTTCAACAAGACCTTCAGAAGAACCATCCCAGTGGGCTCCCACAGGAACTCTGCAGCCATTGAGCTAATACCAAGCAAAAGCTGGGGCTGTTCAGCTTGGAGAAGAGGAGACTCAGGGGGGGGGACCTTACCACTCTCTACAACTACCTGAAAGGAAGTTGTAGTTAGGCTCTTCTCCCTGGCAACTAGTGACAGGACAAGAGGGCATGGCCTGAAACTGCAACAAGGGAGGTTTAGGCTGGACATTAGGAAGCACTTCCTCACCCAGAGGGTGATTGGGCACTGGAATGGACTGCCCAGGGAGGTGGTGGAGTCACTGTCCCTGGAGGTGTTTAAGAAGAGATTGGATGCGGCACTTGGTTTAGCTGATGCCATATTGCTGGGTCATAGGCTGGGCTTGGTGATCCTGGGAGTCTTTTTCCAGCCTTGGTGATTCTGATTCTGTGAAAGGAGGCCAAGAAGGGTCAGAGGCAAGCTCATGGTTTTGGTTTCTCCAGAAGCAAATACTCTGCAGTGTAGGTGCTTCATGCTTGCTGAGAGGAGGCATGAGAAGCTAGAACCAGCACAGTGTACGTGCACAGGAATGAGCTGGGTCTGAGGGGCCAAGTCTGGAGCTAAAAGAGACTAAAACATGCAGTGACTTAAGCCTGAAGGTAGAATGAACCAAGTGTTACTTCTGAAACAAACAGAAGTGCCAATGTGTTGCAGTCTGGTCATCCACTGCAGTCAGCAAGTCCCTGGCAATACAGGTCAAGTTCCATTTCACTGAAGTTAATAGTGTCAATGCTATCTTTCACTCCAGATATTTTTGGAGAAATCATTACTTAGAGGTCTTTTCCTACTATAATGGTTCCATGGTTCTATGATTGTGCTCCTCTATAGGCTCAAATACTAATTGTAGGCATGCAGAAACAAGAGGACACATCTAACTGATGCTAACTGAGTAACAGCTCAAAGTAAAATGAGCTTGGTTTGAGGTCCTCATGCTCTTTGCTTGGACATGTGGAATTTCAGTTCATCACATGGCATTTCTCACCCATCACAAATTCCCATCCTTAAACCCCTCAATAAGCCAATCTCAGCTTATCTTAAGACAAAAAAAAAAAAGAGAGTTTCTTTGCTCTCCTTTTTTAATTAGATAGGGGAACCTAAGTCCTGATACCACTGCCAGCAAAGACACACTGATGATGCAGTTTCATCATAAGGGTGATGATGATGTAAAGAAGCTTTGCTGACCCAGATCTTTGTAACATGGGGTCAGTCCACCACATGACAGGGCATCAGTTCAGCACAGCTGAGACACACCAACCCTCCCTTATCTCATAGGGTGGAAAAAGAGGTGGGAGAAGACTGAGTCATTAGTGTATAGCTATAAGAGGAACTGGTCAGAGATGGAAATGAAAATAGAGTCTCTTGAAACCCAGCTTAGGGCATGAGCTACAAGACACTCTACATTTCCTATGAAAGCATCTATTTAGTGAAAGTGTCCTGAAGAGCATCTCAGAAACATCCAGAAATACCTGCTGTGGGGTTTGTCTTTTCTGAAGGAGAGGGGGAAGAGGAGTGTTTCTATAATATAAATCACACACAAATCAAAACCATTCAACAGTAAGGTTCAGGGGATGAAGTACACTAAGAAACAAGGAAGAGAAGAGGTAGCACAAACACATGAAACACCTTCCTCTCCAATTAATGGCTTGCCTAATCCCCAGTATTTCCCTTCAGCCAGCTTGCACTCATCACACTTCTACCTTTATTCTCTGTTCTACAGTTTATTTGTGGTTCACAAATAGGGATGAATTTTGTCCTCATTCATCCATACATGCTCAGTTCCTGCTGACTTGTACAAAATTTCCCTCTGCAAATAGATTTGTTTCACAGCAGTTTCAAATCAGTCCAGAGGGAGTAGAAGAAAACAAAAAGAATTAATTTTGAGAGTAGAAACTTACCAGGCAAACACTTGTAACTGTTTTCTTGCTATCAGGAATTATTGCACCTTTAGGGCAAGCAAAAGGCAATAAAAGCCTGGACACAGTTGGACTACAGCTGAAAGCATAGAATGAAAAATGAGTAGACTACTGTACACAACCAAAGAGTCACTTCTGGGAGACTGTTGAAGCTTTTTCATACAAAGATGGAAGAGTGGAAAGGTTTATCCTGCTTTTTAATACACAGAAGCCAAAGAAAGAAAGATAGAGAAGACGACTCAGCAAAAGTACATGCTTAATCCTATTAAAATTAATGAGATTTCATCCTAGTCTCCACACACAAGTTGTATTGGGAGTTTAACTTAAGGGGATTTAAACCCAGATTTAGTTAAAGTCCTGCAAAGTCTCCCCAAGCTAAACAAATATAAATCCAACACAAATATATATGCAAAATTCAATGCAAATTTCATCAACTCACTTCCCCCCTCCTTTTTTTTTTTAATAAAACAAACCTCAAACCAGTGCACCTTCTCTCTCTCTGAAGGGCATGCTCAAGACTCTTGCATAAGCAGTTCTCCAGGCCTGGCACCAAGTCAGCTGGAGCTCAGAGCAGGCAATTCCAACACCCTCCTGCCCACTCAGAGACGGTGCTGGTTGTGGAGAGGACTTGTTGAATGTCTCAAGAGATAGAGGAACAGCCCTGGCATACAGACAACCTCCCCTTCCCTCTCTCCATGCTGACAGAACAAGGGCAGCACCTGCTGGGCTTGGACACTCCATAGGCACCTCTGCAGAGCACAGTTTAGTTGTCCTCTAAGGGACACAGCTCAGCTGAGCCTCCCCCAGCAGAGGTGACAGGAGCTGTGCTGATGGACAAGTACAGTGCAGACATTAAAGTGCAACCCACACCAAGCACACAAGCCTAACACCCTGCTCTGCTGCAGGACCCAGCTGGTTCCTCCAGCAGATGTGGAGGTACAGCTGGACATGCACTGTGGGACAGTCCAGCTGACTGCAAATAAGTGCCCCCACCCCTGGCTCTCTGCCATTCCTTTCTTCTACAAGAGAACACAAACCAAACAAGGACCCACCATGCTTGCCAACTGGATGACAAGTTACCCTGTACCTGGGAGGAAAGGCCAGGCTAGGAAATCCAGGCTCACACACTATCCTTCCAGAGATCTCACATTCTGCAAAGTGCATCTGAAGCCCAGCTCTCCCAGCATGGTGACACAGCCATCAGGGACCCCATCTGAGCCCACCCTGTCCAACCACACTGCACAGCACCAGCTCACTGGCAGTGCTGCAGCATCCCCACCTCTCAGCACTGACACCCAAGGTAGGATCCTTGAGGCCAAGCCCACAACAACAGCAAAGCCAGCAAAGGCTGCCAGAAGTTTTGGAACCTACACTGATGGACATTCAAAACTGCCTACAGGAAACCTCACTTCAGGGACAGTGACAGTCAGGGCATAGCAGAGCCATCAGCTAAATGCAGGGTTTCCTCCAATACACCTCAAGAACCAAAGCAATGAGGAAGCCACACAGTACAACAGCAAGCAGTCAAGTGCTGCTCTACCTACCAGCAAGGCAAGTATGTGGTTCCACTGAGCACTACATCCCACCTCTGCACACTTGCATTTTCTTTTCTTGGATAAGTTGCTCATAGAACACAGGGCCATGTCCATGCAGACATCCCTTCAAGAAGGGAGTCTCCATACCACACCAGCAATACATTGTCCTTTCCTGGGTGGATTGCTGTACCACAGGCACCCTTGCCTTCCCTGCATGGTGACCTCCTTGGACTGCCAGCAGTCAAAAGCTGAAGGAGATGCAAACAACATTTCCAAAGTGCACAACTAGCACTCATCTTCAGCATCACCACTGTCCCTGCAGCTCCAGCAGCATCCCTAGACTCCAGCTGGCAACCCACAAGCCTTACTGACTGTTCAAGCCTAAGCTGTGGAAAGGGAACCCCAACTTCTCTCTAAGGGAGCAGAACTGACAGGAGGAATGAATGCATTAAGTGCTTGCTACCAACCAGAGAGAAAAGGTTCAATCACAGTTTACTTCACAGGCTTCTTGGCTTTCCAGTCAAAGCCAACAGCCCTTTGAGAGTCCTTCCCAGACCCAGATGGGATGGGTATCATTGAGGGGTGGGGTAGGACAAAGGGTTACACCTGCAGGACAGGCTGGAAGCCAGGAAGGGAAGCAACCTTGCTGAGCTAGAGCACACAGTGCCAGATGGCATCCAGCAACAGCACACACAGTAGGGATGATAGAATTGGAATGGTTGGAAAAGACCAGAAAAGGACAACAAAGCTGGTGAAGAGTCTGGAGAATAAGTCTTGCAAAGGAGCAGCTGACAGGGCAAGGATAAACCTAAACCAGACATGGGCAGTGCCTGCACACACTTTTACATGGGGTCCAGTGATGAGCCAGGCCAGAGCAGATGGATCTGAGCATGGCTTCTTGGCACACATGTACAAGCAATGGAGAAGAGCTCCACGTGGAGATGAGGGCTGCAAGCAAATGCACATGGATGACAGCCATCCATCCCCTGACTGCCCTGAGCCATAAACCCAGCATCACTCAGAGCATCCATGTCAGCCAGCCACTGAGACACAGATGGCTTGTGGGAACACAGTGGAGCAACAAGTTCATTCCTCCCACATCCAGGTCCCTTCTAATTTTTCACTGCAAATACACTGGTATGAATTCTTGCTGGACCTGCTTTATGGTGCTTTCCATTTAGGAAACTGCATTCCTGGACAAGGATACATGGCATATGTGCTGGGTTTATACCATGTGTCAGAACATGGGCAGAAAGCAGCAGAACTGTGTATTAAAAGCTTCAGGGGGGATAGTTTTATCCATGCCTTAAATAAAAATGCAAACAACCAAAAGAGAGGCAAGAAACTCTACCCAAACAAATCAATTCTTCACAGTTTCTTCAAGCCAAGTTTGGGACAATTCCAGCTTGCACTGCTTTAAACAAACATCTCCATTCCATACTGTCTCTGTGACATTTTTCATGAAAAATTCAGTCACATACAACTTAAAAAGTCATGCACTACATTTAGAAGTAGCTACCATACCCAGCTGTGTAAACCAGGGTATGCAGCCAGACATTTTAAATACATTATCAGGCCTTCAGCATGGATGTTTTTCATCACTGAAGCTTGAAATTTTGCTTGCAAATTATTCCCATCACCTTTGAAAAGTCTGTCCCAGGAGACTTCCTGGAGAAGGCAGAAGCTGCAGGTTGCATGGATGTGCCAATCTGAATTTCAATAGTAGATAACGGGACACAAAGTCTGTTTTCTGGCAGATGGGTTTCTAAATCCAGCAGGGAATTTGCAATTAAAACAAAAAAATAAAGAAGCCTGCACTGATGTATTAAGAGGCATGTAGTCTGAAATTTCTCCCAGAAAAGTACTCAAACAATAAATGTGTGTATCTATATTAAAAAAACAGAAGGAAGCAGCAAACATGCACAGTAAGTGCATTAATCTACTGCAGACAGAAAAGCTAATAAAAATTGATAGATTCCTTCTAAACTATCCTTTAGCATGTAATGGGCTGTGTTAACATAGATAGTGGTGGATGATTATGGTAGGTAAGTAAGATTAATACAGAAATATGTGAACTCCTAAGAGAGAAACACACTGCATCTCATAGCCTAGTGTTCAAAGCTTCTGCTCAGCCACCAACCCTCTGAGGTCTAAAGGGCACCAAGTGCTCACTATCAGTGAGTTTACCTCACTCAGCAAGGCTGCAGCTTAGCTCAAGGCAGGGAGGAGCAATGCTTCTATGGGTTTGTTCCTCCAGTAAGCAGTCAGTTAACTCACTTTATCATGAAACAGGAGTGCTGGTGCATGAGGCAGCCTGGCAGGGGTTCAGACAGCTAACGTGTAGGAGGACATCAAGGCACCTTTCTTGACAGAATTTTTCTCTACCAATCCTAGAAGATAAAGTTTGGGACATAGCAGTGGGGAAAGTTCAGGGATTCACTGAATCCACCAGAGCAAGATGTGCTGTGACAGGATATCACATCCTGCCAGATGCTGTATTTGAGAGCTTAGTTAAAGAACAGTATTTATCCTTCCTATCACTGACTAGATCTCATCTGACACCTTGCTAACGCTGCCCAAGGCACAGTTAAATCCACCATATGCCTTTCCTTCAGGTACAGTTAAGGGAAGATTTCGATACAATACCACACAGAGCAGGATTCCACTTACAAAGGTAACGCTGACCATTATTTATCCTGACACAAGATATTGTCCCCTCCCTGTGATGACATCACAGGGGTGAGCTGCCACATACACTGGATTTTTGAGGTGGTCCACGGGGCCCGAACATGTCACTCTTCAGGCAGTGGATGACTTGCTGAGTCAATCAGCTCTTCCCCGCAAGGAGACCGAGTTTCCTCCCCCGCACCTCCCCAGAAGGGATCACCTACGAGCACAGCAACACCCACCCAGAGTCGAGCAGGGGCTGGGCACACACGCACCACCCCAGGGCTGCCACAAAGGAGGTGCAGCTCACCCCCCCCATTTATCCCCAACTTTAGTGACACTTCAGGGCAACAGCTGCCGAGTCCCTACTGCCCCCCCAGGCCGCAGCCACCCGGCGCCGTCCCGGCCGCGCTCCGCAGCCGTTCAAACAGATAGCAGCTCCGCGACCACCTCCCTCTTCTCTCTTCCTTGCCCCTCCTGTCCTGTCCCGTCCCATCCCGCTCCCTCCCCACAGACTCCCAGCCCCGCCGCTCGCCCAGCATTGAGTGCCAGCCCCGGCCCCGCTTCCCCAGGCCCAGGACAAGGCACCGCCCGCCCACGTACCCGCACTCACGACGTGGTGGAGCCCGGTAGCGGGCCGGTAGAGGGCCGCGGGACGGTGACAGAGGCAGTGCCACTGCTGTCGGAACCCCCCACGGGAAGGAACGAAGCTAAGCAGCTAGCGCCCGCCACATGCCACGGCCGCGTCCCGCCCCCTCATCCGTTTATTGGCCCGTCCGCCTGTTGCCCCACCCACGAATCGCCTTCTCCTTCGCTCATTGGTCCCTTCGCCCATCGACGCGCCCCCCTTCCTCATCCTCAGCCCGCCCACGACACACCTCCTCCTCGTCTCATTGGCCATCTGCCTATCGCCCTGCCCTCAGGTCACGCCCCCTCGCCGCGCGGGGGGCGGTGCTTTCCACCCCGGAATCAGCTAGGCGCGGGGCGTGGAGGGGAGCAGGGAGCGGAAGTGGCGTACACGGGGTGGTGCTTCGGGAGGGGGGGCGGGCCGGGTGTAGGTAGCGATGGCGGGGATGGGTCCGGTGTTCATCCACGATCCGCCCTCGCGGAGCCGCAGCTGGGCTGGTGTGGCAGCTGGGGCAGCACTGGTTGTCCCCGCGGGCTGCCGCCTGTCGAGCCCTGGCCTGCGCGACCTGCACCTGCCCGGGCCCACGGGGCCTTCCTCCCCAGTTACACATGGCTCAGGTTGCTGTTCCTGTCCGTGGCTAGCCCTAAGTGTGCACCGGAGCTGGAGATCCGTCTGTTGCGGAGCTCGGCCTAGGGTACGGCGGTGAAGAGCCATATCCTGGTGTGTTTGCATTCACCTCCGGGTTTTCAGTACACGAGCTCCAGTCTCCACCCTCTTCTGCAGGAGTGACCTTTTGCCAGAGCTGTGTTTGACACCGATGTATTTTGCCCATGTTCTCTGCAAGCCAATGTCACAGGGATTTTTCTGATGAGTAGAGGAACAATGGTTGCATTAGTTGGCTCCAAACTTTCATAATTGCAACTAAGGAAAAAGAAAACCTGCTGGCTAACAGCTCCTTCCTTCCATGCACTATGAGAAACACAGATAATCCACCATAAAATAGGTATGACTTCTCTCATGTAATGCCTTGGCTATGCAAGTCTCTGGTTTACTAGACATGATAGTTCATTGGCAACAGCATTGTTGAAGTAGAATCATAGAATGTCCCAAGTTGGAAGCAACCCACAAGGATCCTCAAGTCCAACACCTGTCTATGTACAGGACAACCCCAAAAATCACACCATGTGTCTAAGAGCACGGTCCAGATGCTTTGGGTATTCTGTCAGGCTTGGCATCATGACTACTTCCCTGGGGAGCCTGTTCAGTGCTCCACCACCCTCTGGGTGAAGAACCTTTTCCTAATACCTAACCCAACCTTCCCCTGGCACAGCTTCATGCTGTTCCCTCAGGTCCTGTCACTGGTCATCAGACAGAAGAGATCAGAAGAGACGTCCCCCATAAAGAGAGAATGCTGCTGAATTAAATACTGAATACAGCAGCAGAACTCAGCTCCTTGTTGTGCTGGTTTTAGTGCTTCTGCCTATGCCAAAAGTTGGCACATCAACAGCCCACAGTTGCTTGGGGCAAACCCTAGCAGCAGTGGAGCTTTGAAGCTTTTATACATATCACATTAAGTACATGTGTATACAGACATATGTCTGAGCTGCATTGGGGAGGGTGGAATTGTTCTGTGAAATGGACTTCCATGGCACCCATTTTAGACCAAGCACACTATCTACTGAGTTTAGCTCCTTTGGGTTAGCTCCAGATCGCTCAAAAAAAGGTGCAGAAAAGAGCACTGTGCAGACACAGGCACAGCCCATGTTATGAGAGTCTTTATGCAGTGATTGTGGCATTGAAGAAGAGAAGAAGGAGCCCTTGCTACCTCCAATCATGCCAGGATTTCAGCTGGTACTGCAAATCTGGCCATAGATGCAAGTGTTGCTGAAATCATTCACACATCCCAATGTAATTTTAGAACACACACAAATTTGCTTTTTGAAATGAGCAGTGAGGAGGAGGAGGAGGAGCTGCTGCTACACTGGTCCATCAGTTAATTAAAAACAGACAAAATCCAGAGCTGGCCAGCACTCCATGAGAGGAACTCCCCTGAAAGCATGTCTGCCTGTGTATATTGTACACATACATCATGCCAGCATTCATGGAGGGTACTGACATCTACTGAAGTATTCCCTCCCCTCCTTTCCAGAGGAGGAGGAAGGGAGAAGGAAGCTCTGCAGTTTAAGGGAATTAGAAGAGACAGTTGAAGGGGGGAGGAGGACTGTCTGCTGTAGAACAGATTATGTGGCAGGACCAAGCACAACAATGGAGGAAATAATGTGAAGCTGTTGAGCAAAGCAGGAGGGCACATGGCCCTTGGGGTGGGTTGGTGTAGTCCTTGGGGAACAAGGACATATCTGGGAAAAACAGTCTCAGGAGGTGAAAAAAAATGCAGATGTGGAAGGGGAAAATACATGCACTGAAGAAAAGCTGTGACGAGGCAAACAAAGAGAATGGGATGTCATGAGTGTGCCCTCAGTCACCTCTCTCCCTGTGCTGCACAGGGAATGGCAGCTGGTCAGGCTGTTCCCTCTGAGAATCCCAGAAGACATCATTTTGAAGTGTTCAGAGATCTTTGCAACTTTACATGCCTCGTGTGAAAAGCTGGGCTGCTGAGATGTGCTTGCAGGAGCAGGTTTTCATAGAATATAAATGAGGACTGAACTCCCCTCCCTGAGCTTTCAGTTGGTTTGCACTTATTCCAGATTGTCAGGAGAGCAGAGATTAGGGGATGTAATGAAAAGCTATCAAAGGGGATTGGGCTGGAGGTGCAGGAAAGGAGATTTCAGGATATTAGTTCAAACAGAAATGGCTCCAAGACAGTCAAGCTATGTCCCAGACATTAACCCGTGCAGGGATTGGGCACTGACTGAGCTAGAGACTAAAAGGCAGGTCTGTGTTTAAGGAATAACCCATTTCAGATTTCTGAGCTATTGAAACAAACTTAACCAGTTGATGCAAGGCAAAGAACAGTCACACATCTCCTGTTGGGTCTAAGAAAAGGTGGAACTACATCCCTTAAACCACATGGAAGGTTGAACCTCCCTGCCCTACATTGTCCAGTGACAAGAGAGGTTCCCAGCCTGCTCAGGAGAGCTGTTCCCCTGGAAGCATCATCCCTCCAACCCCACATGTGGTAGGTGCAAGGTCCTACAAAAGCTTTAACTTGGCATGGGCCAGATTCACCTCTGGGGTAACTCCAGTCTAATGAAGCCAAGAACCTAGCTAGCCTGCTGTCAATTTTTTCCCTAATCATCTTTCCACAGAGGACATGCCTCTGCCAACTCTCAGGCTGTGATTAGGGGAAAGTCTGGATAGAACTGTTGACAACATGCTTGCAGAGTAATAAATACCATTGAAAATTATCTGTAAATATTTACACTGGGAGGAAGAGATTTGCTCTTTGCATAGCTTGCATGCTGGCATCTGCTAGGCTGAATAAATTACTAGTAAAAAAATCACATTGTGGGGAAAAAAATAGTCCATGCTGATACTTTGAAGTTATTTTATTAAAGACAATGATGTGATGAGGAAATACATTCACTGGGAACCACATTCCCACCAAAATTTCAGTGCTGGAATAGGCACTACTGCTCTGTGGAAGTGCAGCAGCACACACTGTAGGAATGCTAGCAAGGAAGCCTAGATTAACACAAGGGACATTTTAGCTAGGGAAGGAGAGTCCTTCTTTTCAGGCAGGACTAGTTCCTGCAGCCAGCTGTACAACAGCTCATGTTGGCATGACAGTCTTGAAGGGATTTGGCCAGGGCTCCATTCTGATCTTGTATTTTCCCCAACCCTAAAATTCAGGCCAACCAAATCATGAGTCTGACCTGCCTCTTGTAATTTTGGGTCTCCTCTGAGCATTCTAGCTCCTTCAGTCAATGCACTGCATGAGAATCTTGGCTGTCCTTTTAAAAAGGCTGTGGTGTATGTGAGGAAATATCTGGAAACATAAAACAAGTGCCTCAAAAAGTAGAGCTGTGGATAAGCATCTCTCAGTTTCAGTGAGCTGAACTCCTCATGTCTGAGCACAGGAGTTCCCATCCACTGCCAGTAGGCTCTTAAAAGTCACATTTCACAATTAAAATTCCAAATGCTCCTTGGGAGCTTATTTTAAAGCCAAGATTCTCATGTAGTATCATGACTGTAGCAGTGTGCACCACATTAAAGAATTGGTCATGGGGCCAAACCATCACATTGATTGCATTTTGAATTAGTGTAAAGAATTAAATACATGCAAACAGCTAAAAACTACCTGCTCTGTGCATCTGCAGAACATTGCAGTCACAGATACATTGCTCAGGACCCATTAGTTGTGTTCAGACTCCTAGAGCTGTCTCCCTGGCATCATGTTACTGCAGCTTCATCATCAAAAATGGATATCCTGCTCCTCCCCAAATCCTGCCTCTCTGAAGCCATGGGAAGGAATCTCTGAAGCACAAGCTAAAACATACATTAACTCCTCACAGCCAAGAGGCAGCATGAAATACCTCTGGCAGTGCATTATCAGATGTGTTGTGCCTGATATCATGGCACAAGGTATTGCAAGGTCCTGTACTTACTCTCTTTCTCCTGACTGGCTACCACTGCTCCTGCTGCAGCTCCCTGCTAAGCTTCTCATCCCTGATGGAGTAGCAGAGAAAGTCCAGGCTGGAGCAGAGGGAACCTGGGAGCACAGAGAGCCACAGGCTGTGCAAGAGGCTGGGGAGCACGGGGCTGCCAGCAGACTCTTAAAATTGCCTTTGGGCCATGGCACAAGGCAGAAAGCAGCTCCTGAGGAGTTTCTAGCCACAGCCCCAACACTTTACCCTGCTACCACCGAGCAACAAGGAAAGGCTCTTAGCTGAGCACAAATGCACAGCTCCTGCATGGCAGATGCTGTGTAGTCTAGGTGGGAATGCTGTTAGAGCTCCACTCTGGGATGCAGTTGGCAGCTCCACTCCACTGATGTGCCCTGCTGTACACTCCCCTAGGCAATGGTGTCATCATGTACCATAGGGATATATGATAAACCAGAACTGGAGCTTACAATATAAGATCATTCCAACTCCCAAGGGTCCAAATTCAACCTTCTTGGCTGTTCTAGCATTTGGATTTCTCATGATGCAGCAACTCCAACATCAGCACAGAGGGAGAGCAGATGGTGTTTTCTCCTTGTGCTTCATAATGCTCTTGCTGAACAGATGTAGGATGTGTCTGATGGGTACTGGGCAGGCACACACAAGAGCTGTTCCTCACTCCTAGAACACCATCCTAAAGAGGAGCAGACAGGCTTTGTCTTCACTAATGAGGGTGGAAAAGAAGGGAGATGTTTCCAGAGCACTAACTGGTGATTCTTTGCCTGCTCAATACAACCTGCCTTGTCCACACTAAGATTTGAAGCATGACTCTCCTTCTGGCTTAGGTGTGACCACACAGGAAAGTGGAAGGGTTGGGAGAGAGACAGATCAGAAGTGCCATGCCAGGGATATAGCCAAATTCTCATGAGAGCTACTATTGACCTGATTTCTGCTCTGCTGTTCAGCTCAACCATAAGGATTTCTGACTCACACCAGGATGCTTTGCCCTGTCTGCTTCACACTTTGAAGGACAGCCCAAGCTGATGCAAGTGATGTATTTGGGAACAAGAGGCAATCCCTTCAGAAACTGAAGCTGGAAAAGCAATATAGGCAAGAATCCAAACAGTGGAAAAAGTGAATTGCTGAGTGGGATGGCAGAGAAGAGGGAACTACCATTCAGAAAAGGGGGGGGAAAAAGTAAGGAGAGTAGTTGCCAAATCTTTGCCTAGAGCTATGCTGGAGGATTTTTAACTTGAGGGATTAAGAGTGCTTAAAAGTAATAACCTGGATCTTGAGCCTCTATCCTTTATGCTGAAAGCAGGGTTTGTCCTGCTTGAAGGGATCAGCCACAATAAGGAATCAAGCTTAAATGCTACTCTCCCTACCAAATAGGTAGCAAACTTTGCACATTTTCAAGTCAAATACAAAGCTTCCTGCTTCAGCCTTCTCCTCCTCCCAGCACAAACCAGGACCTTGGTCCTGTGCAAAGAACACCTGAAGATTCCATGCAGCTGGAGCTGACTGAATGCTCTGTAAACGTTGCTGTTGATGTTTTGCTTTTTCCAGCTTGTGTTTGTGAGCAATGGATTTGCCAATGAATTTTGCATTGTTTTCCCTCTGCTCACTGCCCTAACAGTAGCATCCATTGAACCATCAGCCCTCTGGCCTCAGTCAGGCACAGAGGGAAGAAAGAGGCTGTAGCTACTTGCATAACTCAAAGGAACAAAGATTGGCAGTGTGGCTGTCAGCCTGGTGCCATTCCTGCCAGACTCTCTTCTGCCCACCACCTTTCCACACCAAGGTTCAGAGCCTCAATATTAAAATGCCAGGTGAGCAGAAACCTGCACAAAGGAACTCAGTGTGGAGCAGATGTGGGTTTGGTTTCTCATGCTACCAGGAAAGGAAAAAAAAAAAAGGTAATTATTTTAAAAGAAAGCCTCCTGAGTGGATCTAGACAAGCTCTGAGGTGTCCCTGGGTAGAAGGAGGCACTGTGCTGCAAACCAGCCATCAAAGTCTTAAAAACAATAAAAATCCCCCCCCAACAAGTCAGGCAGCAGCCTCAAGAGCAGAAACACTGATGGAAGAGCAGGGTAGCTGCTCTGAGGACATAACAAATGCAGGAGCACCTGCATCTTTTTAAAGAGGGGTCCAAGCAGTGTCTGCAGAAGCTGGAGGACAGCAATGCATGATGCCATTCTCCTCCTGAGAGTAAGCCAGGGCAAAAGAGGGCAGTAAAGCAGTAACATACTTTCTGGTGCTTAGTTTCCTAAATAACAATCTGTTTAACATTAACTGAGCTGCTTATGTTTTTTCCCCCCTTGCATGGGGGAGGCAAATCCCAACCAAGGGATTCAGGAACTTCCCCAGGGCTGGCAGGGGAAAAGGCAGCAGTTACAGGGAGGGAGACTCCAGGTGCCATAGGCAATTTTCTTCTCCAGCCTGCCCAGGACACTGTGAGGTTCCCAGCCTTCATCCAGGAAGCCTCAGGACGGCTGACAGCTTCCAAGGAGGAGTGGGGTGGGTGGAAGGAGATTGCCTGAACACCAGTGGGGAGTTGAACTGACTGGAAAGCAGGTTAGACATGGAGGTGTATGCACACATCCAAGGGTGGCTTAGGGGCTGGCTCCCCTTTCCAGAGCCTGTGAGGAAGCAGAGAAGGGTTAAAGCTTCTCCTCACTGCTTTTTCTGCTTGATTAACCTATTGCCATCCTGTCAGCCAAAATGAATGTCTTTGCTATAAGCCCATCCTTATGCCACTTTGGCAACAGAGCTGAAGTCACTCTGTAAAGCCCCAACACCAGCACTCAGCCAGATCCCTTAAGGCATCCTTTGACCTTCTCTTCTGGACTTGACTCCACCCTAGAAGCAGAGCAACCATGTTCACCCTCATTAGAACATGGAATTGCAGACTAGGAACCTTTGTAAATGAACTCAGATGTTTGGTCTGACTTATGTGCAGCATTGTCAGCTCTGGCTGTTTGCAGTCATGCAATAAGGCTTTGGGGCTGTGGGTTTCCAGCTTCGTAATAGGGATGTAGGTATCTGAGCTTTCACCCACCAGCAGTAATACAGATCTATAATCTTTAGAATTAGAGACAAAAGTCTAAGAACAAGGGTTCCCTACGGGAACCAGCAGAGAGCTATGTTTTTAGAGAGGAAAAAAAACCTAACCCCTCAATATTTCAGAATGAGTAATATCGAACTAGCACATATGATACTATCATAAGATCATTCTCTCCAGCCCCCAACTTCACTCTCCCTTGAGGCACCTGAAGCTTCAAGTCACTTCTTGACTATCCAGCCAGACTCTCAGCAGGCTAGCAGAGCATCTCTTTCCAAGGCAGTTGTCCTCTCACCAGTGCCTAAGGGCACGAGTCCTTCAGCACCCAGTGACAGCTGAGCTAAGCCCTTTGTTGCTCTCTGCATCCATCAACTTTCACAGCTCAAGCAGAACAGAGTGAATTCACCTGTAATTAACCTCCTCTTGGTCATTAAAGACCTAGAGGAGAAAAAATTGGTAGCCACCTCACTCCTTGGCAATTCCTGGTCTCAGGAATTTTTTCGCAGGGCTAAAAGCCTCCAACCCAACAGGGATAAACAAATTCTGTTGTGCTCTCAAAAAGAATTACTCTGTCCTTGCAGCTTGTATCCTGATGTCTCTGCTGGTCCCCAGGACTGCTTCAGCCCATGGGTGCTTCTGGGGTCTAGGTTGTGTGCCCTCACTTGGCTGAGGGGAGCTCAGCCCCTGCTGAAAGCTAGCAGGAGAAGTGACCTGTTTACCAGAGGAAGCTAGGTCACCTGAGAGGACAGCCCTCCCTCCTCCCCACGGGTTTTGTTCCTGATCCAATGAAAGTCAGGACATATTCCATCAAGACCTGGTGCTTCTTTCTGCAGCTGCCTCCTCCTGACTCTGGCAATCTTCATGCACAGCCATGCCTTTCAGCTGTGTAATGCAGCATGTCTCTATGCCCTAGAGCTTGCTGGTTCCTGCCAGTGCCAATCCATTTGGGGTTATTCAAGTGCAAAGAGCCCAAGATCTGACCCCCAGCCGAAGAACATTTCTGTTTCCAAGTGAACTTTTCAAGTACTGCTTCTGATTTGAGAGTGACAGATGGTCTGCCCTCATGCTCAGTCTCACCAGACATCTAAGGAAACATTAGCAGGTAGATGAGGTTCAGAACTTACCCTTGTAGGCTAGCTGAGTCAGCATCAATGCAATAAATCCACATTTCAGCTCAGCTAACAGGGTCTTTTCCTCAGGGCTGGAATGCAGTGGCTGCCAAAGGCAAACAGAAGGGCTTAAAAGGCTCCAACATCACTGTCAAACTTCAGAACTTCTTTGGGTTTGGTATTTTTTGGTAGGGACCTGTCCTCTCAGGAGGGGGATGGAGTCATCTGAGGATGATGCACCCTTTCTGGCATGACAAAGGCAGTGTCAGTCCCCATTGCTCATGGTGCTCCAGCAACTTGGGTCAAAACCCAAGGCCCACATGATGCTTTTACATGGCTGTTGCCTTTTGTTAAGAGCTGAAATGCAGCTGTTTAATTAGCATATTTGCATGTGCCCCAGGATTTGGGGCTACCAGCTCCACAGAGGCTTAAATTTGGATTATCTATGGCAGGGAAAGAACTGGGGCTTGGAGCGGGGAGAGGAGTTTATTGGAGGGCTGGGAAATTGGCTGCCTACAGAAGTGAATATCAGCATGACACACTGGGAATCTGGACAAGCTGTTGGCCACTTGACCAGTTTGAACCCCATGTCCTCCTTAGAGGCTGAGGAAGAATCAAAACCACCCAGAATCCATTGACTGACATCACTATTGATTCAACCACTGTCTGATACAAGGAAAGGGATTGTCTTGGCCTTAGCCAGGAGTGAGTTCTCTATATTTACAGATGCAACCCTCCATAGGTGTCACCACTTCTCTGCAAAAATAATAGCAGAAATAGGAAATACTCTTAAAACAATAGAAATTAAGTACAGTTAAAAAATCTTACCAGTGGTGAAGGTGGAGTCCTGGCAGCATCCCTTTGGTGTGGTGAAGGATTTGAAAAGGCTGGACTAGCAGGAGACAGTGGTGGGCAGAGAGATGAACCTATCCAGGGATGAGGTTTGCCTGGCTGCAGGATGCCATTTTGCTGCAAGTCTTCCAGAGAGAAGCCTGTGCTCCCTGCCAAGAGTACCAGGTCCTACAGGATCCTGGATCATGACATAGACCTTTGATTTGCTCTGGTTTTTAAAGCAAAAAAAAGTCACTGCCTCAGGGACTGAGCAAAGGCTCAAACATGTTAGGGGGGAGGTGATCAAGGATCTGCTTCTTTCTGTCTAAGGTAATGAATTCCCAGATACTTGATGATTTCAGATGTGCTGACATCATACTGATGTTAGTTTATGGGTGATCTGAGGGGTGGCAATCCATCATGTTTGCACCATGCCTGGTTAAAGAGTTGATACCTCTAATCAGAATAAAAGGGAATATTAGTAACAGAACTAAGCTTTCTCTCAGGCCTTCAGCACCCCAGTGAGGGGGCTTGGCATGATGGCCCTTGCAAAAAATGGGCTTCTTACTTTCTCCTTTCCCCTTCTATCCCTGCTTCAGCAAAACAAAAATCTCTCCAAGCAGTTTGCAGCATGGAACATCTGACAAAGCTGAGCAGCCTGACCTCTCTGAGAAGCAATGACACAACCACTTGCACACACACACAGCTGCAGCAGGCTTCTGCAGCCAGTTTATCACTAAGCTACCAGGAGCATCTCACTTGTCAGAGTTCCCCTAGAAAGTTAAATGGGGCACATTTTATTTGTAATTGGATGCAGATTAAAATATCACTCATGAGAGGGCTGAAATCCTGCAAGGGCAGATTGCATGCATTAAGCCTCAGGATTTGAGCAAAGTCAGAGAATATGCTGTTCCAGTTTAGTTTGTTTCTGTCCTCTGCCACCCCAGCCAAGTGAATAAATCCTTTTTCTCTGCAGACTTCCAAGGATTCAGGACTAACACTTTGCTAGTACAACTAACAAATCCTATGACTCTAATTGCTTTTGCTAATTGAATAAGTGAAGAAAATTGTGCTGAGTACAGTGGAATTTAATTCATATCTCTACAAATACATGGGGGCAGGGTTATTTGTGACCTTTCCCAAAGCCACCAGCTTCTGGTCAGCCAGACAGATCACACAGCAGTTCCATATGATAGCTCACAGCATGAGACAAACAGGAGGTTACTCACCAAGCAGCACTGGTCAAGTCCTGCTAGTTCTTGGAGAGGACCTGCTATGAAGTTTAGCCATTTCAAGTCTCAACATTTTTTTTTATCTAGGATTACAAAAAAGCAGATTATTTTTCCCCTTTTCTGACATTGCATGTGAACCAAAACATGAGTTAATGCTCTGAAGATAATGTCTAGCCCTGGGCAGTTGTTAACACTGTGGCAAAGAAAACTCTGTGCAGAAAATGATGCTGCAGAGCAGTTACAAAATCACAGCAAGAGCCAAAAAGCAGGAACAGGTGATTTTTGCATAGGTCAGAGTTACTTCCATAGCTTTTTGCTTTTCCCCACTGCTGGACACAGATGCAGAACAGTGCCAATGTTTCATTCAAAGTTTTCAGCTGAAAGGGCAAAAAAAGGTAGAAGGGTTGCTAAAGACCAGTTTCTGCAGGTGGCTCATAAACCAAAGTATGCTGGTGAGAGCCTAGGAAATCATGCTGTGATGACAGAAAGGAAAAAAAAAATCTTTCTAACAATGTTGCTAGCACTGAAATGCCAAACCTAGAGATTGGCAGGAACAAAGGTTTCTCAGGCACTGATGTGCCTCATCCTGTTGATAGTGTTGCACATGAAGATCTGCACAGCTGGTGAGATCAGGGTGGTTGGGGTTTGATGATGAATGCAGATGGATGGGTTTGTGTGGACTTGTTTTCTCAGCAGGGCTAAGGAGTAAGTCACTCATTTCCCCCTCTCTCAGCTCCATTTTATCTGTATGTCCTTATTTTATAGTGTTAGAGAACTAAAAGCAGGAGAAACCACATCATTTTCTGCCCCCAGTGAGTCAGTGACTTACCTGTAATTAAAGAGGAGGTAAACTCATTTGTTTGTTGATTCAGACAGGGTAGGGAGGAGGTGTTGACTCTTTATGGCCCAAATTAGAACTGGATAAAGGCCATTCCCTGCTGTGGATAGAGAAGTCACCCTTCTGTCTTCACCTGAAATGAGAGAACACAATCACCCCAACAAAAGGGATGAGATGTAGGAGAGCTCTGAGCAGGTAAGTGCTCTCTGCAGCACCAAGTTGCAGTCTGTTGTTTCTCCCACCCTCGGTAGGGGGGGAAGTCTGCCCTACAAATCCAAACCTTGACACTCTCCAGGCTCAATCTTTCACAGCACACAGCAGTCTCCATCCCGCGAGGCTTTTGGTCCAAGGAATATGCAGTACAGCAGACAGAGGTAGACAGACTCTGGCAGCAGTGAAATCCTCCTGCACTGCTGCCTCCTGGGGTAGAGGAGATGCAGAGTGGCAGCACTGCAAGAGGAGAAGGCTGAGGCAGAACCTGCTGTCGTGAGGCTGCACTGAAGACACAGTCTTCTTGGGGTTTAGGAGCTCATTGTTAGAATCACAGAATGTTAGGGGTTGGAAGGGACCTAGAAAGATCATCTAGTCCAACCCCCCTGCCAGAGCAGGATCACCTAGACCAGCTCACACAGGAATGTGTCCAGGCAGCTCTGGAATGTCTCCAGAGAAGGAGACTCCACAGCCTCCTGGGCAGCCTGTTCCAGTGCTCTGGCACCCTCACTGTAAAGAAGTTTCTCCTCGTGTTAATACTAAACCTCCTGTGGACCAGCTTGCTCCCATTCCCTCTTGTCCTAACATTGGATGCCATTGAGAAGAGCCTGGCTCTCTCCTCCTGACACTCACCCTTAACATATTTCTAACCATTCCTGAGGTCTCCTCTCAGTCTCCTCTTGTCCAGGCTGAAGAGACCCAGCTCTCTCAGCCTGTCCTCCTAGGGCAGATGCTCCACTCCTTTCATGATCTTGGTGGCCCTGTGCTGGACTCTTTCCAGCAGCTCCCTATCCTTCTGGAGCTGAGGGGCCCAGAACTGGACACAGTATTAGTTAGCTTGGTTCCCTTGGGAGCTGTCTGTAATACAAGGATCCGTGATTCTTCCCCTCTGGGCTGCAGATCCCTAGAGATCCTCCTTGTAGGAGGTCCTGGAAAGT
This sequence comes from Bucco capensis, assembly GCA_013396975.1. Classification (NCBI taxonomy): domain Eukaryota; kingdom Metazoa; phylum Chordata; class Aves; order Piciformes; family Bucconidae; genus Bucco; species Bucco capensis. Next base: position 242,407 of record VWZO01020931.1, read on the forward strand.
ATTGTCAGGAGGCTCAGTTTGCATCACTACAACCTACCTATCCACTGGAAAAAATATCTACTAGTGGCAAAGGCTGGAGATGGCTGGTGTAGACCAATGACACTAGTTGTGGTTTAGGAAATACACCCCAAAACATGATGTTTGTATTGAAATGTTACTGCTTCCCTTTGCTCTGAACGGAGTGCCCCCTTCTCCTCATGGACATTCCTGTCAGGAAACATGCACTGCATCACCCAACTTGATCATGCATCAAGTAAGTATGAGAGATGGGGCCCAGCAAGGTAACAGTAAGATAATGAGGATTAGAGGCACAAACAGCAGTGGTGGCAGACATTGTGAGAGACATTTGCATGAAAACTGGACCTTTGCTTAATGAAGAGTTCCTTGCTTCCTGCTGTTCTCACCAAAAAACCTTGTTGCATTGACATCACAGTGGGTTGCTATGGAAATGCTGATGCTACCAAAGATAGGACTGAGCTGGAGGGCTATAAAAAGTCCTGGAGACTCAGCTGAGTCTCTAGGATTTGGGAATGGCCAGCACAGCATTTATTTTTGGCAGTGGCACAGCAGCCCATTCATGTACCAGAATGTGACACCAGAAGTAAATAAGGGGACATCACAAAACAACAGAGCCATGGTTCTGGAGTGGAGGATGATGAGAAATAGTTAGGAGTAGGGGGACAGTTGAATACTTAAACTAGTGTCACTCTGGTGATAGAGACTTGTCAAGGTTTAGGGCTGGGCTTACCACTAATCCAGTGATAGATAGTCTCTATTACCCCCTTTTCCTCCACTCCAGGAAGGAAAAGGGGGAAATTAACAGAGAGAAAGAGACTTGTGGATGAAAATGTAAACTACCTTAATGAAAATAATAACAACAAAATGAAACATATACAAAATATACAAAACCAATACCACACCCAAACCTCCCAACTACATCAGCACTGATGCTGTGGCAGAAGGACTCACCAGCAGATGGGAATCAGACTCAGGGGATGGATCCTGGAACTGGATTCAGGAACTCTTGGATCAAATGCAGAACAAACAGGGTCCTGCAACAGCAGAGCTTAGCTGAGCTGCTGATCTTCACCAGGAGAGTTAACACTCCACCATCCCACACAGCTCAGCTGTTCAACCTTCAGAAAAGGAGAAGGTCTAGGCCTCTCCTTTTTTGTATTTGCTGTTAATTAGGTGCTAAATAGCTTAATCATGCACCTGCCTTGTTTGGGTCTCAGGATTTATGTAAGAGACCCAAAGGGCCAAGCTTGGTGTGGGAGTTTTGGGTGCTGGCCGTTAGTTTTATACTGAATATACCATAGAGGGAATGGAATACCTTGTTCTGACTCAAACTAGTACAAGAATAAGGCTCCCAAAAAAGCAAATAATAAGTTTTAGAAGAGGGAATGCTAGAAATGGAACTTTTTTGTTCCCCAGAAGATGTCCTAGGCTTGTGAGACATGTCTTCTAATTAGTTTTAAATCTCAATAAACATAGAATCATGGAATCATTTACATTGAAAAGATCTTTAACATCATCAAGTCCAACTATTAACTCAATACTGCCAGGCCACTACTAAACCATGTTCCTCAGCACCACATCTCTATGTCTTTTAGACCCTTCCAGGGATGGTGACTCCACCCTGGGTATCCTGGGTCAGGCCTTGACAACATTTTTGAGAAATAAATTGTCCCTAATGTCCAACCTTAAGTTACACCAATCCTCTGGCGCATCTTGAGGTCATTTCCTCTTGTCCTATCACTTGTTCCTTGGGAGAAGAAACCAACCCCCACCTGGCTCCAACCTCCTTTCAGGAAGTTGTAGAGTGAGGAGGTCTCCCCTGAGCCTCCTCTTCTCCAGACTAACCAACCCCAGTTCCCTCAGCTGCTCCTCACAAGACTTGTGCTCTAGACCCTTCAGCATCTTCCTTGCCCTTCTGTGGACACACTCCAGCACCTCAATGTCCTTTGTGGAGTGAGGGGCCCAAAACTGCACCCAGTATTTGAGTATTCACATCCCGTAACTGAGCACACACGCTCATTGTGCCCACTTGCTGTGGCTCCTGAGCACAGTTACCCACTTGGCAGACAGAAATGCATGCCTCTGCAGTCTTGCACTGGAAGTGGAGAATGACTGCTGACAATTTAACACTCGTGTCCCATCCCTCCCTCCTCCTGGAAGGAAGTTCTCTGGGAGAGCAGCATGATGGCTGACTGTCTGCCATAGTTTGGGCATACACTATGTGCAGTGCTTTGCTTCCTGCATCCTTAGAAATAACAGCCCAGGGATCATGAATCTCTCTCCTCACCTTATGCCAGGGACTGGGATGTTCCCATCTGAAAAGACAATGAGTCACATCACCTCCTACAGAGGCAGTTTCTTTATCCCTAGTCCTGCAAAAGGCAAATGCCACGGGCAATCATTAGCCACAGATGTGCTGTCATAATGATTTGGGTGGCAGAGACAGACAGACAGTTCATTATTATTTCTGTCTCAGAGCTGCAGTGATTCATTCAGAATGAAAAATGGAGTTGCCCAGTTTAAGCAGGAACCTGTCTGACGGCAGCAGAGAGAGAAATGGGTCTGAAATGAAGCTGTAAGTTGCTGTTTTCTTTCTCCTCCCCCTTTCCTCCCTCCCTGTCCTGTTGACCTATGAAGTCAGACGTTGCAAGTTCATTTATTGCTTGGTCCCATTTGCTGTCAAGTCTGCTTTCCTTCCAGGTGATGCCCGAGACAGATGGAGGCACAGCAGTTTCCAGAGCATGCCTGTTTAAGCAAGGGCAGTAGGGCTGTCTAGCCCAGAGCAGAGGTGGATAGCACCTCCCCTTCCCCTGGGCTCCTCATCAGCAGGCCAGGCCCAGCAGCTCCAGGGAAAGGTGCAGGGAACCCTGAGCACCCTTAGCAGACAGTTTCTCTTCCTGACACAGTACTGAGCAGCTCCTCCTGTCCTGGCAGAAGCAAACCTCATGCTCATGTTTGCCAGGTCCACCCAGAGAAGTCCCTGAAAGCCCACCAAAGCCAAACATGGGGTCCCCTTTTGGGGGGATGTCCCTGCAGGTGCCCCATCCAAAGGGCTGCCTTCTCCCCAGTGGCAGTCCCCTCATGGCCCCACACTGCTTGGCTCTGTGGGAAGGAGGAAGGGTGTGTTGGAGATGTGACCGGATGCTGCTTCCAGCCAAGGAAAGGCTTGCAGCTCCACCCATCCATCTCCCAGGTCAGAGCTTTATTCTGTAACAAAGCATTCAACAAAATGCTTCTTGTGTCCTCTGTGGATTCCTGCTCCTCAAATCTTTCTCAGCTCCTTCTTGTAGCTTCTCCTGCCATTAGACAGATAATTGAGCCACATCTGGAGCTGCTAAGCAAACAGAGCTCCAAGGTTTGGCCAAGAAGGAGGCAGATCCTTTATCTTAGAGGCATGCAGGGATATACAGAGCAAAGAGAGGAAGACACACAGTTGATCAGGCTTATGGTACTCTAACCCAAGCTAAGATAGGACTGCAGGATCCTAATTTAGGGACCTACAATCAGCTGCCTGCAGCAATCTCATCTTCACAGCAATGCAAAACCCCTGCATTTACATCACCAAGTCTTTATCTCTTAGTCTTTGCTGCTGATACATTGTAATTAGGTTCTCTCATTTACAACAGAAGAGGCTTCTGAACCCTGAGCAATGCAAAACACATACTGTGCAATGGCCACATAGTTACTGCATCTGCAATTCATTCTATGCAAAAATCACTTTACCAGTAGTAGTAGTGAAGGAAGACTCACACCCTAGCTCCTCTGAGAACCAGAAAGCATTTGACTTCATCCTGTAGTTATTCTACTCTGCCACTCACAAACTATCAAGATATAGCCAAAAATCATTCAGCAACTCAAGAGTCACAAGTCAGAGAACCCTTAACTCAGCTCCCTGGAGGAGAAGCATTCTTTTACTACAGCTTGCTCTGTCATGGATGTAATGGTATAAGGTAAATTCCTAAGCAGGAAATGTGGTACATGGCAGTGCCCAGTGGGATAGCTTACCAGGCAGAGCACAAACAATGCAGATCATTTCACCCCAGAGAGCTAAATGCCTCCTGCCAGGCTCTTTGTAAGCCATTAGTGCTGCACTTGCCAGTGCACAGACCCCAACTCTGCCATGATGCAATGTGACAAGGAGTGTTTGCTTGACAGGATGAACCTTGGGCTAAAAACAGAATTTGTGTGCAAAACAAGCTAACAAAACCTTCCACCAATTTTATCCTTAAAACCTGAAACATGTTCTGTACCTCTCCAGTCTTCCCTTGCCAGCAGCCAGGGCTTGCCAGCTTTTAAATCCCACACTGTCCTGTCAGCATGCAAAGCTTCCCTCCCTGAATCAGATTGCCCTCCCACCCCTTCCGTGTGTAACACAACACTTGGGGCACTCTTGCCATTGTGCTCCTGTGTCATTGTGCCAGGTCACAGGAAAACAGAGTCATTTTAAGTACAGTGGGTGTAGCTGTTACAAAAATACTTGAATGGGCTATTACAGGCACAGTACTTTCTTTTGAAAGAAAAGCACTCTTGAGGTATGTTGTAGGATGCTACTAAATTTTAGGTGATTTTTTCCCAATCTGAATGCGTGGGGATATTGTGGGTTTTAAAGCAAATAAAGGGAAAATGCTTTGCAGCCCACCTCCTGATGTCTCATAGACCACAGATTAAGAACAGCTGTTCTGTATCAAACCATATCACTTTTTAGAACCCATTTCAAATCTCCTTTCTTACTTAAAAACCTATAAAGATAGCAACCTGTGACAGATAACATACCATAAGCCTTCAGGTTGCTTGCAAATAACAGTAAGCATGGCACAGTTGGTCTCCAAGGGATTTTCAGCCCATCTAACTCATCTGCTGTGTTATGCAACTTTTGTAGATAAGTCCATACTAGCAACAGATTGTTCAGCTTCAGGACTGATAACAAAACAATTCAGCGAATTACTTCCAGCTTCTGAGTCTGTTCTCATTTCCCTTGTCCTGGGCATGGATTCAGATGTGTAGAGTTCATTTTTTCACCTTTTTCTGTGGTTGTGAGCAAGATGCCATGATACCAAACACAACCTGAAACAACTTCCAAGAGACCAAATTAAAAGGAAAGGCAAAATTACCCATTTTGCTTAACAGCCACAGCAACAACACCAAACCCATCAGGAGATGCAATAGCCAGGGCATTGTATCATTCAACAAGCAGGAGGAATAAGCTCAGCATAGATTTCCCCAAGCTGGGGGCAGTGGGAATCCAAAACAGAGGTAGGAAAATTGGAACAGGTTGTCCAGAAAGGTTTTGAGTGCCCAATCCCTGGAAGTGTTGAAGGCCAGCTTGGATGGGGCTTTGAGCAACCTGGTTTAGTTGAAGGTGTCCCTGCCCATGGCAGGGGGTTGCAAATAGATGATCTTTAAGGTCTTCTCCAACTCAAAGCAGTCTATGATTCAATGGGTCTATAAGGCCAGCATTTGAGCTTTCTCCAGTTGCTGCAGTTTATTTATAAAGTGTAACAGTTCCTTACCCCACTCAGGTCAGGTTTAGATTCTGGTGAGACCCAGGGTTTATGCAGGGCTGTAAACTATGCATCCCTGCAATGTTTTGGTAGGATTGCCACTGCTAAGTGACAGACCCCACAGATTGTTTCTGTCTGCCACTTCCTGCATCCTGTCCTTGAATACAGTCTGACTGCACAAGGCACAGCTAAAGTATGGTGCAAATCAGGAGTACTGGACATCCAGCTTTGGATTTCAACTTGTGCAGGTGTCTGCTGGTTCCTGAAACAAATGGAAAACAAGAAAGTGCAAAGATTTAACCTCCATTTCTCTGCCAATCTTGCCTCTCTGTAAGAAAAGTGACACAGAGCTCAGACTGCACAAGTTTTCACTTTTCCTATATGAAAATCAGAGAGATCTCAGTGTCACATAAGAAAAAGCTGAGAAGGCATGGGGGAAAAAGCAGAGCCAGCAAGTAGCTATCATGAGAAAGCAAGACCTTTTCCATCCTGCTTCTGTAACCCAGCTAAAGCATCTGCTATCCAAGTTGACATTAGCAGTCCAGCTGAGAAGGAATGCCTCCTGGCCCTTACAGCTCCTGATGTGCTGCATCAAATGCTGTCAGTCTGAATTAGGCAGTGCTGGTTTCAGCCTGCATCCTGCCTGCTGCCTGACTTGTTGCATTTCAGCATGTGCTGCATACTCTCCTGGCAGAGGCTGGCACTGCCCTGCTCCCTGGGCAGCTTCAGGAACAATGTGGCCAAACCAGCAAAGCCCTGGAGCAAGGAGCAGCCTTGCCCAGCTCTGCACTTCTCTGCACCAAGTTCCTCCACTCCTTGTTTCTCTCCAGCTTTGAGTTAAGGCAGAAAGGCTGCTCACCTAGAACAGGAGACTGGTGCTTGTGCAGCCCACAGCTAACTGATTTCCAGGCTCAGCTAAGTGCATGGTCTCACAGGAATAGCAGTAGCACTGAAAAGATGGGGAGTGCCCAACTTCTGCTACACCATATCTATTTAATAGTGTTCTCTGTCCAGATGCTTCTGCTTTCTCTGCAGGGGGTTTGACATGGCAATATTCTAAAGGTACAGATACACATAATATGGTAGCAAGGCTTTTTGGAGGGGCTTAAATAAAATCTCAAACTGTCAAGACTTAAAATGATGTCCTTTTGAAAAGGGGAACAGACAAAACCCATACACAGCATCTCTGGCCCCTGTGGCTTGCTCTCCTAATTCTTATGGTCACTGTCTTCTTGGATCTAGGGCCAAACACTCTTACTTTCCTCTCAATAGCTAACTAAAATCACTGGACTGTTGAGCACTAGAGATTAGATCACAGCAGATTTTCCCTCATAACATGCTGAAGACCACCTTTTACACCATGTCAGACTTTTAAGGGCTACCAAATTAGTGCTCTGTTTTGTCTCCTGAAACTAGCAGATACTGAGTTTCCAGGTCCTTTAGAAGATGCATGCACCAAGTTTCAGACTGGTTACTTTAGAAGACAAGCATAGGTCAGAAAAAGACTTTTGCTTCATTATGGATTGGGAAAAAAACCTTTCTTCCTCCTGATTTTAGAGACCATCATCCTTTCCAGATGCTCCAATAACATTTTGGGGCTTCACCTGTTGGACAAAATGAGGTTTACCTTGCACAGCTCAAGTTTTCTTGAGCCAGATTCCTGTGTTCACCTAGGAGATGTTGTTTATTCAAAACATCCTGCTTTCTGTAGCCACTGACTTCAGCTGCAATTGTGGCCCTAGGGCCATGTGGGAATGGGTATTGGTACACACTACATCTATTCTTTTGTGGACCACTACACCCATCTCGTAGGAGGAATTCCCTGCCAAAGCATGTTTTATTTATTCTTTGTCAACACACACACTTCTCTGCAGATCAGTCCTTTCTGGAGGAGCAAAGGAGGCTACTTTGTCTCCCAGGTACACAAGAAGTGTCTCAGAAAGAGATGCCTCCTCTCACAATTTATTCACAAACCTAGGACACAGTTGCTCTAAGGAAAGCCAAAAGATGGATAAAGTACAGGTTTAGGTCCCTTAAATCCCTGGGGATTATAGGCTCTGTCCATTTATATAGACTGTAGCATGGTCACAGAAGCACAGAACACCAGGTTGGAAGAGACCTCCAGGATCGTCTGGTTCAACTTTTCTTGGCAAAACCATGATCTAGATAAGATGGTCCAGCTCTTGTCCAGCCCAATCTTAGAAGTGTCCAATGTTGGGGAGTCCATCACTTCTCTGGGGAGATTGTTCCAATGGCTAATTGTCCTTGTCATGAAAAATGTTCCTCTTGTGTCCAATGAGACTGTCCCCAGGAGTAACTTGTACCCATCACCCCTCATCTTCCATGATGGGAAACACCACTGGAGTCCACGGTGAACTCATAGGTCATCCCAGCTATTTTTCAGCCTAAACATGGACCCAAAATCTCTTGGCTAATTAATTTGTGTTTCTTTTTCCCTGGCATTCCATCTCTGGCTCCCAGTGTATTAACTTATCTTGTCCACAGACCTGAAGCTCTAAATCCTGTCTCCTCTGCCTGCTTCCTCTCAGCAAGGGCATCGTCTTACTCCTGAAGGCATCAAGAGGGTGCCCAGTCAAGTAAAGTAGTGCAGCTTGCACTTGCTGGGACTTGTAGATACAACCACACCCTTCCAAACCACTTGGAAGGAGTGTCTGGGAGCAGGTTTTCCCACTGGGAGACGTGATCTTCCACCTGTTGACCTCTGGCATGGAAACTAAGAAGGAACCTGTCTCAGTAGACCATGCAGGTGTTGTGAGAAACCCTGTTCCTGTTACTCCTGAGAAAATCCTCTCCTCCTCCTCTTTTACTTTAACCCTTCTTCCCAAACTGAAGACAGATTTCTCATTTGGCATGTCTACTACATGTACAGACACCTTCTTGAGTAAGAAAGGGTGAGGCAATGAAAGGTTTCTGCTGTCTCTTTCCAGAACATCCTAGTGCTAAACCCAAGAACACATATTCACCATGGAACACAGAAAAGCTGGCAACATCCCAGCTCAAACTGGCCATGCCACAGGAAAAACCTCACTAAGAACAAAATGGAGACTGAAGGCTCATGGGCTTCCTGTAGCAGGGAGTGTTCAAATAGCTAGCTCAGAGCCTGAAAGCCATAAAAGCCTGAGCAGCATGAGGGTTCTTACAGGCTAATTTACACCTTCTGCTCTCCAGTTGGTTCAAGCATCTCTGTGCAGTTTCACTGAAGACAAACACTGAGAGGAAGAATGCCAAACACTTGACAGACTCCGTAGTGTTTACTATGAGGAGACCCAACCAAGATCTGCCTGTGATCATTATCCCAGAATAAACTGGTTGGAAAGAGCAGGCAAAAAGTGTTTGTTAAGACAAAGGAGGGTTGGAGTTTAAACTTCTGTCTGGTTTTTGCATAGTTTTGGCACTTAGTTTTAACAACTCTGTTCTAGTGCCTCTCAGTGAGTGAGGAGCTAGGTGTTTAGTGATGCTAACTGAACACTTGTGATCCTGAGCAGATGGAGAAATGCAGCTGAGAGGCAGCACATGCATTTTGCTTGTTTCTCCTCTTCTCTCCTAGTCTGCAGTGTTACAATAAAGATTGATGGATCCTCTGACTCCTTCCCCGTTTAGGGCCAATATCTAGCTGCTCCTGCAACACTTTCAAATGCTTTATCAGTCCAGTCTTACATGACTCATAACAAAGCTTTCATCACTCTCTTTGTGAGATAATTCAGCAATCTCCTAGACAACGTGAGAGCAGTACATGGGTCCTAAAATTAAGCAAGAGGAGCTGTGCTCTAATTCCTCTGTAAAGACATCCTGTGAAGGAACCTGGCTCCACAACTTTTCTCTTTGCATTTTTCAGCTACCACCAGATAGTTATCAAACCCCTGCAGCATAGACAAGTCCTTCTTCATCTAGTCCTTTTCTCTCCTTGTCCTGTTTGGGTAGAAACGTGACTCCTGCTTAGAATCAGAAGCTGAGAGTTCACAGTGCTGTCCCTAGGTAACTTTCAGTCTTACTGCACAGCCATTGAAGTGACCAAGCATGTCAGGTTAATCCAGGTGTTGCCATTTCCTTCTTGGAAGTTGCTAAGGCAGGTTTGAGACATCTTCCTAACCACTCCAAGTGTATCTCATGTTTTCTCTCAGATCCGTGGTTAGGTTTTTCTGATTCAACAGAGCCCTTGTGCCATTCCTCCGCTAGAGAAATTTCATCTCACTGCAGTAACATGAATCTGTAGCACAAAATGCTGATGAGGCAGAATTTACCAAACTACTTGAGTAAATCTGGAAGATGCTTGCCTAGGTTGTTGATTTGGAACCATTTCCATTGCCTTTTTAAAAAAGAAAACTTGGTATCTTAGTGTTTCCCCCTGCCCCTGAAACACTTCTCTTCTTCCAACAAGGCTGTCTCTGGCAATTGCACAGAGATGCAGAAGAAATGCACAAAGCAAGACATGGTGTGATGCAAATGTGCATGTCACCCTCTGTTAAAAGCATGCTACCTACTGAAGACAGAATGCACATCTATCTCTTTGGTAAACTCCTTATTTTAGCTCCAGATCATTAGTATTTTGCCCAGTTCATTCAGAGATTCAGGAATTAGTTCCTGCACAAGAGGGGAGAACAAAATGCCATAGATGAAGGGGGGAAAAAAGGGAGGGGAAGGTTAGATATGAAACACAATATCCCTCAGGCGAATATGTTACCCAATTTTGTTTTCATTAACATTCAATATTTCTTCTTTAACTTGCAACTTGCATGCTCTGTATTTTAAAGGCATCAAACGATCCTGCCATATTGAGGATTATTTAAGCAATCCCAGTAAGTAGGTCAGCCAGTAATTTACTCCTGGTTTATTAGAGGGTGCTAAAAGAAAAGAGCAACACCGTTATCTGTGAAATGAGCAGCTGGACCCAAACTGTTGGGGGACAAACAGCCATTAGTTGAGAAAGTGTCCTGTTAGGATTTCTGGCATAAAGAAAGGTCTAGCAAAATCTCTGTTTGCCACACAAATTTCTGTAGTGAGCAGACATAATTAGAGCAGCCTCTTCTGCACAGCAGGTTCGAGGAAGCATCAGGAGGAACAACACAGAGAAGAGCTCTGGATGACCCAGGGGACCAAGCTGGAGGATCCATTTGGTCTTGTGCAGCTGAGGAGACTAGGTTCTTCCCCAACTGTGGTAACAGTCCAGGAGCTGCCACTGAAAGGAAGAAGATAAATGGATCCCAGACAGATTTCTTTACAATCACAGGGAATAATCATTCGGTTATGGTTTTGGCATACATAAAAACAAAGATAATGAAGTTGTACTTATGAAACTAGAATACCCTTCTGGCAGCAGATCTCAGATATTTACTTGTGAACTAATCTCCAATTTCCCAGTATTCCCCCTGGAAATTCTCTCCAATACTATAATGCATCAAATGAATTTTAAAGAGGAGGTATTGATTTTGATGTGTGGCTATAGGTACCTCTGTAAGGCTAGCATAAAGCTGTTAAAGGACACTAACTGAATGGTATAGAACAGGGGAAAAGAGCAAAGATCTGCTCTTAAAGCTGTTAGATCAGAGCGCTGACATGGCTAGAAGAACACACAGTTCATGTGGATGCTGCCTTCAACATATTGGAGATGGCATGACCCCCAGGCTTAACTGCTACTTTGAAATGCCTCCAGCACTGAGGGGCTGGCAGAGAAACTTACCATTCACAAATCACAGAAGATGATGGAGCCAAAGTGATGGAGGCAAAGCCTAATACTGTCTTTTGCCAGAAAGTGAAGAAAAAGGCCATTAAAGGGTATGCATGTCCCTGCCATGGTGTCTAAGCATAACAGTACTTCCATGGTCAAGAGAATTAAAGAGAGATGACCCAAAAGGATCAGTGTTGACTACAGGCAGCCACAAACCTAATGCAGTCAACCAACTTTGTACAGGGTACACAAACCACCCAGATTCCAGAGTCCGAGGGTGTCAGGCATTGTGAGGCATGAATCACCTTTCTTCACAATTCTCTCCTAAAATAGGAAGATGAAGAGTTTGAATTATAAATAAGATTGCAAACAGCAAGGGAGCCAATGAGAATCTGGTAATCCCTTGTTGGAAAACAAGCTTGTCTCTGTGCTGCCCTTCCCCAAAGGGCACTGTCTGTCTGTCCTGTGTACCTACTGTCTCACCACAAGGCATTGCAGAGACACAGGCAGTCCCTTAATAGATTCCCTCTGCAAAACACTTCAGCAAACCTTTTTGCTTCCAAAGAAACAGAAAATTCAAATAAAAAAAAAAATAATCAAATCATCTCACCCACAAGATATGAGAAAACTTTCCACTAGCTGGAGATCTAAGCAGAGGCAGCAGGGTTTTGCAGCATGCCTGCTCTAGAGTCTCTGGGTGATATCCTCAAGCAGCACACTGCTGGCCTGTGGAGCTTCCTTTCCTTTACACAGCAGAACATGGTCTAGAATATGCTCTAGCAGAACAATTCAGGTATGGCACTTAGATACTAGCTACAAAATGCTGCTGAAAAAAACACACCAAATGCAGGACTACTCCTGCAAATACCGCTGACTTGTACTTGAATCAAAGACATTTTTCTGCCTTGAGTAAACAGATGCATGAGGAAAATCTGAACAGCTAAGAGAGGTTTGTTCTTTCCTTTTTTATGTCTATGGGGTGCCATAGGCCTGGCAGATGGGACCAGAGACAGATTGCAGCCTCATGAAGGAACTGATGCAGGATAGGATCTTGTGAGCTAGAATTTTGGAGTTAGCATTATGCTTCATTTGCAACCCAAATATCACTTTAAACAGCTTTTAAACTTTTATTTTAACTGAAATCACTGATCTGCTCTGTGTAAATCTACCTTCTGGACAAAAAGGGGTGGCATCAGCCAAGAGATATTAGGTGTTACTATGAAAAAGTTAAAGCAAATCTCTCTTATTTGGTCATAATGAAAAGGCCCAGACCTATCAGGGAACTATAGTAAAGAACAAGATCTGGTTTCAGTCCTGAAGTCCTTTAAAGGGGCTGCTCTTACATACCAGCTCTCCTGCTTTCTTATGGAAATGAAGACACTACCAAAAGCAAAGCTGGACTGGAAAAAGGAGGATTCCTCTTCCCTGTTTCCAAGTTTCAGCACAGAAGCTGTTTCAAAGGGAAGAATAAACTTGCTGTGTTTCTGGAGGCAGCTGAGGAAAAGCTTCATGGTTTGCTGTCAAGGTACACTAGTCCCTCTGCATTCAGGGCAAGGCTGCACATACTGCAACATCTTTGGCAGCTGAGGCTTACACACAGTGTCCTTTATTCCCAGGAACACAAGGCAGTCCTTAATGCCCTATCTCAAGCCTGGAATTCTGCTGTGGGTACAGAAGGCAGAGCCTATCAGCCTTATTAGACATTTCATAAGACACTGCTCTTACCCTCGAGGTCCTCGGTGAGTCCAGGAGCTCAGTGACCCCAGGACCTTTCCAGTGCCTTCAGCTTCCCCTAAAATACCAATCACAAGCTGTGTGCAACCTGCAACCATCTAGATGGCTCTTTCCTGCCAGCTTCCCTGAGATGTCACCTACAGATTTGAACCCCGTAACCTTTTCCTGGGACTAAGCATTTACTAGCTGCCTGGCAGCCAGCAAGCAGTTCTATTTTTCAGGGTAACTGGGATGTGGAGACAGCTGCATTGGTAAACTGAGCTCTGACTCAGGTGTGAGAAACCTGGGATCCATACTGAGAAAAATTCCCCTTTCACCATGCAGGAATTTTATGGAGCAAAAGAGGGATCTTCTCCCTGTACAAGGATAGTATTAGGAGATGGGACAATCTCTTCCCTGCGCACAAAGTGTTTTCGTTTCCAGGTGCCTCTTCTAGCCTTTTGTGGATCTATTGACTTCTTCCTAAATACAGAAAAGCAGTTATTGTTAGAATCATTTGGAGTGGAAGAGACCTTTAAGTCCAGCTATGAACCTAACACTGCCAGGTCACCACTAAACCATGTCCCTCAGCATATATCTACACATCTTTTAAACCCCTCCAGGGATGGTGACTCTACCACTGCCCTGGGCAACCTGGGCCAGGGTTTCACAACCCTTAGGGGAAGAATTTTTTCCTAATGTCCAACCTAAAAGAGAGAGCACTCTGAGACAGCACATACTCCTGTTTAGCAACCAACCCTCTTCTATTTTTCTGTTTTGGTCATAGCCTAATATGCACAGAGGCAATGACTACAACACTGAGTGACAGAGGTCCCTGGGTGAGAAGATACTGACATTATTTGCATTTGATGGTGGAAGAAAAACAAACAAACAAACAGGGCTTCTGTAAACCTCTGCAGATATTGATTAGTTTATTTAAAAAAGAAAGGAAAGGGTTGCTGTTGGTATGCATTAGTGGAGAAAATCTGTCCTTACTGCAGCCAGGGAGCTGAGCTCTTCCATTCATTTCTGCACCATGCCCCTGTATTAGAGTCACAGGAAAGGTCTCTGGAATAATGAAGGCATACAAACCTCCATATTTTATAAATAACAATCTGCAGACCCTAAGTGAATACAAGGATGCAATTCACTCTAGGATTTCTGCAGCTGTTAATAAATCACTCAGGCTGCACTCTGGCAGCTTATGACATCAGCAGATCCCCTCAAGTGAATTACAGCCATTAATTTACACAGAGGAGGCCATCTATCATCTATTATTGACCATCTGTTACTAAGAATATGTACATTTTTTATAAATTAATAAGAGTTTGATATAAAAGGTCTTTAATTTTATTCCTATGTACATTCATTTGCAATGTTCAGCTTCGGGTTTGTACTAGTCAGTGAAAAGTGACTTGTGACACCAGCCAGAGGTGGATTGGCATGGTTTGCCTCGCAGGGAGTTTAGAGAGGCACAGTGGTTAGTGCTTACAGCCACACTCCTGCACAGATGGAAGGGATGGAACCTCTCAGAGATGTCACAGGAAAGCATTTACTTGCTCAGCATACAAAGGAAACAAATTCTCTGCATGCCCATGCCAATAGAAAAGTGTCTTGTTTGCAGTGTGAAACCTGTTACCCCTTTGCACAGCATCCTTTCTTCCCAGCAGTAAGAAGAACAGCTACAGAGCATCTGCTTGCTGTAAGCAGAAGAGGAAACATTACCAGAAATGAAACAGCAAGCTCCTTACACCTGACAACTTCCTTCAGCTCCTTCTTTGTATTTATTTCTGCTTCCTCATGCTTTTACTTACCAGGTGGCATTGCTGGGCTCTTAAAATTGGCAGAGCTGATGGCAGGGATTTGGGCACAGCTTTCCCAGTCTAAAATTCCAACCTGAATTGTATATAAGTTATAGCACAAGAGGTAGTATGCCTTCAAACTTTCACATCATGAAGGTGCCTTGCAGCCTGGCAGGCCTGCTAAAGAGCCAGGAGATGTGTGACAGCTTGGCCTTGTCACTAGCACATCAACACTCCCAGGTGGCCATTTCAGAAATGCTTACTCTAGGTCTGTGTGAAAGTAATAAAGGATAAAAGTAAGGGAAAAAAACCCACAGCAACAACAACAAAACCCCCACAATCAAATACCTGCATGGCTGAGTGAAACTGATTGGTGGGAGTCCTTGATGGTGGCTATATATATATAAATATATAGTCCTCCAAATTACCCACTGGCACAGTATTTAAGCCAGATTTGCACATGAAGTATAAATAGAGGCCCAGGCATAGAGGACACAGCATCACTGGCTCTGCAGAGGTGAGTCTTTCACAAGCTCAAGCTGGATTGGGCTTCCTATCAGTGGGAAGGTTGTGTTGCAGGGTAGGTTTGAAGTAGGCTAGGGGCTGTTGGATGTGAGCTGAGGGCTGGATTGTGACCCTGCAGCTGTGGGTAGAAGTCTGGACCTATACAAAGCCCCAGAGACTGCAATGCAGCAGCAGCTTCTACACAAAACTCAAGTCTAAAGCTCAAGCTTTGCTTCTTAAAAGATGTGGTTTTACAAATCCACTCTGCACAGAAATATTGTAATAACTACAATTTATAGCGAAAGTTGGACAAGCAAAAATGTTTCTGATACTGGGAGTGCACTGCCACAGCATACCTGGGATGTTAAAAAATGTTAAAAGCTTCTATTGTCAAAGTGAGAAAGTCTACAAAATCAGAAAAAAAATCAAATCTTCTTAACTGCAACCATTTGGGAGTACTAATTTGGGAATTAAAGACTACTGATTCCTGCCAATAAATACACACAGAAATGAACTCATCCATTGCCTAGTGTGTGCTTGGAATCTTTCAGTCTTATAGGAGTAGAAAAGAATTGTCCAGCAGAAGTCACAAAATCACCACAGATATATTGAGTAACTTCTGACTGAATGAAATGTTTATGCCTTTGGAAAATAATGTCATCAGCATCCTTTGAGAACTCATTTGGAAACAATAAAAGTTTATTGTCTGGGACCTTTCATGTGCTGGTGAGGGTTAAGTTGGGTATGGTAGTTTTCATTTAGGAGGTGAAATCAATGTTGAAATGACCTGTGGATTGTTCACAACACAAAATACAACACATTTCTGAAATGACAATTAGCTGGAGCTGGCCATCACCCTATCTGCTGCTTTCCAGGGAAAACATGGGCACTCAAAATTCCATAGTAAATTTATTCCTGAAGCATCCTACCATGGTTTGACCACTCAGCTTGCTTATTTTCACAGGCACTATTTTGTTTTATTGGATGAAAGACCTACAGTGGGAAATAACCAACCCAGCTGTAATCGCACTGGAAACAATGCTTATTTTTCCTTCAGCTTTTGTAAGTGCTACAGGAATAGCAGAGGAAATAAGTTTTAGATGAATGCATTCTGAAAAAAAAGTAAAATAACATCCTTTCAGATGTAGCCAAGGCTTTGTCATCAGCTCACCTGCTGGAGCCTGGGCTGGGATGAACACAGAGGCCTTTTTGTGTACTGTTACAGCCACGTTAAGGACTCCCCACCCGTTGTTGAAGCTCTGGAAAACTCCTGTTGCCATTAGGACTGAAGCTGGCAACTTCCAGTCCAGCAGCATCTGAACTTCTGAGACAACTGCAGCCATTCCCACAAATACACAGAGCAACCTGGCACCTCTATCAAACAACATACAAATGCTACTACGATCATCAGGGTATCACTGCTTCTGATGCTATTCATAGTCCATTCTGGTTTGAGGGAAATCTGCAATTTAACTGTACAAGTCTGTGTTCATCTGGTTTAGTAACAGGGCATGCAAAATCAGCTTCAGAGATCATTTCTTGTTATCAAATGACAGTAAAATGGATTTAGGTAGCAATTTGGTTGGTTGGGACACAAGCCACTTCCAGGTTTTGTTTCACTTGTATCATCAAAGCAAAACTGAAGACATAGTCATGCAAAATTATATTTTATTGAAAAACTTCAGCATCCTACTAGGAATAAAACTGATTGTTACTCCTGGTGGGTAGCTGCAGAGAGGAGAGATGTTACATGGCATATCTTTCCCACAAACTTTTATGGTTACCTGAAAATGAAGGCAAATAATCTAAAAGCTTCTAGTAGCATTCTAAAACTTGTGTTTAAGAACAGTCCCTGCTGCAATCAGCACATCCTATGACAAGAAACATAAAGGGCAATGTGGAATATTTAGTACACAATAAAAGTTCTGAACTTTGAGCAGAAAAACCTTTCCATTCGAGCTTTCCAACGCCTGCAAACGTTCAGCAGCTATTGCATTAACAAGCTTTTTGCCTCAGACGGGTTTAAGTCGGCCCCTTTCTGCCCGTGCCTCGCAGTCTCTATGGGGTCCCGCGGCAGCCAAGCACCTTTTGTTTGGAGGGGCTGGACCGAGGCGGGTGGCCCAGGAGCCACCGCCCGACAGTCACCTCCTCCCACCCCCCGGGGGGCACCCACCCACCAGCACCCCTGCCAGAGGGAGGGATGAAGGGATGGAAGAAGGGAGGGCTCGGCCTGGCGCCCCGGGGGCGGCGGTGCCGCCTCAGCTCCTCAAGGCCGCGGGGGCCATTTTTAAATGCCTTTCTCTCGTCGGGGGGAAGCAGGTGCTAGAGCACGGGAGCTCCCTGGGGCGCTGGAGGTGCGGTCTCCGCTCCCTAAGGCGGGGCAGGGCGAATTGTCGCCTCAGTGACCCCAAGATCAGGACAAGACACCTAAAGCCCCCACTAAGAAACTCCACGGACACAAACATCACTCCAAAGCTCGCCACCGCGTCGGGACTCCCTCGCATTTAAAGGGCAGCTCCAGGCGGAAGGATCTCTCCACCGTGTGAGCCGACCGGTACTTCTTTCCTCACACACGGCCGGCCGGCCCGAGCCGCGGGGTATCCCGGGTCTTATTTTCTCCCAGCGAAATCCCTCCGCGCGGCGCAGCGCCGCGCTGAGCGGCCATGGGAGCAGCGGCCTGCACTGTTCCTCCTCCGCGGGCGAGGCGCGGGGACTGGAGGGCTAGCGACTTGTCACTGCGCCCACCGCTGTGAAGTGGAGGCGGGGAGCGGCGCAGGTTAGGTTGGGGCGGGCGGTGTTTCCCTTCGAGTGGTGTATCCTTCCGCAGCGGCGGGCGTGCGTTAGACCCTGTCCGCGGTGTCCCTCCGCCACCGGCAGCGCAGAGGCAGGCAGCGTCTCCCCGGACGGGGCGAGGAGGTCGCGGGCTTCGCCGGCAGAAAGGAGAAGAAACTTCGGGGCGCGGCGGCCGGCGCAGCGAGCAGCTTGGCTTGGCAGGCCGGCGGAAAGAGAGCTCCCTGCAGAGAAGAAGGGAGAAGGA